>VXBT01012136.1:399923-419435 GCA_013400235.1 Oriolus oriolus | reverse complement strand
CTGGCCCTCGCCGTTGGGGTGTTCCATAACCAGGGGGGAGCGGCGTGTGGCCCCGGGGGGGTTTCACCGCAGGGTCACCGGGAGGAGGGCGGCCCGGGATGCTGCAAAGCCGCGTTTTACCGTCATGGAGCGGGTGAACCGCGCCCCGCGGCAGGCGGAGAGGGGTGGAATAGCCCCAGCCAGGGCCACGCGGAGGGGATGTGAACACCGTAAGCGGCCGAGCTCCCAGCAGCAGCCACGGAGAGAGCAGAGCGGAGCAGCAGCAGCGCCCCGAATCGCTGCCGGGCCGAGCTGCAGCGCTCCCGCGGCAGCCGAGCTCGCCCGGCTCCAGGGCTCCACCCGCAGCCGCCCGGGCGGACCCGCCGCTCCCCGCACGGACTCGCCACCGGGCGTGCTCAGCACCCACCCGGCCCGGGAAAGGTGGGCTCACTGAATGCACCTGTCCACCTCCGAGAAAAGCACCGGAGATTTAACTGATGCTTAACAAAGAATCAAAGGTTGGTGGGGAAGCCCGAGAGTGTAAGGAGGAGAACTCTTGAAACTTGTCAGAATTTGCAACAGATTTCATACCATTTCAATCTTTGATTATCCCCACTGGAGCACGTCCCGGGGCGGGGTGGTGGCAGCTAAATGACCTGAACTCCCGCCTCTGCTCCGACCAGCCTCCACTGCAGGAGGAGAAGACATTCAACTGCTGCTCCTGGATCCCTCCTCAACACCAAGGCCCAGTTCTCCAGACGGCACTGAGACAAAGGGTTTTGGGTTGCATGGAGCAGTGAGGAACTGAGGCAGGAGTTCATTAGCAATGTAGGAAAAGGGCAGAGAGACTGGGGTGACCCATGACTGACACAGGCTGGAGACAGAGGCAGAGTCCTGCTCCAAGTTATTTGCTGCTCTGGTGTGATTAATTGCCTCCAAATACTCCCAACAGCGTGCATTGCAGCAAGCAGGGAGGAAAAGTGACAAAATAAAATGTGTTCACGTAATTAAAGACTGTTACAATTAATGTGCACAAAAAATATAAACGGCCTCCACAGATAGTCTTCAAAATAGTATTGACTCTCTTCTCAAGGCTTTTCCTTGCAGTCTAATGTTCTGTTCTATTTTTTCCCGATTTTAATAAAGTAAATAAAATTAATAAAGTTCATGTGTCTAGAAAGCCCTATGAGACTTTGGCACTGTACAAAGGACAGAGCCCTTGTCTGGAGATTTTACAGTTCCCAAGCTTTATTTTAAGAGAACACAATTGAAAGTTTGTGCCTCAAACACAGGTTCCCACTTCGCCCTCCTCTTTACTGCACAGGAGGTAAAGCTTTTCCTTACCAGAAATACCAACTTCGACATTAATACAGAGGGTTTTTTCAAGATTTGAGGTGTCTGAAATATCACGAGTTCTCTGCCAAATCATTCCTGCAATTTACGTTTCTTTCAGCACAATGCAAAGCAATTTAAAACGTGGTGAAACCATTTAAACAAGCAATGATGAACTTTGGGCTTTACCCAAACAATAACGGTCCTGGTCCTTTCAAACGCTGACTCATTGAGTGACCTCACAGTGCTTAGGAGACGAGTCTTAAAATGAGGAGTCGGGCTTTAATCATAGCTGACATTTTATTGGTGGCTTGGAAGAATTTATTTTTAATATAGGGAGCTGGCTGGAAGATTTAAACTTCAAAAGGCTCTGAAGAAAGCAAACAATTATAGACAAATCGGCTCCACATACACATAGCAAAAATCTGAATACAGAGGGAGGTGGGCTGTCTCTTTGTGAAAGACAAAGCAACTATGGCACTGCTTAGAAGTGTCATGTTATCAGTATTACATTATCTAAAGCTTGCAAAAGAGATTAAAAAAATCTAAAATAATACAGCCTGCAGCTCATCACCTTCAGTAGCACACCCAGGACATGAAGCACAGGCATCCCACACCACAACATGGTGTGTCCACGGTGGGCCTTCCCCACTTCCCACTGATCCCACATCTGCAGGGATGCATTTTAAAGGTATGAGTAGTTCCATCAGGCGGTGCTGCCCCGTGGCCTGGTGTCTCCCCCTGCCACACTGGGACACATCCCCTCCAGAAGCTGTAGTTTCTGTTAATCCCAGTGTTGGCCCCAGCGTTGCAACAGTCATACTGAGCATTAATATTCAACAGTTCTTCAGGATGTGTTCTCTGGAAAAGGGAAACTGGAGATTTCCATGTCTGCTCATCTGCAGCAGTTTTCCTTCTCGCTGCTCTTTGGCAAGCTAGCAAAGAGGCAATTTTCCTTGGAATTCCACACCCAGTGCCAAGTATTCCCACATCCAGGCACAAAGCCGGGCACAGCCAGTATAATTTCTAACTCAGTAATTTATTCAAAGCTCTGTTTTATGAAGCTTTGAAGTGGATGGCTTTGCAGAGAACCTGCCACTTAAAGCTGCAAAATTAAGGCAGCAAGGAATGAATCAACTGCTACAGGAATCATGAGAAAGTTTTCCTGGAGAGTCTGACCCGGGATGAGTTTTGTGTTCATATTAAAATGCAGTTAAACTGAGAAGCTATTGAAGTGATTTTTAAAGAACAAATTATTTCCTCTCAAAGGCAATCCTCTTTAAGACACTACATTTAGTTTCCATGAACTGTTTTCAGGTAAGTTAAAAGTGAAACTATAAAATTAATCCATGAAAAAAAAAAAGCTTGCTTTGTAATATTTCATCTGTCTGTCTCCTGTTTAAAACTCAAAATTGGGAAACACCAAAATTACCATATTTATAGATATTGGGAAGGGCTGTTACACAAAGTATGTGTGGCATTTATTTACATTTTTTTGCTACAGTGTTTTCATTTATAGCAGGGGTTCAGACTTGCAAAATTCTCCATATTCCAACACATCCAACTTAACAAAGCACTCCAGCAGACCTTCAGTTCCAAGCAGGATTACAACCACACTGTTCAAACCTTGCCACGTTCGGCCGCTGGAATCTAATGTGTTTCAGTACAAGGCAGTTGTGATTCACCAGTTGATATTCAAGTGCTGGAATCTCAGAATTAGTTCTCAGAAGCAGTTTAGTCAAGATGGATGACAGGGTATGAGTGCTGCTTGCAGCCTGACCACAGCTATTCTCACAGAGCTGCTGCAGTTACGTTCAGGTAAGGAGGAGCTTCTCCTTGACTCCATTTTTGTACTCTGCTGTGTACATTATTTATAGATACAAAGCTGGTCTCTTTAAAGACTTCTCTCTCTAGAGGCAGCTGGATAGTAGGCATTGGGTTAGAGGTCTTAAAAAGCAGCAAAACCCAAAAAATTAAAAAAGGATTTAACCCCTAGCTGAATTGTAGAAATGGATACCACGGACAGTCATCTTTCCCATCCCTAGCAATTTAAGCATTTCCACCTCAGAACATGCTGAATTATGATTTTTTTTTTCCTAAAAGCTTAGTTTCCAAATGCCATAAGCACACTATGTTAATCCTTCATTCACTCTCCAGAAAATTAAGGCAGTCCAGCACCAAAAATAACCATAGGGCATAGTTTTGTGAGGCAACAAAACTGACGTAACGGCTGCTCCCAAAAGGGAAGGTCATCTCTCTCTGCCCTGCCCTCACAGCAATGCTGCTGCTTCTCAGAGCCCATTTGAGAAATTAAACTAAAAAACAATTCTTCAGATGGAAAAGTGCACATTTTTATTCTGGCTAAGCTTCCTGAACTGTTTCGCAGAGGAGCCAGACAAATATTAACACCCTGAAGAATGGGCTGTCACTACAGCAGCTCAGGAGTTGCCTTCCACAGCCAGCCTGGCTGCAGGGATGACCTTCTGGGAATTGGGCAGTGGGGACACAGCTGGGGTTGCAGCCACTTAAGCCATCTAATTTTATTTTGCTCATATTTGTGAGTCAATCCCCTCGAGTGGCCAAAGGAGGATGGCGTGACCATCCTTCAAAGTGTTTTGAGCAAGCTGTAACAGAATGGCTGTAACCAGTGGGACTTCTGGTGGGTGCATCCATTGTTTCACAGGACTCAATCTGAGGATCATCCCTGTTGTAAAGACACTGAAGTGTTCACACAGGCATGAGTAACATCTGCTGCCCATATCTGCATGCAAAATTGTTTACTAGAGTGCAATTGTATAAACTGGAGGCAGCTTCTTGGACACGTATAAGAAGCAGCATGGGAGGCAGGCTAGCAGGTTGGCCTCAGCCACATCTCTTATCGTTACTTCTCTGGGATTTCAAATAATCCTGGCTTTCAGACAATTCTGGATCTCCTCCTGCTTCCCAGAATTGTCACAGGGACCACGCAGAAATCCACACAAACACCTACCAAGGTGTTCTTGCACAAACACCCCTGCTGTTAGGACCTGAGGCACAGGCAGTCCAGCCTGACTTACACAGGGAATTGTATCGGTCACTGCTTGCAGTAGACTTTGACCTCTGGAAGACAAATGAAAAAAAGCTCAATCCACAAATCCCAAGCACTTTTTATCTTGTTATACAACACAACAGTCACAAGGCTGCTAGTCACATTTCATTCTCATTCCATTTGGATACCAAGCAGTTATTTTGAAACAGGGATATTTTAAAGAAGTTACTAGTTTTTCAATGTGCATTGGACATGTCTGCATTTGGCACGTGGGGACTCCACTGCTTGTGTTTGCACTCAGGGTCTCCAACCTAACAATGCCCAGCACTGACAGAACACCAGATCTGGAGGGGTTATTGTTTGAGTTATTGCTGTGACAGAGCAGTGATGGTTGACTACAAGATTAGGGATTGGGAAGAGCCCTTGTCTGAAGGAAATTTAAAAAGACTGGGACCATTCACCTCAGAGGGAGTGAATCAGAAAGAACACAGTGAAGAATGCATAGCTTAGAGATAGCAGTTGGAGAACTTTTGTTCACCTTATCTCAAAACATAGGAATGCAGGAACATGAAGGAAAAAAAAGGTAAATGAAAAGATAAGCAACCACCTTTTAATGTTTTGCATAAAATATATACGGGATTCACTGATAAGCTACATTGTGAAGAGCAAAGTATTATTAGTTTCCTCAATGAACGGGCATAATTCAGCTAAAAGTAAATATTTGACATCTAAAATAGAGATTTTGTAAGGATTACTATTCTTTGGAGCACAAGTGAGCTTCTACCTCTTGGGATTTAAGAGGCTATTTCTGCCAGGTATCCAGGGCCTGGGGAGCTCAAATAGAAGCAGGGTGAAGAACTTACTTTTAAAAACCCATCTCCTCTGAAGAACTCATGGACTGAATACAAACGAGACAGCTGATGGCTCTAGTTGGGGTGGAAAACAGACTGACTGGCAGGGCAAGCAATGGGCATTGTGCAGCAGATGCCTGTTAACATCCAGATCTGTGCTCCATTTTATACAAATCAGGCATTTCTGCTACTAAGTGAGGACGCTGCAGGAGTCAAAGGCTAACCCTCGCCTGTCTTTAGCCCTACTTCCTTATCTTGGAATCTGGTCCACAGTGCCACTCTCGTTCTCCCACACAGTTTCTGTACTTCACTGCTTACCTACTCACGAGGACTGAATTCCAGGACAAAGGCTGTTGTTCGCAGCAAAGGGTTTGTGGAACAGCTATTCTGGCATAGCTCCCCAGGTGGAGATACAGTTCATATAGGCAAAAGAACTCACTAAATAATCTCCTTAAAAGGCAAGCTACACCATCAGAATAAATCATCTCCACATCTTTGCTTTTTGCATGCCATCATTGCTGCAGGGTTAAGTCTGGGATTTTTACATTCCAACCTGCGTAACTATTCTGGCAAAACTAGTAGTTCCTTGACCAGGAAAGGCCAGATGCACCAGGAAACAAAACAAAACAACAACCAAACAAACAAAACCCACCAATAAAAAAGATCTTGCCTTATTTTCTTAACTGCTTCTTTTTTGTAGATATTGGAAAGAAGAATGAAGGAATGAGCCATGAGCACTGGCTCTGTTAACAACTGAAAGGGGAACTGTGTCCAAAAGTCACCTCTGGGGTGGAGAGAAGCAGCAGAACAGCAGTACACAGCAACCCTTACAAAAGGATTTATTTACTACATGTATTAAACAAAAATATGGTGTCCTAATGAAGCTGTAGTGGAACACAAGTAAAATCTAAAGACATATAACTGAACCAGAATTCTAGACATAAGACCCCACTCTAAAGTAGCCTACAAATTCATTCATCAAGTCCAATTAATAATATTCACTCTTCATTATCATCTTTTCACTGCAATAGACCTCATGTCAGCCCCAGGAAAGGATATGAGTCAATCCTTGACTAAATGCCTCTGATTCACTAAGGAACCAACACACATAAAATCACTTAAGATTAAAAAACACTAAGGTTTGCCTCACTGATAATTTATCTAATGGCTGCTAAGACTGGGGTAATGGGAGAAAGATGAGAGTGAACAGCACTACATCGCTATGGAAACTAGAATTTTCAAAATAAATACCTTTGCAGAACCAAGGTTGCAGATCTAAAATATCTTGGTTTTGATGTCACCTCCCTTTACCACGAGATCCAGCCAGGCTGACCAGTCAGACATAGGGAAAAAGCTTGCATGCAGTGACAGAAGATATCCCATGGCTGATGTTCCTCATTCCGGTGCAGGTATGGGCTCTGAATGGAAACTTCAGTGACTGATTTGTTACCTGTACACTTTTGGGGGTCTTCCTGCCCCACAGCCCATCTGGCCAGGCCAATGCAAAATTAATCCATACCACTTCAGATGGGAAGTGTTACCTCTTTTTTATATCAAGTGAACTATGACAACACTGTATTTACAGCTTTGTGAAGTGCCCGTTCTGACTCACACTGGGAAACTCCTTACTCTGGAAATGGCTCCACTGCAGTTACCGTTTTAGGGTATCCAGTCCTTTGATTCCCATTAGTCACGAATGGAAAATACAGTTGGTAACTTCCCCACTTGTGCCTGGGCAAAGGGTTTCTCATTTTAGACACAAACATACCTCCACACCCCACCTACCTTGTACCATCTCACTGATCGCTGCTGTAAACAAGTCAAGGCTCTAGAAATGCTGACTCACAGCGCTAAGACTATGGAAAATATTTAGTTGCTAAAGAAGCAAAGCCCAGCAGGTTTCCTGCCCTTCCTCCTTATCTGCAAGCCCCTTGCCATGACAGGCTGTAATGAAGGACCTTGCTTCCTGAGAGGAGGCAAAGAGTAGGTACTTGCTTCCTAAAGATAGCCCAGATTCCTTTGAATTCTCAGTTGTTAGCTAGTAATTGCAGGCAGGGGAAGACAACCCCCAGTGCTCACAACCACAGGGCTACAGATGTTGAGAGATTAATGGCTCCTGGGTAGGCTTTCTTGCCCAATGCAGCATTGCTCACTTCAGTGCACTTCCTGGGACAGAGTCAAGTTCCTTTAAAATGCCTCAGTATCTGCTACAGAAGGCTGTTCCTTACCTATGGACTTTACTGAACCGGATTTATTACTGATTCCTGCCTTCAGCACAGCTGAGTCAGTGCAGACAGGCAAATCACTATTTGCTTTGGGAGGGTTGGTACTGATCAGGACACGGGCAAGCAGCGTGGGGTGCAAATTCTGTTTCCCTGTGGGCGTGCCAGCGCAGGCAGGGGCAGGGACCAGTGCTCATGCTGAGCAGGGAGCCATGGACAGAGGTGAGGAGAGTGGGGAGATCGGGGCTATCTCGACAGGAGCCAGTCTGGGTGCATTCTGCCTGTGTTAGCACACTGCTGCGCCCAAACTAATCGGCTCTGGATCTTATCCAAATGACAAGCTGAGTGCCTACCACATCAACAGCCTGTTTTCCCCACTGGGAAATGACCTGTTGCAAAAGGCAGAGCATTTAAGGAAAGAACAAAGTTTTATACCCACACGATTCATGTGGCAAATAACTTCAGAAAGCCTAAGGAGGATGGAGCCTTTATGACCGGCTGGGGATGGGCAAGTTGCAGTGCTGCTGCCTCCTCTTCCTCCTCCTCCCATTACCTACGCAGCTCATTTGCAAAGAAGCAGAGACTGATGAGCTACATTTACAAGCTGGGCAGGGCAGACCAGGGAACAGCTCTCGCTGAAGGGAAGGAGCAGGCTGTGGTGAGAAATTGCAGTGCTCAGAAATGACTGTACTAAATGGTCATGGTGATGGTACTGAGTTGATTTTACCTATAACCTGTTCTAACTGCAGTCTGCAATTAATGTGGCCTATAGCTTCTAAATGCACTAGAAGCACACAAGGAGGAATGCAGAGCTCCCTTTTCTATTGGCAGCTGACTTCCAGCTGCACATCAAATGAAATTCTTAGCAAGCTGATCATGCGCGTAATTCTCTATACTTGTCAATATGGAGATGCATTTGGCTGAAGTCTCCCTCTTGGGAGGCAACAGGAGCCATTTTAAATAGGTGGGGACAGGGCTGGTCCTACAAAACTCACACTAGTTTAAGAGAACAGTAACTATAGTGCTTTTACCCGATTTATAGTGCTTAGTCAAAGCAAACCTGAGGTCCTATCAGTCCTTCTGGTAGTGACAGTGAAGGCGGCTCAGTGTGAAGATGGCCTTGTATGAAGAATAGATTGGATCATAAGTGCAGAACAGCTGCTTAGGCAGAACACCGGGAAAAGAAGCAACGATGTTGCTGGGCAGAGAAAAGCATTGCAAGAGCTCACACATAGCCTCCTTCCTCCAAAGGCACATGCGCACTGCTATCACTCAGTCACATTTCTCTCAAGCTTCCTGGTAGCAGCATCAGCAAGTGCATTCTGTCACATCTGACTGGCTACAGGACTCTGTCCTCGTCTGACAGTAATGACCTGGCCTCGATTTTTCACATTTTTGTTGTCTCCTTCCTCTCTTTCAGCACTATAAAAGCACTAGGCATGAAACCTGCAGCACAAAGGAAATTCTCGCTAGCACAGCCTTCTGCAGTACACTTACCTCAGCAGCACAGGAGCTGCAGGCATGGCAAACCTCACATAACCTACATTAGATTCCCATAACGTTCCAAATCAGGCACTTAACTTCCAGACTTGGCTGAGACTCATCTCCATGGCCAGACTTAGTATACACAACAGAGACTAAAACTCTGAGGATCATGGTGTGCAGCTTTGCTCCTTTGGTAAAATGTAATGCTCTACAAAAACAGACAGTTCAACCCCATAAAAACAGCCTATTTTTGGCCCAAGAACAAATACTGAAATCCCCCTAGAACTAAGGGCCATCCAGATTTCTCCACATGCAAATTGCACTGTAAAAGAGCAGCTCTCTGGTTGAATGGCTACAGCAAAACACACTTGACATTGCCATGGCCTAGCCTCTGATCCGCCGCTGGCCAGAGGTGATGTCATGGGCTGTGTTCACTGTCTGGAAATGAGGAGCAAGAAACGCTGCATTGGCTGGCCAGCCTGTCCAGTGACACATCCTGACACGGGCCACAAGGAGCCAGGAACAGACTGATAACTCTCAAACATCATGGAAACAAAACCCCAGGGAGAAGTTGTCTGAGTATAAGCACACTAACTTGGCCAGCGGCAGCGGGTCCACCCATGCCTTTGACACTTTAGTCCATCTCTCCTTAGTCCTTTCCCATCCCTCATCACCTCTCTTTCCTCAAGGCTGTTCAGCTAAACTGCTGCTGTCCTCGCTTTGTTTACCTAGTTCTACCTGCACTGAACAGAAGCAAGAGTGCTCTCCCTCGATGTCACCACCACCTTTGAGAAAAAAGCTGACCTGCAAGCTATTTTTAGCCACATTGTGAAGTTGTGGAGCTATTTTGGTCACATCTCTGCATGAAAGCTGCAGGACACTGACAGGCTCAATGATTGCCTAGGGCAACAGGGGCTTTAACTGGGAACGGGCACAGCTTGTGACTTTGCATTAAGGCTCCTCTGCTCTTCCCATGCCATAGGACTCTTTAGACTGAGATTTGATTTCCCTTCCTTTTAGGAAATAGTAACACACCTTCCTGAATTCTGCTGGATACCAGAGGCTCTGTAAGGCCTTTGCAGTGATGGCCTCCAGCATGCACTATCTCAAATTCTGCAGAAGGTACTATTTATTCTGTGGGCTCCCTCACTCCCATTTGCCTCATTCCCTAGGAGGAGGCAGATGCAATTATGAGTTCACAAAAACACCGGACAAGATTTTATCAATCTTCCTTTGCATCAGACCTCTGTAAAAGATCAATAAACATTAGGCTAGTGCCTGCTGAGAAGTCAGGTGCACGTAACTCTGTGGAGGTAAGAGGAAGAACAGAAAGGAATCATTTGCATAGCAACATGTTGTTCTGAATACAGAGTAATGCCTGGGAGCTCTGGGGTACGTCCAGGGCATCGGGCAGAAGGTGCCTGGTCTAGACAGTTGTTTTCTCTGGAGTGCCCAAGGGTTGGCTGCCAAGTTTGCTGGGGCTCTGCAGCAGGTACAAAGCACAGGCAAAGCAGAAGTCAAAGGAACTGGATTTAATAGAATTAAGCCCATAGACACAAAAGGAATCTTGAAGGATATGAGATATGAGGTAAATGAGAGGAGAGAAAAGAAATACTGAAACTGATGTGTTTAGGACAGGGACAGACGAGTCAGATCTATTAAAGAAGGAACTGTATGAAAGTTTTTGAACAGCTGTCATCCAACCCTCCCCAGAAAACTTGCCTTAGGACTACTGCTGTCTGCAGCTACAGTGTATGTTTTCCCAAGACACCTCAGCAGTGTTAACAATTCTGCACCTATCCCATTTGGAACAAGCCCTTGATGCAGCAAGAAGAATCAGAATTTCATCAAGTCAGATTTCAAAGTCTCACTCATGTATTTTTTCCCCCAACTTTCTTCTAAAGGTGGTTTGTTAGAGCAGTTCTTACACTAAAACCTACATCCTGCTTCTAAGGTGAGCCACTCCTTACTTCACTGATGCAACTTGCACCTGCTTTCATGAGTCAGCACAACCTGCGTATCTCCTCCATAGCCGGATCAGTGCCTGCTAACAGGATGAAGTGTCCCAAGCAAACACTGATGATCTGTTGCAAACAGATTTGATATGCAGAGCATCACTGTATTTCACTGGGCATTTCAGCAGAAGGAGATGGTTTAACTCATTTGGTCCCAGCCAAGCATTAATCTGTGTTATATACTTTGCAATCTTCATGCCAGGAAAATCAGCTGACCATTAACTAATATCTTATGACATGTAAATTAAAACTAGCTTAATAAGAATTTAACTTTTTAGTCAATAGGTGGAAATGGCATGGACAGAATAGTATTGTTTAATATGCTGTTATTTTAGCAGGACAGAATGGAACTGTCGCAGTTCAGTTCAGACACAGAGACAGGTCCAGCAGCAATATGTCAAGACCTGTCAGATCAAAAAGCTCAATGAAGTGTTTTGTGTTTCAGCTTCCCCCAGAGCTATGCACAAGACTAGCAGCAAGCATTACATAGTGAAAATGTTTTGGTCAGATGAAATAACATAGCAACTTGTTGCATGATTTCCCTGCTGAGCTTAAGCAGCCTTTCTTTGGGACACTGCACAAGCAGGATAACAAACACAGTGCAAGAGTGTCTGACAGAACAGATAATCTGCCAGCTCCTGCATGGTGGACCCATGCTTCTGGTAGCAGAACTTTGCCAGTGTAGGGAGTAACTACTTCACCTTTCATCATCTCTCTAGAGTCTTAGTTTTCATCCATTTTCACACAATCTGTCTTACTGTGAGAGCATTACTGGCATCATCACTTGTCTCCACTGATTATTTAATGAAGACATCCTATCACTATCTCCACAATGTAGATATTTTTCTAGTAAATATCAAGAAACTGGGGGGGTTTTGTCTGTTTGTTTTTCAATATTCCTACACCTGTTCTCTTTTCCGGTGTGGAAACACCAGGCATACAGTAACAAATCACAGGCAGCTCACCCCATAGACGTAGACAGAGGTTGTCCACCAATTGTGTGGATCCCGGCAAGCGCACACACCACGCTGGAGCTGACGACTGCAGTTGTTCCCAATCTCCTCTAGGGAGTGCAGTCGGAAAGGAAGAGATGGAACCGCAGCGCACATGCCAGCTGGGAATCGGTGACTCAGGATATTCAGTTACAAATGGTGTCTGTCCGTTCCCAGCTGAAGGCAGGGAGCAGCAATGAGGTTTGAGCTTAATGTAAGAGCAGAATTCTACTACAACCCGAGGTACGCTTTACTATGTGAAAGAAAGGTCTGCCAAGATACTAAAAATCAAGATGTAAATCAAGCAATAGGACTTTAAATACTGGATCAGTCGTTTAAGCCAATACCCCGACAGCTGAACGTACCATGGACAACACTTCTATGGGGCTTCCATCTCTTACACCCTAGTATATCATGATGTGCATCCATCAGATCATCCAGCAAAGGTATGCCTAGTCCCAAAACATCATCCAGGCCTTGGTCTCTGCGCAGAGAACATCAGAGACACCACCTTTTAGAACTAGATGTATTTTGTGTGCACATGCACAGTACTAGAAACTGGGCAGAGCCATCAACTTATTTCACCATGGACTCACAAAACAGCTAAGCAGATAGTACCTGTCTGATCTCTGTGGTAAGGAATCACGGATAAAAAGGCCTAAGGTTGCCTATTTTCTCCTTACAAATGACATGCATGCCTTGATTCTGTGACTTGCTACACCTTCCTTAAAGGATATAAAATATATCTATTTATACCAGAATATAAAATATATCTACTCAGAACAGGATTTTTTCCCTCTTCCCCCACCCTAAAATAATAATGATGCATGTTAAAGGATCATTAACATTAAACTCAAGATAAAAAAGCATTAAGAAATGAAAGTCATACTATCATCTACCTAAGGCAAAGGGTAAGAGAACAAACTCACCAGGTAAGAGTCTGGATAGGAAAAGCAGATCTGCAGGAGGGACATGCCTACGTTCAGACGTGTACCACAGTTGATCCCAAGCACAGCAGTATATGCAATAATTTCTGCAAAGTTACTGACACTCTGTGACAAAGCAGGTCTGTGGAACCAGCGAGAAGCTGGAGCTTTGAGAAACCAAGAGACAGTAACTGTTGCTGCTTATGGACAAAGCTGCCAGGCTGGCACGGACAACTTTGCTACATACAGAAATTACCTACAGCAAAACAGGAACAGACATTCACATGTCCTAAGGACAGCAACCAGACCAAGAGCCAGGGATTTCACTTTCAGTTCAAGTAGCAGCAGATACCTGTGGGACAACGCCAGTCTTGTGCTTTTAGAGACTGAGAGTTCCCTCAGTAGCAGGTGAGAGGATGAGAGCTTCTGCTTGTCTGTTTCTAGATGTGAGTTCTGCAGTTAAACTGCCAGCAGCTGTCTCAGTTTAGAGTGAGCAGCATTGCTCCATTTGTTAGTGTGTGACAGCCCATGGGAAGGAGATAGAGGCTCTGAGCATAAGCTTCATGTTTACTCAGTGAGCACCAGTTGAAGAGAACCATCCAATTTCTAAACTCCGGTTGCCTCCTACTTTTTCTCTCATCATCACACTACATATCTAAGCCACACATATAAGGTACCACAAGCCAATTCACTCATCTATAGCCCCTGTTGCTCTTTGCTCACCTGTCTCCCTCAACCAGTGTACCAGAAGCCCCATTACTGATATAGGAAAAAAAATAAAGAACAAAAGCCTGTAGAAGCTACGATAAATAAAAAGGAACCATCAGCTCTTTCTTGTCCTGGCAAATAACAGAGCATCTCCTCCCTGACATGTCCCATCCACTCTTAAATTTTCCCACCAGCACTGATTTCTGTTGCTGTCTTGAATAGTTACAGGTGGGGTTTTTAATAAAAGCAGGAAAAGGCAGGCTTAGCATCAAGAGATCCTCAGAAATCTGTAAGAATATTCCTGGTGAGGGCATAATTGATTTCCAGGGGGATGTTTACGATGTATGCATTACCACAATCTCAGAACTTCATTCCCCACCTATTTAGGATTCCCACACTGGATTACAACCTGCCTTCACATATGAGATGCTGAAGCTTTCAATGAGGTCACGCCAGACTCTGACAAGCACTGATGGGTGAGTCATGCTGCAGTAGCCAGAGATACTAGCAACACATTTGTTAATCTGTATGCAGTCTAACTCTTTTTCTGGTCTAGAATCTTATTCAAAGGCGAAATACAATGTCTCAGAGATAGGTGACTGCAGAATTGCTGAAGAGCAAGGCCACAATTTCACAACTGTTTTACAGATTATAAGAATCAGTGCCTGGAAGCACGTTTACAACAATGTAAAATGTTGTTTTACCTATAAAGTCTATAAAACAGGAGATCAAGATCCAGATGGGGTCAACAGCAGAGCTGTTCATTGCACATCGCTGGAAAAGCCACCATGCTAATATGGAATCTAGTTCTCAGAAGAGTTCCATCAACTCTTGCTCCAGCAGTTCCAGTCATCATCTCCAGCAAACCGCTACTTCCCCGTACCACGGTCAGCTGGTGTAAATACACATCCCTCCACCAGCCAGTCTAGGACAAAGGCCAGGGTATTCACAGCACTGTCAGGCTTGGGTCTGAGCTAAGATAGCCAGCCCTAACCTAGCAGGGTCAGGCACAGAACAAACTCTCTTTGCTGACTCAGCTATGAGGGAAAACCTGTGGAGAAGGATTAGATCAGACAACAGCAACTTCTTGAACCGCCACAGCAAAATTCTCCATGGAAGCTTTGGAAATGTGGCAAAAAGGACACAGAAAACCATGGAACAAGTGAGATATGGGGAATGAATGCATGACAGCAGAAAAAAAGTCTCTTCGTCTTGGCTAAACCACCGGACAGCCAGGAAAAAGAACCAATAATAAAGGGAAGAGACAAACTAAATCTAAAAGAAATCCTGCAGACAGAGAACAAAGAAATTAAATGCTGTTGTATTTTCATTGCCACGAAGCTAAATTAAGCTTCCTAAGTCAAGCAGAGAAATAATTGGTTTAGATTTCTATTCAGAAGACAGCATGAGCAGCAAGTGCCAGTGGAACAACTAACAAAAGGTGTCTTCCCTCAGAGAAAGCAAGCCAGCAAATTGCATAACTGAAATGAGTTTCCTCCCAGTTTCACATTATTAGTCACCTTTCTCCCTTCTCTGCCAAAGGCCTCTTCTTATCCATCCATCCAAAGACCAGAGCCAAGGCCTTTCCTGTGCTGCTTCTTTCCATCAGTCACTCTTCGAGATCAAGGCCTCCATAATACTGATCCTTGTACCCATTGCAGGTATTCTGAACCAGTGCCAGAGTAAAACTCCCTTCAACCCTGCTGTTGGGAAAAAATCTGAGATACCTGAACAGACTGTCCTTATACTCAGCTGTCATGGCCTAAAAAACCACTTAGTTCTGAAATTCTGAAAATATTTCAAAGCAAAATTATTGCAAAGACCCACCGAAGAGTCCTCGCTAGCAGAGGACATGCTACCTAGAGTCCCTTGGAAACCTGTTTGACTCAGGTGGAAATGACCTACTGGCATTTATTCGTAATTGCCCAGCATGGCAGAGGCTGAGGAAGGAAAAGCTGCTGAGTCACACTGCAAGCCACTTTTCCACTTTTGTCTGGTTTCCCAGAGGGCAGAGTGGGACAGTCAGAAGGCTGAGATTCTGTTTATGTCTCTGACACTGATTTCCCATACGACCTCAGCAAGTACTTCTTCTAGTGCCACCATTTCCCCATTTCTTAATAGCTAAAACCACTCAACTCATGGGACAATCATAAGTGCACAGTAAGGAGCATCTAATAAAAGGTGAGAGAAGAGCCAAGTATTATTATTGTTGTCATAGAATACAAAAGCAGTTACGTAATAATGTCAGTATTGCTTCATTTTTGTCCTTACGACACGAACTGTCAGAGGGACACTGTCTGGCACGGTATCTTCATCCCAGTGGATGTACCCAAGCATTTACATCACTGATACAAAACCAGATTGTTGTAATCTGGAAGACTCTACCTCGTTTATTTTGACCAGCCTTTCTCTAGAACATGTTTTTCCTGTATAACCTCATAACCCATAATAATGGCCCAAACTGCACTATAGGAATGATGGCAGGTTTCGTGTGCTAGTAAAATCAAAACAATTCCTCACTTGTGCATTGCACAACTAGTCACTCACTAAAACACACAAGTGCTTATCTTCTCTGCAAGCAGAAAGTTAGTTTCTACATAGGTACAGCATACATACAAAGAACACTTTCTAAAAAATCTCAGTGGCATGAAAGAATTAACTTGGCTAAATTACATTCTGCTTGTATGATGACAAATTTCCTAAGAAAAAGCATTGATAACTGCTGTTCACAACTGCTATATAATTAATAACCAAATTTCTCTGGTTCAAGTTCTACGATTTCTCATAAAACTTATAATTGTTTGCTTAAAAATGGCCAGATTCAAGCACCATGTGGACTGAAGGCTCAGGAAGGCATGGCTGTAATTACAGCAGCTGAAACTGTGCCCTAATCACACTCTTATCTTTCTTATCTACTGCAAGTATTTATAAAGCAATGATTACTGTACTAGGCCCCATCACTGCTCTGAGTTAGTTCTGAACCAGCACCTTCATGTTGCTGTAAGAAGTTTACACTGCTTGAACTGGTATCATTCTGCTGAGACAGAAAGCCAAGCTTCTCGTCACTTAAAGTCATTAAAAAAAATAAACTATGACACCTCTTAAGGAGTAGGGGTGTTAACCCCAATGTCCTGGCCAAACTCCCAGCTTGAGTAATTACAACGTGCCTTGAATAAATTCTTGCCACCGTTTCCGTTGGACATAGTATTGTTCTCTACTTCCTCTCCTACGATATCATGGAGTGCTGGTGCATGCTCTTAAAGGTCCTGTCCATGCTGGAATCTCGTATGGGTCTACTCCAGGACCAGCTCTGCATTAGCACATTGGGAGCAATGTGTTGAAACCAGTTCTGCCTGTCAGCTGAACCGCTAGGCAATTTGTAATATTTATTTATTGATGTTCTGGCACCTCCTTCAGATGGAATTAACTTTGGGTATAGCTATCTGACAGATAGACTGGTGCAAATCCCAGATGCAGACATACATAAACCTGTTTAGTTCTTCTTTAAATGGACTAAATTTGCATCAGGAAATTAGCAAATGAAGCTGAACTAACTTTCTAGCTGCCTGCTATGGTCTTTTGAGAAGGCAGCAAGAACACGCCTAATGCGATGAACTAGGAAAGCTAAATCTGCTGTTTAGTTCAGCTGGCAACAATAAACATAATTTTCATACTGACTGTTCCTTCAGAATTTCAGTGGACTTTTTCTAAACAGTCTGTTCACAGACTATACTGTGTATTTTTGAAGCAGTCACTGAATACATATCAAATGCAGATCTAGCAATTCAAGTAAAATACTTGCTAGTTAATGGTAAAGCATTATTCACATTTTTCTGCAGCCACTGTTAGAGACTCTAAGGATTTTTACCTAGAGCTCTCATTATCTTTCATGTGTGTAACACAGAGCTGAGGCCCAGACTCTCTGCTGGCATTTGCTGGGTTAGCTCCACGGACCTCACTAACTCTCATAATTCATGAGCTTTACAGGCAATTTGTCTGCAGGAAGAAGTACAAGATCAAGATTCAAAAGAACCTGATTCTCAGTTCTACCTTTTGACCCCGTGGGTGGATCACTTTCTCTTACTGCTCCATTTTGTTCTCCCATCTCCAAAAGCAAATGATACCCACTAATTCAACAATACAAGTACGAAACCAAATTAATATCAATAGGCCATGCTGAGCAGATTCACATTAAACACCATTCTTCTAACATTTGAAAATACAAATGTTTACCTTTCAAGCATGCCCTTAATTTCCCCAGAAGCGTGTTTCCCGTATTACTTCAGAAGACAGAAACTGTAGTTTCAGAAAGCGGATGGTTTTATTTTTGTGTCATTACAAAAATGCCTTTTAACTTGTCAAATGATACACTACAAATATCTTTGGCAGATGAATGAAACCAAGTTTCCTGTCATAGCTGCCAACTTCAAGGTTGAGATAATCAGATAAACCTTTAGTTTGCCTCTCCCAATACCCACAACAACATATGTTTGAAGTGATCCACATTTGTCTCACTTTTCCTATTGGGATTTGAAAAGGCAAAGTATCAGACCACTTTGTTACAAGTTCACAAAACTCTAGATGTGGTCCACAATTGTTATGGCAAACAACTTTTCTCAGGTGTCCCCCCTCAATCCCAGGTTAAACAGTCCCCAGTAGCTCTGCCTGTCTAAAGGTAAATGAAAAATTTACCTAAATCATATCCAGCATCACCTCAACACCTGCTGGATACAAAGCCTTCTTATGATACAAAATATCTGTTAGATTATGTGGAAATATAGGAAGGAAGTTTGTTTTGCCTGTTCTATTTCAGCAGTAGTAGTAATACTGGATTTACAGAATTTTATTATTTCATACTGGAGACATCTCAAAATTGAATATTTGCAGGGTACTTTATAACAGAGCGCGCTGTCCCTTCAGCGTAATTCTGAAGTCAAAAGCGGAAGCCATCCCTACAAACACACCTTTGACAAACTTTGTGTCTTATGTAACCGTTTCTATTCATTTATTACCAGGATGTCAGTACAAATTGTTGTTTTGATGATTCCTTGCCCCCATACTTCTGAAAGGGAAAGCAACCATAAACACAAGGGAGACTGACCTCAGTGATTTCCTCTGTTCAGACAGGAGCACAATGCGCTCAAACACCATGACAAGGAGAAGTGGACTGTTTAGAATTCCTCCAGCTGTAATCTATAGTAAAAACAAATAAACAAATACGTGACTACAAGATGCGATAATTAATCCCTGTGTGAAGCCAACTGTTATCTCTGCTTCATAGATGGAGATACCAAAGCACACAAAGGCTCAACAACCTACCAAATTCAACACCCACCACTGAAAGCCAAGAGTACAGTTTAGGAGACCATGTGCTCAGTCCATCAGATTTTTTTTCCCCCTCTTCTGGCCACAACCCAGATACAGCTTGGCCAAGGGCAGGCTGAAATGCACCCATTTGGTGAGAGCATTTGCACTAGAGCAGTCACCTACCACCTCCTGGGATTGTCACCGCCTGCAGCTCAGCTGCTCCTGGCCAGAGGGGCAGCTCCACCTGGCTCTATGTTCTCACCCCAGCCAGCCTGCCCCAAACCCACTGTCTTCTACCACACTGCCCCCAAAAAGTTCCCAACCCGTGCCAGGCCTCTCCCCTACACCTCATCCGCCTATCCATGTCCAGGCTCCATGTGAACCACATTGCTGAGTCCCCCACCTCTCTGCTCCCCCACATCTTTCTTCAGTTTCCTCATTCCCCCTCAGGCCTGCTGCCCCCCACAACTCTGGCTGAGCTAAAATAGCCTCAGCAGCAGCTCCCAACCATCTTCTCTCTCAGGCCCCTCTCCCCCCGTCAGCGTCCCCACATGGGGCTTCCACAAATCCTCTTTCCCAAACTCCCCTCAGCGTCCCCACATGCCAGCTCTCTCCTATTCTCCTATGCCTCAGCAACCCCTCACCCTAATTACCCCTCACCTGTCCC
>VXBT01012136.1:337930-399076 GCA_013400235.1 Oriolus oriolus | reverse complement strand
GGGCGGCGAAATGGCGCTTCCCGCGGAGGGGCGGCCGCGGGCGGAGGGGTGTTCCCCGCTGTCAGGGGCCGCCGGAGGCCCAGGGCTGGGGCCGGGGCCGGCCCCGCGGCCAGGCGTGCCCAGCGCCGCGGCCCTTTTTGTCTGCGGCTCCCCCGGGGGCTTCGCCGGCCGAGCCCCGATCCCCGGGGGGGTTGGGGGGTCCCTCGGAGACCCGCTCGGATTTCTGCCCTTTTATTTTTTTCACCCTTTTTTTTTTTTTTTTTTCCCCCCCCCCCCTCCCCCCNTTTCCTCCCTGCCCCTCGCTCCTCCCCAAGCAGTGAGTTTTCAGTGTATATACCATTTTGTTCGGTGCTGGTGTGGGATTTGGCTGAAAGTGACCTATTTTAAAGACCTTTTATTGCTCCCCCCTCAGCAATGCATGTGGCGGCCGATTCCGTTACCCAAATAGCGTTTCCCAACCATTTTAATTTGTCAGATTAAAACATCTCATGGAGGCTGGATTTCTGTAACCCGCGTGTGGGTATGTCGTTAGAAATATCTCTCACCCCGCTTTGCTGCAAGCATCTTTGGAGCATCAGAGTTCACCTTTGTCACTGTGAAAGCAGAAATAAATATCAAGGCGATACCTGGGAGATGCAGTTGTACCATTGTGTTGGGCGCGGTACAAGAAATGGGGTGGGGGGTGGCAGAACCAGAGATTAAAATGGTTGTTGTCAAATGTAGATCTTTACATGCCTTTGGAAAAAAATATGACAGATCGGTAACGGCTCTGAAGACTTTTAATATATTTTCTTAGAAAAACGTTTCATGTTTATCGTGCTTGTCTCTGCTGCTTATCATGGTATGGAGTATTTCATTAGGTGGCATTTTAGTGGCTGTGTTGGTTAAATAGCAGTTGCATTAACTAGTTGAACAAATTGTGTCCTTCACCTTTGACTATTGCATTTTGAGAGCCCTTACAGCAGTGTGCCCATGCATGCCAAGGGCGGATTAATAAGATGTTACCTAAAGGTTTGGATGTTATTGATTCCTTACTATTAATGCTATTTATAGTGTGTTTGACATGGCTCTTGTTTTATGTATTTGGATAAAGGTTATCAGCTTGGAATGCTTCAGATGAAGGGTTTCAAAAATACCACCCATTATATGTATATATATGTATATATATATATGTATATATAAAATTGAACAATATAGTTCAAATCTTCAGTGTCTGAACAACAGCTTTAGTAGATAGCACATAATAGTGAGAACCGTGGAAAACTGATACAATTTGACACTAGGGAAGGTTTGTTTTCATATTTCAGGATTACAGAATAACAACTTCTGTTGCAATAAATACAGTTTTGGGTATGTTTTTCTTGAGCCTACTTTGAGCCTAAGTTTTTCCTTGCCTTTGTGCCTCCTCACAGTTAGTGTGTCATAGTTTTTGCTACTTATGTCCAAGGGCAAACCTAATCAACGATTGGTTTGAGCCTTCATATTAGATTCTCCACAACATTGGCCTAGTTCTGACTGGTATGTTTGCCGTTTTTAGGACTCCTCTTCCTTTTATCCGTAGACTGAAATACATTGATAAACTTGAACCTTAATTTGTCCTTTGAACTTCAGAGAATGTTTTTCTCCTCTGTTAACGATATCTCACTGAAGAGAAGGTGATTGTGGTAGAACAGCTTAATTTTAAGTTTAATCCTGCTGAAATATAACTGCCTGAAGTAAAAACTCTTTGGATAGTTTGATGTTATTTTTCTTTTTAACTAGACAGAATTAAGTGTTGCCTGTACAGGACCAGATGTTAGCATTAAAATTATGTACAGATAAGGTGGCTTAGGCCTCAAGTTAGACTATTTGAAAAAGTTATCTATGTCCTGCTGTTAAATTCCAGAGTAAGCTAAACTGAAGAACTTTAAATGTTTACTTCCAGCTAAATAACAATTCCAATTCTGCGGTTTTCATCTCTAGCTCTATTCACCAGTTTTTGTCTCCAGAATAACATGTTTTTAATGACTTGTAAGACAGTCGCAGGTTTTATGCTTGGTGAGATTCATTAGAAGAGAAGCAAATATCACACTAATAATTACATCTTCAGATGTATCCTAGTAGTGGATTTCCTGTAATGAGGATGTTTTGTAGAGAACAATAGATATGGCAGCAATTTCAGAGATTTGTTTTAAAGATGTTGTAAGTAGCTGACTCTGCAGTAGTGAGTTCCACTTTGACACAACCCTTGCCTACTCAACAGAACATCAGGTGGTTTCCAGGTACTTGGTTTTCAGGTGTAATTTCTAGCAAAGACAGACTGGATGTACTGCTGCTGTTGTTTCTCATGTCTGTCACTTCTCCAAGGATATGCTTCTGATCTAACTTAGTAGGGAGTAAGGTCATTTGCAAAATATGCCTCACAGAAGTTTTTTGACAGTATAGGTATTTTGTCAAGTAAGAAAATAGGGTTGATCTGGCTTTTTTTGTGATCCAGAAGTCGTGAGGAAGCTATGGTAAATACCACTTGTCTTATTCCATTCTCTGTATTTTGGAGAACACTCGCATAATCAGTAAGATCCTATCTTAGAAGCGTTTTCTGTTGTGTTCCCGTTCCCATTTAAGTCATGTAAACAGCACACTGTTAGGCTGAAGTGCATACTAGAAATTATAAAAATCTTTGGTGTTACCAGGGGTGAGCCAGGCTCTTGTCTTCTGAATGGCAGTGGTGCTGGGTGGCCATTATGTTTTTCCTGTTCAAGTATGCTGTGTAGTGTCAAGGATTTTACTTTTATTTCCTTTTGTGAACCTGGACAAAAGGAAGAGCTGAACTTCAACCCTGGAATAGAATCATGTCTGAATTGGAAAGTTTCCTGGGTCTGACAGCAGGGTTTCAGTTATGGCTGACACATGTCCTCCTCTGCTTAACCATGCTTGGGACAAGCTTGCCTGTAACACTACAGAGCAGGATGATTTAATACCTTCTGAGACCCACATCTGTCATTTCTTTTATAATACTGAGTGTGTCTTACTCTTCTCCACAAAGTGCTCGTTCTGGATGGACGTGGTGCAGGATGAAGCCCCGGTGTGTGCAGCCTGGTGCTCTCTGGCAAGTTCCCTTTACACTGGAAGTTGACTGAGATGTGCAGTCCTGTCCTCCACCTGCTTCTCCATGTGTGTCATTCCATTGGCTCTGGTCTTTGATCCTGCACCAACAGAAAGCTAACCTAAGGAAAAATACAGTTTCGTGTCAGCTTGGTGGTCTGAAATGGCTCAGTGCACAGTGAGGTGAGATTAGAGACAACCCCAGGGACTGGGCTGCACCACCACAGCCAGCAGTGAGGTTTAGAGACAGAGGTGGCTGGTGGCACTTTTTGCCAAACTTGTAGTGGCTAGGTTTCAGGATTCTTATTGTCCTTTAACTTGCTGAGGCGTTGCCGATCATACGTTGATTTCTCTGTGGAGAAGAAACTGAAAAAAATTCAGTGGGCAAAGGGTCAGAAAATCACTAATCCCCTCATATGAAGTTCCAGAGAAAGAGTCCTTCCTGTGAAAACATTTAAAATATAAAAACATGAAATCAGACGTGAAATGCAAAGTGTCTGAGGGGAAGAAGTGTGCAGAAAATAGTTGGAAAAGATAGGGCTGTTTAAAAGCAGAGTTGGCTTTTACACACTATTCGTTCCTCCTTGTCCAAGTGCTCATTTACAGTACAGAACATGGAGGAGGGAATACTTTCTGAAGGCCCTTAGAAACACAATGGACATTAGCTAGCACAGTGGGGTCTCCAAACCTGGTTTTTAAAGCAGTTTTTGAACAAATATTTGGTGATCACTGAAATTACAGTATTTTTTTAATTATGAAGGGGAAGCCATTAGGAACTTCTAATACTTCATCAGAAATCAGTGCATTATTACTCTTGACTTTTTTTTTCACATTATGCTAAATCTTTGTTTCTTTACCAGAAGAAAAGGCAAGGTAGCCACCGTAAACATAGCATGAAAGTGCCAAAGCAGCAATAAGTTTTGTCTAAACAGAGAAGTTTTGCCAGTTTAATCAGAGCTTGCTGAGGACAGATCTGCAGCATTAGTTACACACCTATAGCTTGGAGGTGAGATTTTCTTTCTCTTGGGGGTTGGTGAGGACAGTCCAACATAAGTTAGAGTGATGATGGCTTCTTAATACAACTGGACAGTAGCTTGTAGTTTTGCCTGATGTATTGCTTGGCTAGAAACAGTTTCGATTTTTCTTTAGGGGTCAGGATGGGGTGACAGCATGAGATTTGCATACAGAGTATTGTCCTTAGGATGGAAAAGGCTGGAAATGTTTTGTTTGGGGGGAAAGTTAGATCTTGAGGGAAAAAAAGTGAAAGTCACAAAATCCTAAAGCTGGCAGGCTCTTCAGTTTTCTGTGCCTGTGATCTTCCAATGACCCTTATTACACTCCTGGCTACAGCCATGCAAATATTTTCTTTAGAGTGAGATGTAATTTTATAAAAACAGTTTTCTCCTACGCGAATGTGGGGGAACAGTGCCTGTGAGTTTCGTTGGAAGCTTTTATTGGATGTCAACTTTGTCAATCCATACTTGAAAAAAGAATTTTGATGTTTACTGTTAATCTCAGAGATTTTTGCTTCTAGCTTTAGACTGAAAGTCAATATGTATTACACTTGAATTCTTAAAATGTGAATGAAGTTACTTTCAACCTTTCACTTAGTTAATCTAAACTTTAAAACTTCTTTTTCTTTCCTTTAGCCTTCTGCTATTTGTTGAGTACTACTAGACACAGATTTTGAGGGGTTAGGTCCTTAGGATCAGTTCTTCCCTTTGCATTGCTGGTTCAGCTTCAGTTCACTCTGGTCTGGCTAATTTCTAACCCCTGGAAAGCTTTGTGATCCAGGAGCATGGGAAAGTGGAATATGCAAGTGCAAGTGCAAGTATGTTGAAAGGGACCATTTCTTCTAACTCTTTTGGCTTGCTCCCCATCCATGTGTTCAGTCTGTTTTCCAAGCACCCAGCAATCCTTCCTCTTCCCTGACATTCCACCGCTCAAGGGCAGTAACAGACCCATGAGCCCATGCCCAGGGAAATGTTGTACTGAGATTTCTTGGAAAGAATCTCTGTGCTATTGCACATGTTTGTTGTTTTTGCCTCCTTCACCATTCTTGATATGCAATTCTCATTTCCCACCTCAGTCCCCTTTTAATTGGTGACTGTCCCTCCCTCCCCAGCTGAGATGAGAGGAGAGGTTATTTTTGCTAGTGCTGTTTCTCAAATAGGCCACGGGTATCCAGTAAGTAGTGCAGTCACTTTCTCCATCAGTTATTAGGATTTCTCAAGCTGTGTCCCGGTGGCAGTGTAACATGTTTCTCCTTTAGTTCTGGCTTGCAGTTGTCACTAACATTAACTCCTCCCAGTTCCCACTTCCTTGTAACCCAATCTGAATAAAGATCATGGGATTTGACTGTGCCTTGCTTTGCTGCTGCTGCTCTGGATGTTTGGGTTGTCTCTGTGCTCTTTGTAAACTGTGTGCTGTGATCTTCTTTTTGGCTTTGCCTGTTCCAAGGAGCAGTTGACAGTTGTTAAAATCAGTTCTGGGCCAGCCGTGATTTGATGCGATTAAACTGTGTTAAATATGTTCCAGAACTGTTTCCTGGCCTAGATAGCAAACTAGTTAAACCCTGGGTTTGCAATCTATTTTGGTATGATTTGGCCCTGTACCCCTAGGTAAGATGCCTCCCTCTCTGAGGGTCAGTCAGAACACAGGGTCTGTGCACTGCACATGATCTTCTGCCTCTAAATCTACCACTTTCGTATCTTCTTGGGCTTTTTATATTAATGTTTGCATACCGAAGTATTGTCTTGAGAATTATGTACTGGACTAACTGCAGTAATGTGGTTTTGCCACCCATAAAGACTAAGGTGCAGTGATAAGATTTTCCCTGGCATCAGCTGAGCTGGTACAAACCCCACTTTATACTTGCTTGGTACATCTGAGTATGCAGCCAGGCTCTTAGATTGGGGTTTTTATGAAGGCTTGCAACTGTAGTTAAAAAAGAGGGTAACCTTGGCCTTGACAAAAATTCCTGCTGTCTCCTAGAAGTGCATGTCAGAGTTGGGAAGGAAATAATGATACATTTCAGAGGCAGTGCCTTGCAAAGAATGCCAAGCTCCATTTTTATTATGGGTTAATTGCTGTATAGGCAAACCCTGAACTCTTACCTGTGTTTTTGGCTTAATTTTCCTTCTTCCCTTTCCACACAAACCCCCCTCTAACACATGCTTTGAAGTGTTTAAAACTAGGTTAGTCTCTGGCTGGAGGTGTGTGGTAGAACCTCCTGTTAATTCTTGCTGGGACCTGCCCGTTTTGCAGCAAGAATGCAGGCGAACCCATCTGAATGCTGATCATCTGTCTTTTGTGAGTGATGGAAGGTTATTTTTCCCTTCATTTGACACAATACGTGGGCAAAGAAATCCTAGAGCATCTCCATTCCAAAAGCCACCTCAAGTGGCCAGATTTGTACAAGCTGGAGTGCCCATGGAGGTGGGAGAAGAGGGCTTAGTGAGGATGCTTGGGCTGAATTTAGGTGATTGCATGACAATCACTCGAGATATTTCCTTCTTTGGCTCTCAGAACATGTTGCTGTCAGCTGCTAGCTCAGTAGTTGACCACATTCTTACCAGATCAGCCTACACAGATGTCCTGAACTGACCAGCGAATTCAACATTTCTATTGCTGACTGGGAGGACAGAGCACAGGGACCCAAACACTAAGATGAGCTGTCCTTAAGAAGAGGTCTGTATACATGGTTTTTTATCCAAAATAAAGTGTTATAGAAGAAGGAAGTCTTCGTCCTCACCATTGCTTTGATTTCATTGCAATACTGATGATGTAAATTTATTTGCAAAAACAAGACTGGGCAAAAGATTTGTTCCTGATTTGACAATAACAAGCAGAGTGCTTTGAATACTAGACTAACGTGTAAATAGTTTACTTACAAAGTATGTGATTTACCTTCACTAGCTCATAATTAGTCACAAAAGCATAAAGAACACTTAAAGAACTATTTGCTAGTTTATTGAATAAAAAATTTGACAGGGAATTTTTGATGCCCAGTTTTAAAAAATACTTTGGAAAAGCCCCTAAATTTTCCCACATATTTTAGTGCTTTTTCTTGAATGGCCCTTATCTCTTGAAAATACTAATTAGCACATTATTTTAAGTCTCTTATGTTATCCCCTGTTACAGGAGTTGGTAACTGTGGGCCACTGTGCAGGTGGGCCACACATGGGGCTCTGGAGTTTTTCCACAGTGGCTGGTCCAGCACCAGAGTGTGTAATCCTAATTTGAATAGTCTTCCCATTGCTGTGGGAATCTCTGGTACTGAAAATTAATTACTCTAGTGACTACAAATTGGCATAATAACAATGTTTTTTTGTAGATATTACAAATACTTTATGTTTAAACAGAAATAGTTATAATTAATATTAATATAAGAAATGAAATATTAATACACAAATAGAAATTTAAGCCATAACAAAGAAATATCTTACGTATGTGATGGTTTTATACTTTTCTCTGAATTGGCAGGATAATAATAGTAATTCCCCGCTCTGAATTTCATCCGCAAATCTCAAGGTATTTCAAATGGATGATAAATGCATATTTATTTTCCACATTTATGAGGTGGGGATACTGAGTACCGGTGGAGAGGTGAGTGGTTTGCTCAGCATGGCTGGTGATGGGGTAGAAGCATTTGTCTCCTTGGTCCCCAGTTAGCATCAGCACCTCCCAGGTTGTAAGGTGGAAGCAGAAGTGTAGGAGATGCTGCTTTGCCTGTGGGATGTGGTGGAGCAACACAGACCTCAAAGTTCAGCAGCACCACTGTCCCAGATCTGCCTCTGAAAGTCTGCCTGACCTGCTGAAAATGCAGGGGATGGGGTTTCTTATTTCGTCAAAGGAGCATTATGTAGATTTTTCTTACCATAATGGCAATTTATTGCTGGTCATGAATGAGCTGGCTAAAGCTTGAAATCTTTTAATATTCTTTTTTACTATGATGTGACTTTTTGCTGATTTTTATCTTTACATAAATATGAAAAAGGCTTTTAATGCATTGTAAATCAGTCCCTGAACTTGATGAACAACAAACTAAGTTTTTTCATTTTTTTCAGTCACGCACAGGGATAACTGGGGACTGCCCCGTCTAAGTAAAAAATATTCCTGTGCATATAAAATTGCAAGACTTGGGTATTGTGTGGATATTTTTATGGAGATCTGTGGAGGCAGAGTGTATCTTTTCACCCTGTTTGTGCAACCTCTGCCACAGCTGAGTCTCACCTTTTCTTCAGGGTCTAGGTATTATGTAATGCAAATGCACACTGCTGTAAAAAGCTGAAAAGGTTCTCACCCGATGTCCTGGGAAGGAAGAGGAGCTTCCAGCCCCTGTGCCTGTTGGAAGCCAGAGGCATTGCAGAGTGAGCCATTGCTCAGCTCATCACCAGTAACTTTCATCTGTTCTAGATGCTACTGTACCTGTCTCTGCAGAGAGGTGTGCAGTGTGGGGATTCATTTAAGGCATAGCTGTGCAGAAAAATAGCTGGGGCTTACCTGGAAACAATAAAACTAAGAATTTTGTTGCTTCAGTCATTCTTTTGAACTAGAATAATGCCAAAAAAGTGTTAAAACCTTGAAATTTGAGTACCTGTGTGAAAGTGCTCAATATTTTTGGACCTTGTTTTTCTGAGAGATTTTTTTTCATGTTGCCACAGACATGGAGTGTGAAATTTAGCAAGCTTTCTCCAAAAGCTGCTTTGAGCTTTGAAATGAATGTTACCTGTGCTGGTTTGAAGTAGTTCGTACCTGTTTATCATGCCTGTTGCAAAATCTACCTACCTATTTACATAGGTGTTGGGGAAACAAGGATGATATGGAGCAGCATGAGTGGAAGGAGAGGATGGTGTGAGTTGTGATTCTACTTGTCTGCTTATTTTCTGGTTTGGAGGCACCAGGCACCTGCTGATTTAGAGGTTTTCTGTATGTGATTTCATGCCTGTGATTAGCATTTCTAAGGACATGACACATACGGTCTCACCACTTAAATACATTCTGTAAATATGTAAACAGAAAATTACAGAGATGGTCATTGTCCGACTGTCCTGACTGGTCTCCAGAGTCAACCCAGCAGGACTCAGCACGCTCCGTTGGGCCCATCCGAGACAACAGAGCTCAGACTTCAAACTTAGAAGCAGAATTCCTTCTTGGATTGGAGTTACCATCTGCTTTTGATGCTTCCTTAAAGGCAGTTGCTCGTCTCATTTTCCTTTCTTTTAATCGCTGGGGCAGGAGATTGAGATCTTTAGATAGACACTGGAACGCACTTACTGTTTTATACTGTTGAAAGTCAAATTCTATAGAAAAGATCAGCTCCTTTACAGAAACCTGTAATTGCATTTGATCTGTAATCAACCATTGTTATGAGGATTTCTCAAGGTAGATGATCACAGAATATTCTGAGTTGAAAGGGACCCAGAAGGATCATCAAAGTTCAACTCCTGTGGCCCCAAGAATCCCACCATGTGCCTGAGATCATTGTGCAAACACTTCTTGAACTCTCAGCCTGTGACTGCTTCCCTGGGGAGCTTGTTCCAGTGCCCAAACACCCTCTGGATGAAGAACCTTTTCCTAGTGTTTAATGAATAGTAATAACAAGACTTTTGAGTTCTGAGGAGGAGTGAGAGATCCTCTATGAGGGCATATTTTAAAAATATTTTTATGGTCAAAATCTGAGAATAACCCCTGGTTAGCTGATGTTCCTTTTGGAGCATTGTCCTGGAGTTAATAGCAAGCCTAGGTTTGTTTTGCTGCTTTGAGGAATTATTAGTGTTCTGGCTGAATTGAGCTTGTATGTAAGGTAGAGATGGCAGTCTTCTTAGTTTCATGTTCAATTACCAAAAAATCACAGCAAAAGCAATCAAATGCTTTGTCACCATTGTGCTGTTCAGTAGCTATAAGTGGAACCATACGACCACTGGATATTTAGTAACTTCCACTTCTGTAATTCTCTTTGTTTCTTTCCTGATTTTTGTTGTTGTTGTGAAAATTAAGTCATAAATTGTTAGAAGCACAGAGAGTGGTTGTGTGCTGTCTAGTTTGGTGTCTTAAATGGAGATTTGCTTCCAAGATTTGGCAGGTATTTCTCACTTAAAACCTGTTATTTCTCAGCTTGCCAATCATGTCGATGTGTTGAGTTCAGCTATTACATGAAGGGTAAATCTCCTTGTGACGTGGAGCAGTGAGTGCACATGTCCTGGCAAGGGCCTTTCCTGAGTTTTAATAAATAAAAGGTATGAACACTTCTTCACCACAAGAGGTGTGTTTTTATCCAGTGCAGGTGCTGCACTCTGCATGCATGCACACCTAGCAGTTCCTCTGTCCCTGGTGCAGCATGGCTCCTTGCTCTGCAGGAAAGATGCTGCTCAGAATGCCTGCCTCATATGGGAAAATAACTTTATAAAGCATTTCAGACAGAGCAGCTTCCAATTTACTGAGTGACTTAAACATGCTGTACTTTGCTTTGTTTCATCATGGTAAAAGCCACTTGCCTGTGTAACTCCTAACCAACAATAAAACAGGTATAAACAGGCATAAAACAATGTAGTGTTCAAGGTATCTCTAGAGGGGAGCAGTAGCTAAACACCTTCTTAACATCATTTTGCCTGGCCTGGAAAGGAGCAGAACTGTCACCTTCTCCATTTTCATGGGCTGCTCACATGGGCCAGGGGTCTGAAGGGAATATTTAGTTACCCCCAGACCCACTGAGTTTTGACTTGTCCAGAAGGTACCGGCCAGAAGCAGAGCTGCTGTTCTGAGCTGGTTTGAGGGAGAGCTCCTTCCCTCCTGTTTGGGTTTTGCTTTTTTTGTGGATGTGATGTCATCATTCTGCGAGGTCTGCGCCGCTGCGTCCTCCAGGAAAACAAAACAGGGCGACGAGACCTGAATGTCAAATGCAGAAAACAAGCAGATCTGATTCTTCCTCTCCTCCCTCCCCCTTTTTCTTTGAAAGAAGCTTTCAAGCTGACTTTATACAAGAGGAATTAGCTTAATAGAAAAAGAGAGCAAGAGTAGCAGAGTTACTTCTTTTCAGTTCTTACAATCAAGTTCTCAAAAATAACTCCTTCCTGCCTTACTGGAGGGATGGGATGTATGTTTTGTGCCAGATGCAAATATAGGGGCACTTTATGAATATCCAAGATATCCTTGTTTCAGATATCTTTCATCTTTTAATATAACCTTTCTCTGGTTTTGATTATTTTGGAGATATTTAAATGAGCACTACACAGCGTCTTCTACACAACACAGCCGTGTTGGTGTCAGTTTCTACCAGAGAACTGTCCCATACACTTCAGGTGTTTGTAGAGGTATCAAGGTAGTACTAGCAGCAGCCTTCCACCAAGATTACCTTTGGGCCCTGGCCAGGGTCGGGGGAGCAGCCAAAACCAACTGCTGGGCTGATATAACCAGGATGATTTTTATTCAAGCTGTTGGAATTATATTAATATAAAAATGTATTGAGATTTTTCCTCCTTTCTGGGAGCCCTTTTGTGGCCTGGCAGCAGTTGGCTCTCATGCAGCTTGTTAGCTATACTGAGCAATGCAGTTCCTGTAAACATGGATAGGTTTATTCTTTTTCAGGCTAGAGCTTTAGATATTCCCTCATTCAGAATGACTTTGCAAAATAATCTGCAGAGAGGCATTTTGAGTCTTTTGGAGGCTCTAAACTGAGTATTGATAGTGAGAAGATGAGCTGGTGGTCTCTGAGAAGCTGCCCAGATGTAGTAAGAACTGGGCAGCGAGCAACACTGGAGTCGATATTCTTTGCCCCATTGTGTTCAAGAACCTTAATTACTTCTTGGTTGCTCTTTATAGCTGGTGTCCAAAAAGTAAATAGTGTTTTCTGGCATGGCCTGTTGAGCTCTCAGTAGCTCCCTGTCCAGCTGGGCCGCTCGGGTGAGCTGCTTGCATGATGAGGGAGCAGTTTTTGCTTTTTGCTGGTTGATTGTTAGGGATGTATCTGCCCAAGGTATCAGGAGGTTGTCCTACTTTCCCAGTTCAAAAATCTGAGATCCTTAGAATTTATAAAGTGGACACCTGACGTTCCTTTTGTTTATTAGCCAACAGGAGCAGTCAGAAAATAGCTCTTCTTCTAATACAGGAATTGTTGCTTGAAACTTTGCAGTTGTTTTTTTTTCCTCTTATTTGCCTGTTCCTACTGACAAACAAAAGGCATAATCCATTATTCCAAACTGCTGAAAGAGGCTTCAAATTGCCAGGTATGAAATTATGCTGCTTGTTCCGTTACCAGTAGGAAACGGCGCGTGAGATGTTTCAAAACCTACAAAGGAGAAAGTTCTTTGTATGTGTGAATTTAGTATTCACAAAAGGTGTCAGATTGACAGCCATGGAGGTTGTGGAGATCGGAATTTTATTTATCCCTAGAGAAGGTGCAGTGCAGACTGCAGTAGTCCAAAATTTCCTGTATTATTCTGCTGTTACACCCTACCTGTACAGGAAGCCTCTTGGGGCTGGGAGCTCCTCCTTTCTCTGCGCCCCTTGAGAGAGCTGGCTGACAAAAGGATGTGAGGGTGTTTTTTTTGTGTGTGATGTGGGTGCTTGTCTCCTGAAATCTAAACAAATGTGGAAGGAATTTGATAACATCTACCTCTAAACAGCTGCTGGAGCAGAGACAGCCTTCGGCCCCCATGTTCTCTGACTGGAGGCAGGCTGGGAGTCTCGAGGCAGAAGATGTTAATGGTCATGATTCTGTTACTCACTGACTTAGCTGTTCTTCTGAAACTCTAATGCAGCCAGCTTCTGCTTTGTGTAAAAATGTTTGATAAATTCTCCAGGGGAATGGGAGGGTCTCTAGGAGGTGTCATGTAAGAGAAGTGTAGTGTTCTGTGTGAGTTGTCCGTTTGCCAGAATGAAAATAAAGAATATCAAGCCCTGTTTCTGGGGGAAAAGAAAAAAAAACCCAAAAAACGACACAAACTCAACACCAAAACAAACCAGCAGGTGATGGATTTTTGAAAATTTCTAACACCTCTGTGGCAAGATCCCTTGTGCCAGTGCTCTCTTGGGACTGTTCTTGTGACTTGTCCTTGTTCCCTGATGCTTTGCTTCTTCATGTCTTGCTAGAGCCAGGCACCTCTGTCACGTATTTGTAGACCATTTTAAGGAGGCTCTTCAGACCATAGAGCTCAGTCCTGCTCCAGCTGTGCTTGTGGTTATTGCTCTGGGTAGTAGCTTTAATCATCTCCAGCTCTCATCCTTCATTAGATGGCATGATTGTGCGGCTCTGAGCAGTGTGGTTTAGCTTGGACCAACCAAATCACTGATTTGCCTTCAGATCAGCAGCTCCTGGGAACAGCCAGCGCTGCTGTCCAGCGCGGCCCAGGCCAGGACACAGCCTTGCAGCCCACTCCCTGCTAGCAGGAGTGCTTAAGGAGAAGAATAAGATCAATTTAATTGGCTTTTTCTTTGCAACGCTATTCTTCCATGTCTCCTGAAGATCAGTTCAGTCTTGGAAAAGTCACCTGTTGGCAGCTCCCTGCCTCACTTCAGGAAAAAGCTGAGGCCAAAGTCCTTGAACAGGCAGGACAACCTTGTTTTCAGAAAGTCCAAATGTGAGAGCAGGTTCCACCATATCTCAATTAACCTTCTGTTTAAATGCACAGAAAATAGTTTTGTCCATTGACTGAAGCAGTCAAATTATTGTTCCCCTCAGTTAAAGGGTAGGAGTGGAAATGGTTGCTGATTATTTCTTTTTCGTTCATTTGCTTTTGTGAATGATTGCTGAGAGCAGCTGGATTAAGTGGCTTTATGTGTGAGCACACAAAGAACCTGTGAAATATAGAGGTGTTTGGATTTGTGCTGTTGAAATAGACCAATTTCTGATCAGTTTTCTGTCAAATTTAGGATGGATGTATTTCTACATGAGCTGAAATTGCCGTTCCAGCCTTAAAATGCTGTAACACTTAGTAGATACATTTAAGTGACTTAAGCTCTTTCCTCCTCTCTTCAGACCAGAAAAAAGTGCTGCATTTCTTACTGGAGAGCTGAAGAGCCTTGGTGTACCAGAGAAAAATTTTTTAAAATACTCATAGTAAGAGTTAACCCAGGTAGAACGAAGCTTGGGCATTAAACCTGCTTTGTGGGCCGTGTTTATGAATTGTTGTTCCAAGTATTTGCTTCAGGTGCAGATGTTGACCTATCTCTTTCATCCCTTGTGCTCGGGATAGTAATACTGCCAAACCAGAAAAGAGACAGATAATTTTTAATGCAGGTTCTTGAAGAAAAGATGTAGTCATTTACCTTCTGTGTGTGCAGAACAATGTATCAACTCACCCTTTCTCTCTAGTGGAGGGGCACTCAAGCACAAGGATGTCTTAAGTCCTGGTTTGATGGACTTTTTAGGAAACCTGTAAGGAGAGCTGTGCTGAATGTGCTGGGTGTGTTCCACTGCAGTGGATTCAACTCTTGACTCCACAATGCTTGCAGGTGCTGGTGCTCAGGGAAAACACAGCACTTAAGCATCCCGTGCATGTGTCTTCCTCCTAGTGATATATTTATGTGTATAAAATAATGCTATAGGCAGGTAAAGTATAAAGGTTAATTTATTTATGTTAAGTTCCGTCAAGATGGAGACTCTTTGTCTTTGCAAAGCACCTCCTGAAATGGGGGCTTATTCCCTAGTGGGACCTGTCTTCACAGTGCAATGGCGATAAGAGGGTGAACCAGTGCTGAGTGTTGCTGAGATATTTTGCAGCTCCTGGTGCTGAGCAGGCAGTTATCCCTGGAAAGCAGCAGAAGATGCTCCAGCCCTGGACTATGGGAGATGAGAAGGACTTCTCCCTGCAAGAGAGGCTCCTCTTGTTTCCAGTTCCTAGACTGTCAGGAATCTGTCCTGTGTTCAGTGAATCATTCCTGGAGAGCACTCAGGCAGTATGGAGGAGGAAAATGCCTGGTGTGAATGCAGGAGGTATAAAAGTCAGATGAGAGGGGAGAGATAAGAATATGTCAGGACAGAAGTACAGTGAAACTGGGACTGCAGAGGGGTCAGAGAGGAAGGAGCTGGAGCTGATGGAGAACTGGAGCTGGAGGTTTGCAGGAGAGGTGACTTGGGAGCCTGGGAAATGGAGAGGGAGGCAGCAGAAGAAGATGGGTTGGCAAGGGAGATGGCAGTCTGAATTCTGACACTTTCTAATTTTGGAATGCTTGCCTTTGTAACCTTAATAATTTTGTTCTAATACACCAGATACAAAAATTGCATTATATGTTCTGAGGAATTTGGTTACTATGGTAATGGGTATATAAGTACATAAGAGATGAGATGTCAGCAATCAGAACAGCTGTAATGTAGCACACAAACCTGTGACTGCTGGAATTTGGGAAGCAGACCCTTACAAACTTCTCCTGCTTCAGTTCCATTTTTCACTGCCAGGATGTGTGTTCCTGTGTGAAAGTGACGTCGGAGCTTCTACAGTAAATCTTTTGGGGCTTTGGAATTTCAGCAGACATACCCCAAAATTTTGGGTAAACAGATCATGTACCTCCCTTCTGTGCCAGGATGGGGAGGTCTCTGTTCCCGCCCAGCTGCTGGAAGTGCAGGACAGATGCCAGCTAGGTGGACCATGAGCATGCGGGATGGGAGCAGGCTGCTGCTGCCCTCTGCTCTGGCACCTGCCTTGCTCCTTGCTCAAAGGCCAGGGCTGGCTGAGCCAGAGGTGTGTGACTCATTCCCAGCATCACACAACCAGTTTTCCGCTCCCCACTGTTGGTGCCTTGTCTGGGTGGATTTGGGGCAGTGCAGCTGGTACCTGGTAAAGTCTGTGCCAGAAGTGTTGTGTTTGTTACGGCAGTTTGGTGATGGTGAGGTCCTGCCCAGCCATAGCAGCTGGGGAAGATGATGGGGAGCAAGAGCATCCTGGGGAGTGTCGGGCAGGAATGTGGGGCAGCTGTTGGCACAGGAGTGGAAAGGATGATGGCTCTTGCACACTTCTGATCTCTTCCTCTGTCTGCAACAAGGATATGTTTTCCATGCCCACCCACGCCTTGTGGTTGGAAAACCACTTCTGCAGTGTTTCCCGTGGTTGGGGACAGATAGATTATGAGGATTATCCTCAACAGGACAGGGTTGCTGGAGAGCTGATGGAGCAAGCAGTGTCCAGGGAAGTACTGCAAGTACAGTCCATCCCACATAGGTGAGGGTCAGGACAGCACAGGGCACAACAGAGTGTTGGAAATTTCTTAAAGCCATGCGTGGTGTATTGGTGTAAGGATGAGTTAGTGCAAGTGAGGAAATGTGGGCTGGAGGGATGCTGTTGAAAAGTTTCGAAAGTCCAGTCTTCAGACAGTTTTAAGTGGTATTTTGGTCTTGATGTACACATGGAATGACTGTGGTAATGGAATTTGGTGGTGCAAAGCTGGGGGACGTTGTCAATTCAGTGGAGGACTGGAGTCTCTGGCAGGACTGAGTGAGCTGGAGGATTTGCAGTATGGAGACCTAAATGGAATAGTGCAAAGTGAATGGTCATGCAGTAGCAAGTATATAATAGCATATAGAATATATAAAGACACATTATTATATGTAAAGATATGAAATATAAAAATATGGTTTATCAGTTAGAAGTGGAAATATGTAAAAGACTTGAATATATCCCTTGATACCATGGTGATTTTTAAACTTTAGTGCTGTATATCTAGGGAATAAGCAGATGTGGAGATATTTGGGACAGATGTGAGGAAGGGCTGTTAGGATGGTCTGGGAAGTCAGTTCTCTCTCCTGCGTCATAAAGGGAGACAAAACTGGCTTTTTTCAGCTAACAGGCTTAAGGGAGCAGTATTCTCTCTCTCTCCTTGTGCTTATCCCTCAATATTGAAAAGGGAAGAAAACTGTTTAAACACTAAAGCCAGTGGGGGAAAAAGAGTAAGGCAGTGTAAACTTACAATAATAAATCTGTAAATCAGTCTTAATCAGTTCTTAATCTTAAATTGGTTCCTAATCAAAATAGGAGTGCGGTTCTGGAGCAGCCTTGTAATCAGAGTAGTGGCTTTGAGAAGTTCTCAGGAGTTGGTTCTTATTTGATGATTGGATTCTATTATAAAGTTGCTTAAAATAGCAGGAACAGGACTTAATTGGACCTTCAGTCCTGTGATCTTAACAATCCAATTGAGACTTATTCTGTATATCTGAGCCACAAATTGTTTTGTATATTAGGTGAAGTGATCATTTTCCCCATGAAAGCAGATAAAACTCATCAAATTAAAAGGTTATGCTTGTTATCTTAATACATACTGAAAACTATTTTTTGTTTTAAGTGAAAAGCATAAAGAGAAGGGATTCAGACCTTGCAGAAACCACTGGAGAGGCATTTCTTCAAGTAGGTAGAATAGTGAAGAAAGGGGATTTTTAAAATTTGTTTTTGTTTGGTTTTGGTTGTTTGCCTCTTCCCCTTGTTGTGTGCTGTGTAGGAAATGGTTCTGCTCAGTCATGTGACGACTGGAAAAAAAATAACCTGAGCTAGAGTAAAACTGGTCAAATTGCCATGACTTTGGGGAATTCCAGCAGGAAAGGAGGTGCTCACGGGCTCTAGAAACGTGTGACATAATTGCTCATTAAAGCTACCCCATTTATGGCTCCAGATAATCTGGTAGCACGGATTTAACAGCTATAAAAGGTTTTAAACTCTTTTGAAGCTGAAATATGTTTGAACCCTGTTTTGAACATGCTTTAAGTTACAAACTTCGGTAAGGATCTGTAAATCCTTGCTGCCCTGTCAGTGTCTGTGTGCTCCAATGGGTTGGTCACTCCTAAAGAACAAAATAATCGTTCACTGGTCATCTCTTCTGACAGGGCTTCTCTGCCTGTCCCCAGTGCTGAAGGGCCATCACATACATGCACCTTCCTAGAACCTCTCCTTATTTCCCTGCAGCCTTTCAATAAACCTTTTTTCTATTTGTGATAGTAATCCTGTATTTTATAAAATCCTGTGTTAAAAGAATTTGACCTTTTTCATAACAAGGTGTGTTTTGATGGTGCTTGTTTGACCCTAGAAGAATAGCAACAAAAAAATTGTTATCCAGATTCTGATACCTCGCCTGTCTGGTCCTATCTGCTGTCCCTGGCAGTGGTGACAACCTGGGCGCTTCGGAAGCGGTGCCAGGAGCATCCAGGAATACCTTACCTGACCTGGCTGTGGATGTTCTCACTCATGTAAATGTCTGGTTTAAAAAACAGTGTTTCTATCTCTCGGGCTCAATGCCTCACAGTCATTTCTGCAGGTTAATTTTGCTGTTTGTACCTTGATTGGTGGAATTCCTTCCCTCTGTTAGAAACATGCTGCTCTTATAGTTTATGGTTTCTCCCTTTGTTTTTGAAGTCTGAACACTTATTGTGGCCTTCTTATTTATGATTTTTAACTCTTACACCTTTTCTCCTGAAGCTTAGTTTGTCTTTTTAGGCATGTACAGCTTCCCATTTCTTAGGCCTTTTTTACTGTACTTCCATTTTGCTGCTATATGTGAGTGAAGAATAATCTCCAGGAGCAGGCCATGGCAGAGACTTCTTAAAGTACTGTGAGAAATTCTCTATTATTTTTCTGATTGATTCTTCATCTTGTTTTTAAAAAAAACCAGCAGTCTGACATTATCTTTGGCATAAGTATGCAATTATTTTTGCTGAATTGTCTGCAGCAGGCTCAGCTCCTGAGTTTGGTTTAGTTTAAGAGTAGATGTGTGCTTTATTGTTCTTTACTTTTTTGACCTTTCATCTCCTGTCTTGTTGCTCATTCATATACTTTTTTAAGGTTCCTGGTACGTTTTGATGCTGTCAGCTGCCCTTAATAAAATGTCATCGTGTACCTTTCCCTCCCATTCCAGATCTTAAGTGCAGATATTATGCTGGATCTACACATTATCTGTGGTCACTCTGCTTGCAAGAGCCTTTTCTCTTGTTCAAAATGTAATGTAATTATTATCTGACCTCTTGCCTTTTTTAGTTTTGTATCAATTCCGAGGTGATGGTTTTGTTCTCCACCTATGACTAATTCTCACTATAATTCTGTGTACTTTTCCCACTTCTTTTTGAATATCCTTTTGAGTTGTTCTGTTCTTTTAATGACATATAGTCTAGTGCATAAATAGCTCGTTCTCTGGTTCTTAGTGTAGCACAGTCACCTGGTGATTAGCATGTTGCTCGCGCTAATTAATAGTTCAGTTAATTCTTCTGTTCAGTTTGACTGCAGCCGTTGTTGGGAGCTTCTCTGGAGCAGCAGCAGCTGCTGGAAAGGGACAGCAGCTGTGACAAAAGCTGTACGTCACTCTGGAGCTACGTCAGACTTTAGGGCAGCTGCTTACTCGTCCCCATAGGTCAGTAATGTTTAATTTACGTGTTTATGGAAGGACCAGCTGTCTTGGTCTGTGACAGCACCTTACCTTATACCCAGTTATCTTTGTGCAGGTCATTTACCTTTTCTCCCGTTCCCTTGTTCTCCTGTGCGGCTTTTTGTCAGGCTGGGCGACCGCCCGAGGTTTCTCGCTGTCGCAGCTTGGTTTGTAAGATTGTTCCTACAGAATCTCACACAGTTCTCCCGGATTTTTCTGTTTGTGTTTGGCTTTATTTTCTGCATTAGGTCCTTCCTATTGGCATCAGTTTTGCCAAGTTCATACTTGCTTGAATAAGAGTCTGACCTGTGGACTGGAGGGTTGGACACAGCTTCTGGCTGGAGTGGGAGTGTCCTGGAGTTCTTCTACACTCCAGGGAATTCATTTGCAAGCTCAATTTAAACATTTTTTCTTTTTTCTTTTTTTTTACTGATTGACCAGAAAGACTTTGAATTGCTTCCTTTCAGGCCTCTTTTCTAAAACTATGGTGATACTGCCACTTTTTAATTACTTCTTTTCTCAAGGGTAATTATCTATGTTGTGAGCTTTAGTAGCTTATTTCAGAGTTATTTATGCTGAATCCAAAATAGCTAATTTGCTTACATTTACTCTATTTATTGTTCTGGGACAGAATTGCTTAGGGGTCAAGAAAAGGTTTCTTTCAACTCCAGTCCCATTAGGATATCTGACTAATTTTTTTTATGGGCAGCTGGAGTTTCCCAGTATTTTTGCCTCTAGACTTAATTGACTGTGATCAACTGGCCCCTTGCTAACCTCTTCCTGGCCAGTGTGCTGCCAGCACAGCATCTCCCACACTGGATCCGTTATAACACGTGCTCCTTGGTTGGAGAGACGTGGCCACGGAGAGTTGGCTGTAGGTGATGCACTCACAGAATGTTTATTAATGTGATGCTTTATGTTAGTAAAGGAAAAGAGTTGGCAACGACTGTGAACTTAATGAATTGCAAAAGAAGGGGGACAGAAGATTTCATTTTTTCCAGTTGCCTTCCTCATAGCTTTGCTAGCCTAAGGAATCACTAAATTTAGAGCTGACCTTCTTAATAAATGTACCAGAACTATCATGAGCAAAGACATCCAGGAGATGTTAGTGTTGAATATGTCAGGGAGTGGTGAGCACTTCTTGAACTTTCATGGCATTGGCCTTTAAGAAATGAGTGCTGGCTATTCTTCAGCTGCTCTGTGAGTCTAATTTTTGATCTTGTGGGATACTCTATTTTAAATAGTAGAGAAAAAAATGCAAGATGCTTTTTTGCATTAATTTTTCTCAACTGCATCAGTAATGTATTTTGTATATGTTGCTTAAGTGGTAGGGTCAGCGGTAGATTTGGTGCTAGTGACATTGTAAAAATTGCCAGTTTACAAAACTAGCATTTTCAGGAGTACTGGTGGTGGTGGATGTGTTAGGTATATTTGTGTTTGCTTATAATTGACATATGAAACCTGTCAAAAGAGATTTAGTTTGTTCAGAATATCTTGTCTTTAACACAAGAACACACTTATCCAGTTAGTTATCTTTTGCACTACTTAGAAAACTTGAAAGATTGTAGAAATAATTAAAAATAAATATTTACACCCAGTCCAGAAGCACAAGATCCTGGGCTTGTCAGTGAGGGTTTGAGAAATGCAGCTTTCTGACCCTTTTGTTAGTGACATTCCTGGAAAGTAAACACCCAAGCAGAACAGCTCAGCGGGATCAAAAAGTGTGCTGGGGTAAGTAATTCAACGAGTTGATGATGGACATTTTAGTGTCAGAATCTTGAGAGGAAATCAAAGTAAGGCACAGAGTCTACAAGTACACACATAAGAGAAATGCAAGCAGTGCTCGAACATGAAAGTGTCTTCCTGAGGCTATTCTGTGTAAAAGTATAATAAAAGAAAAAAAACAGAGGTAGAAAAGCAGAGGGAGAAAGGAAAAAAAAATCTGCAAAGAGGTTTTTTCGGGATAGAACCATTCCTCAAAAATCTTTTAAAAAGAAATTGAAAAAGGAATCTTATAGGAATGGTAGGCTTGTTCCTTGTCAGGGGAAGAAAGAAGTACTGAGTTGGGAAGAAAAGCCTGTTTGAACATAGATGCTCGCACAGACAAAAATTGCAAGAATTCACTGTAATATCCAGGTGCAGATTCATCTTATCCTTGTAATCTATTCCTTCTAGAAATACCTAGGTGAGGGAATGTGAAAGATAAAGGGGACAGCATTTCATGCCTGTTCTTTGCTGAGCTCCTATGGAGAAGGATCTCTGTTCTTGTGCAGGAGGCAGAGCTTTGTTGCAGAGGTGTACCTGGGGTTAGAGACCACATGAAGTGCCCTTGCTGCTATAAGGCGAGTGATGGAAGTGTCCAGCACGGCTCTAAGATCTCACCTGCTTCAGGCTTTGGCAGCAGAAGGGTCTCCTCGCTTGGAAATGATTCTGTCTTTTCCTTTCTCCTGGAGACTGGCAGAAAGCAAAGGAGCATCTCATGTACATGAGCTTGGAGTGAAAAGCAATGTGGGAAAGAATCTCCGTGGGGCTTCCCATGCTCCACAGGTACCTTCCACAATCCAGTTAGCTCATCCCATTCCAGGTGGTTTTGTTCTGCTTGTAGTTGGCATTATTTTAGGATGATCAGTTTGGTGACAGCTTTTTGGATATTTTCTGAGTATTTAACGTTTTTCTAACAGTTTCTTGTAGAATGTCATTCATCTGCACCTCCCTTTTCCTTAATGACTGACAGCCCTGGTGGATCCAGCGTGGAGAACAAATGTACTGAAAAGAATGATTTTAAGATCATTAAGAGTAAGGCAAGTTCATTACTTTGTCAGCATTTTTTTGTCTGAGCTGCAGCTCACGACTAAGTGGTAAAAGTAAGTTAGCAGGATCCCAGGGGAGATGTTCCTGAGTGCCCTTTGTCCCCTTTGCAGAGCATGGGAGAAGTAAAATGCCTCTTGCTGCATCTCCAGCCTTTCCTTGTTTCATTTCTGGGTTTTGGTTTTTGTGGAGTTTTTTTCCTTAATTGCCACTCTAGGAAGAATTCCAAATTGCAGAACTAGGAGGAGGAAAAATAACATGTTAGCTTGGTGGGAGAGGCTTAGCAAAGTGCACAAGGAGTCTGTGATACGGGGTTTCAACGTGAGTGAAGGGACTACAATTCCTGTCTGTTGTGGGAGGTTTGAGGTGCTGATGGACCTTGCGTTGTGACAGTCACTGGAACACAACTGTCTTGATGCCATCTGCCTGGGGTCACTGAGGGTGGACAGGAAGCTGATTTGTAGCTATTCAAGGAAACAGCCACCTTCTGCTGTGAGCAGAGTAACTCTTCTTCCATGTGTTCAGAGCATGTTAAGGCCCTTGAGAACTGCTCTGCTTTTGTCAGAACATGAAAAAAAGAGCTGACTGGGTGGAGCAAAGCCTGGGTTAAAAGAGGTTTGAAGAAATGCAAAGCAATAAAAACCAGTGTGTATAGTTTTGACAAGCTTGCTGGAAGGAGAAGTGTGGTGCTGTGATCAGGAATGTTCTTTCCCAGGAACCCTGATGGACCTGATGAATGTGTGTCCCTCTGTATTTGCTGAGCTCTGCAGAAGGATGGATACAAGACAGTCTTGAATCTGACAGTATCACACTGGCTGCAGGTTCCGTGAATTTCAGAGAAGCCAACAGAACTCCTTCTGTCTGTGCCCTTGTGGAAAGGCCCCACCATTGGCTGGCACCTGGCTTTTGGGAACAGAAAATAAAGTGATAGGACCTGTAGTAAATAATCCCTGCCCTTTTTCTTTCTGGGTAAGGTAACTCCATGCATAGAATTCGTCAGGCTAAAATATTAAAGGCCGAAGTAGCATCATTCCTGAAGTCACATATATCAGCACTGCTCGGTGTGATGAGTGTTCATTTCTTCTGATGCTGGACGTTCATCTTTTCTTCTGTGTTCCCATGAACTGTACAACCCTTCCACTTCCCATTCCAGGTTAGATTCTTACTTTTCTTAGAGTGCTTTCATCTTTTTTACCTTGCAAACTTTTACTCAGAGTTTATAGAAATGGGGAATGATTTGTCTGCTACTTCCAAAAAAATTTGTGTTTTCAGGTGAAGTATTCAATACTACACAGAAACTTTTAAAATTCTTTATTTTAAGCATTCTTACAATCTAACAATTCTTTTAAGCATTCTTACCATCTAGCTCTTACTTTAGGCATAATTGCAAGTAAAAGAAAAAAGCCATTAAAAGTCAGTTCTTTCAATAGTTTCAGTTTATCATATTTATGATAATTGTGGAAATTTTCAGTGTCAGCTGGAAGCCATTCAGGAAATTTTTAATAGTGTGTTGAGAGGATAATTTAATCTCAGCTTCATACACTCCCTGGATCTGACCCATATGCATGTAAGAGAAAATCCCTTTTCCCATTTTTGACGGTTGTATGATGACACTCATTCCCCATCTTATTTGATGCTTTTGCTTTAGATCATGCCAGGGAAAATTACACTAAAATTTAGCAACTGTTTGCACTACATGCGATGCAGATTCTTAAAAAAATTTCTAAATACCAGTTTCTAAGTAAAGTTACATTGTGGTGGGAAATTGTTTTTTGGTGGTGCGAGGGATTTTTTTGTTGGCTGTTTTATTACTTTAAGTAAGATCTGCAAAGAACCAATAGTTTTTTTGTGTTGAATATTCGCTTTCTAGTCTTTGCTGTTAGAGTGTAAGCTGTGAAGATCATAGGGGCTGTAACTGGTCTCCTGCTTGGTTTGTTTGTTTTAAAGTGTCATATATATTCTGTCAGAGAAAAGCACACAGTGTAGCTATGTTTGACACCAAAGAGAAGTTTTTAAAGATGTTACTGTGCTAAGTGTATGGGATACCAGATGACTCTAACATAAAACAGGATTTATGTCTCAAATTGTAAATAACTTTGTTTATAGTTCAGTAATGGAGGACAGCTTTCCTGTTAGCCTCCTTAGCCATTGTGAAAGTCTGTGTGGCTCTTGTTCCCAGTGAAATGGGGAGACATGGGATGATGGATGCAGAAATCTGTTTGTTGTTTCCATTTTGTGCTCACGTGGTATTTGTTTAGCTCTGGTTCTGATATTCTTGTTGGATATGTTAATTCCTTGAAATGTCATTTCTAGGGACAGAGCATGCTGCTCTTCAGTGCTAATCATCTACAAGCAAGTCAGTGGTGTAATTTGGTTTCTGCAAACTTTTGAACCATCTTAAGGAACTACATGCTTTGCTGTATCTCATGGTTAGTGTAACCAGGTACCTTCTAGTCACTGTCACTCACTGAGTTGGTCTGGATGGGAACTTGAGAAATAAAATGAACAGGTGAAAATCTCAGTGAGTCCCTTCTCTTCTGCAGGGAAGGCCAAGCACATTCTCTTAATACATCGGTTTATTACCTGAAAACGGTTACCTGTGGCAGTGACAGCTGTCAGAGAGTTTAGTGTAGTGTGGACAGATTTTAATTTCTCTGAGGTCTCTGTAGCATAAGACTGAAATATGCACTTTAAATATGGCAACTGACCATTTCGAGCTTTGCTTGTTCTGCTCTGCAGCATCCCAGGGGATGTTAGTCACAGGGGTGGGTCTTAACTTCAGCTTGAGATGACATGGCAGGAGGCAGAAAACTCCAAAGAGAACAGGTCTTATCCCGTCCTCATCTTCAGCTTTCTTGTGTCAGAGGTTCAAGGGGTGTGTGTGTACCTTTAATATAGCAATAATTACAGGGATGTAACATCTTATCGATTCATAGACTTTTGTGGATGTGTGCATGTGGTTTCTGCTAACTGATAGTTGTTCAGATGAAAGTAATTTGATAAAACATTTTGGCCTGTAGTCAGTGTCATTTACAGCAGTAATGGTAGCCACTAAGTGCAGCGAGTTCAGACTACTGTGTGGAAATAGAGCTGGGCCAGTCCTGTGCCTTTGGTGTTCTCTGGTTTGCTTTGAATCTTTCTCGTGTTCCTACACCACCTTATTGGTTAAGAGTGTAGTTGATCTAAGTCCTGGTAGTTGTGTTTATGCAGTGCAATATTCTCTTTTTGTATGAGTGACATCTAGGAGAAAAAGTGAATTTATTTTTTCTAATTTTAGCAGCCTGCAAGGTGGCTTATAGGTAGTCACACACATGGAGGGTGCCGTGTCCTGTCTGCAGTGCCTGTTCCTTGGCTAGAGGCAGGATCCAGCCACCTGATCTGAGCTAAAGTGAGATGATCAGTCCCATCCACTGGGAGCAGTTGTGTTTAACAGTATAGCTGCACCAATCCAAAAAACCTGTAGTGAAGAGACTGCACTGGTGGAAGAATGTAAAATACCCAAGTGCAACTTGACTGTACTTAGAAAACCAGCTGCCTGCTGGTGTGTGATTTAATTTTCAGTGCAGTTAACATCTTGGGTTGATTTTTTTGATTTTTTTGGTTTTAATCTTAAGTCTCGCCTGTATTTTTTAATAAACTTAAAACAATGCAGTAACTGCTTTGCATGCCACTTCTCCTGCCTTCCCTTCCATTTCCCCATAGCATTCAGGTGTCATTACTGCAAGGCAGGAGGCAGAGCTCTGCTGCTGGCACTGCTGGGCTTTGGTAGGCAGTGCCTGTTGTCTGGGCAAAAAGAAGGACTGAGGGAATTTAATATTGTAGCATCCATAAAAATGGGAGCACTTTATTAAGCGGGACTGTGTAAAGCTTTCTTAGGGATGGAATTTACATCAATGCATTTTATTGTTCCATCTAAGGAGATCAAATGATAAGCGCAGTGTCATGTACACGTTTGTGACTATTCTGTTAAATAGATTTTAATACTTAATGTTTTTTTTTTCTCATGCATTTCAAAGCAGCAATTATTTCCAAGAATAAAGATAATGAAATTTGTCTTGATGCTCTCAGGAATAAAGGGGGGAAAAGTGTATTTTAAGGTGTATCACGGTAGGTGAGGAGTTCTGCTCTGTCCCGTCCCACGCTTGTGTGTGTTGTCAGTGGGCCTGGTAGGAGTTTTAGCAGCAGGAAGAAATGTTCCTGTTGATGACATTTCAGAGGCATGCTCAGAAAGGACGCCAAGAACGAGTCTGGTGGCTGGTTTGGCATGGGGGGTCGGTGGGGAGGGGGAGAAGGCTGTAATCCATCTCAGCTGCAAGCGCAGGGTTTTCCCCTTGCGCTGGCTCTCACACGCACGCTCGCTCGCGGGGACATGTGACTTTTGGCCATATTAGCAGGTTTATCCAAGCCTAGCCCCTCTGACTAACAGATGTAGGGAAAAGGGCATTCTGGGATTGCAGCAGTTGCTTTTGAACAACAATGTCCTTTTTGTAAGAATCTGATGCTTCTTAAAAGATGGAACATGACATCATTACCGTCGATCCAAGAAACATTCCTTCAATAATACTGAGTGTGCTCTGGTTATCAGCTCCCTTCCCCCAGCTCCTTTCTCTTGCTTTTCTGACATGCTTTTTGTCTATTGTTTTGTTGGGGGCTGTAAATGTGAAACAGTTGTCTTTCAGTGTTATGTGCTTGCTAGAGCTGGAATCAAGTGGAATATTGTTGATTTATAAGAAAGAAAGAAAAATTACAGAAACCCCACTTTTCCTCCAGCTTTCATAAATGTAGTGTGCTTCAGGTATGGGCTGAGCTGGAGCTAATTATTTCCCTTCCCACACGGTATTAGTTACTGTGTTATGCAAGGGAAGGTGGGGATATCGCAGTCCCGTTCCTGTGCATCCCACTCGGCCTCACTGCCAGCTGTGTGCAGATGCTGGTTGTTCCGAGGCTCCTGCGGTGATCCTGCATCGATAGGAAATGTGTGTGTGCTGAGCAGTGCAGTGTGGCAGAGTTGGGAGCAGCTGCATATTTTCTGTATGTGTGTGTATATGTTCTTTTACTTGGTCCACCGCTGGGATTTCAGTGTCGGCTTTTCCTTATCCCCTGAGAGCGGGCTACACATTCTGGGTTGCATTATAAACCTCTTTGAATGCTGACTGCTTGGAGGAAAGTGCTGGATTTTGCTTCCCTTCTCTGTGTTCTCTCTCCCTTGCATGTCTTCCTCAGAAAAACTGGAGGCTCTTGTGGAGTGTACAACCAGGTACATCTCGGCTGTGTTGCACAGCCGGGCTCTGCAGCAATGCTGGGAGGTCTCTAACAAGGAGCAGGCAGGCTGTGGCACTTCCACATGCTGCAACTCTCCAGAGAAGAGAACCACTGAGTACAAACATGCAGGAGTATGTCTTTTTCCATCCTTGCAGGAACTGCTCTGCAGGGAGTGGAAAACAAATGATTCATTGATGGTCTAGAGGCTTGGAGAAAGGTGGAGTTTATAGTGTCCAGAAAGGGAGGAGATATGGACAGGGCCTTCTGATGTGTTGGTTAAGGTCAGGTTTGTTGTCTTTCACATCTTCATAATGGAAATAAACCCCCAACTTAAAAAAAAAAAAAAAACCCCAAAAAAAAAAAAAAAAAAAAAAAAAAAAAAAGAGATGCAAAATAGAAATTAAAAAAGCACAAGTCTTGGCCAGACAGAGTTTTTTTGTGAAAGAAGTGAGATGTGTGATTAACTGTTCGCCAGTGACAGAATTGTTTTTATTGGTGATAATTTACAGGGATTTGATAGGAAATCCCAATACCTCCCTTTAATAGGAAAAAGGCTTTTTACTTGAAGTGGTTGTTTAGCATCACCTGTTGTGAAGATACAGTAAGATTTTAGCAAAACTTAACAGCATACTTTTATTCTGGATAGATTCCAAGACACAAAGCTTGTAGTAAATGAAACCAAACTCGTGGTGCAGAGAGAAAGAATTTTATACATTCCCAGTTGTGTCTGAAGTTGCAAGTTCCTCTGAAGAAAGTGTTTGCCAATGGCCTATTGTCCATTGTCTCATGTGCCAATCACAATTTAAATGTGTGTTTGCCTCTGCTGAAGCAGAGCAGAAGGAGGAGCATCGGGTGTGGAATCGGGTATCTCCTGTTCTGGATGCTGTTTCTCTGAAGAAAGGGCTTGCAAGTAAACCTCTGAAGAACAGGCACTTTGTGGTAGACAAAATCCAAACCATTCTTTAGGGCACAGTGGGTGTAGCTTTTCAGAGGGAGGGTGTCACGATAATGTGGACTCAGTGGTGATGAACTGGTTGTCACTGTAAGTCAGAGATTCTCTGACTGCTCTGCAGGTGATCTAGCAGATGCTGGAACATGGAATGCGCCTTATTTTGTGTTTTGATTTTGGTTTCTGTCCTGGAGAAATGCTTGACTGGTGTCACAGTGGGGCTGTGACATTATCCCAGCACACAGAGTGTGTTGCTTCATGCACCAGGGCTGCTTGCTCTGGAGGAAGTGGAAGCTGCTTTGCTGTGGCTTGTTTTGGGCTCTTTGAGCAGAGGATAATCAGTGAAGGGTTGCAATCTTTTTCTTGCAGTAATCCATGCTGAAGAGGCTCCATTCATACAGATGAGCCAAGGGTTGAAGCAGCACTTTAAACCCAGATAGTCGGTCGGCTGACTGCCCAGCAGGATGCCATCAACCAGCCGAGCGGGCAGCCTGAAGGACCCCGAAATTGCAGAGCTCTTCTTCAAAGAAGATCCAGAAAAGCTCTTCACAGATCTCCGAGAGATTGGCCATGGAAGCTTCGGAGCAGTTTATTTTGTAAGTAGCACCATGACTTGTGAATTTTGGCTGTGTTTCTTTTTAAACTGTGGGTGTAGACTTTTTTTGAATATAATGAGGAAAATAAACTACTGTGACTTTTTTTGTGCGGTGTTTGGGGCAGAGATGTTATCGTGTGTGTCTGTATGGTCTCAAATCCTTTCACAAACTTGCAGTCTCTGCAAGGTGTTTGCATACAAAAAACCCCTGGAAACTTGATCCTTGCCCCGTGCTTTTAGGTACATCGTTATGTTGCAAGCAGAGATTTATGTGCAAATTAAAACATGGACTTCTCCTCCATCAATTCTGACTGGCAATACAGTTCTCTTGGTCTGATCATCTCATCACCTCTTGTTCCTTGAGAGAAATTGAGTTCTCTCCCCCTTTGTGCATACCCCGAGGCTCCCTTAAAGCCATTCTTTGTGTTTGACACCTGAGTGTTGGTGCTTTTATTGTCACTTGTCCTGTCACATCCACTCCTACTGCAGGCAAGAATCCCAGTATCCATCTGCATAAAACTTACTTGACATGAACGTCTGGACAGCAGAATTTTTCTCAGGCTGCTTGTATAGCTTAACTGGCAGTGGGATCCTCATGGTAACCTCAGTGCAGGTTGCTGTGTGTTAAGCAGATACTGTGAGGCCTTCATTAAAAAACACTTTCCTCAGAAAACCTTTTCACGTTTATAATTATAGGAGGTGTGGCCAAACCTGCCAATTTTCCTTCAGAAAGCCATTTGTGTCACTATTTTATGAGATGCCTATTCAGTGTTAATAATTGCAGCAGACCATGTTGGGAACCTTCCAGCACAAATTTAATGCAGCACAGATGAACTAATTAGGAAAAGCTTCTTAATTTTGTTCTCTGCTTAAAACTATGAGCCACCACTGTCTGGGAACAGATCTGGGGGAGGAAGTGTTTTCTAACGAAACTGTACTCACCTGTGGCCTTAAATTCACCTCATTTACTCACTTTGGTTGAAGAGTGAATATAAAGGGAGGCAACTGACAAATCTGTCTTCCTGCTATGTGGAAATATTGTTGAAGAAATATTATGGAAGTTTTTTGGGAACACTGTATCTTTCAGAGGCATGCATGGACCACACAGGTGTGGAAACTCATAAAGCAGCTGCAGGTAGCCTGTGAGCTGGATGCAGCCAGCAGTCCCAAACACCAGCAGGAAGCTGCCATGGGGTATTTGTAGCCTGCCTGAACTTGGTCGCTGTGGCAAGGGCTGATGGCCCATTACCGGCTCCTTCTCCAAAGCGATTGCAACTCAGAGGCCATTAATTTCTAGCCCTTTCTTTCTCTTTTCCCCCCACCATTTAAAATCACCAGTTCATTATAGATCGGTATTTACTCACTATAGAGTGCAATTACTTCCTGGCATTTGGATTGTGCTTCTTTGTCCGAAAGTACCTCCGATTTGGCACTTGCATAAAGACAAGTGTAAGCAGTGCATCACACAACCCCAGCCCATCTGGGGGCTTCATTTTTGTCAAGAGAGGGTTTCTGATAAAGATACTCTATTGCTGTTTCTGTGTTAGGAAGTTTAAACCTGTAAGGTTTGTGTTGTATCTTTTTTACTGCTAATGGTTTGAGGTCTTGAATCTGAAACTGTTCCATGCAATGTACCCCATTCTTCAAACAGAAGCCCAGAAGATGAGAGAACCAACATGGAGAGGGAAATTTAATGTGAATTAAATAAGCATGAAGAACTAAAACCTAGGAGAGTCTATCTCTTGGGTACTTTATTCCTGTGTAAAGCTAGAAATAAAACTTCTTAAGTTTCTTGAACAAGATTTTGATTCTGCTACTGCAAACAAATTAAACTTTCTCTAATTAATATAATATTGGATTATAGTTAATAACTGCTTTAAGTGATATTACTGAAGCCAGCGACATACTCCACTTTTTCTTTGTGCATACTTTGGCTGTATCAGTGCTGAAGCTACTCTGGTCACCAGATGTTGATCCTTTGTGTGGAGTTTTTGGAGGAAAGCAGGATATATGTGCATACATGTCTGCCATAAAACAAGCCTTGTTCATTTGGATGGTTTAAGGGAGCTGACCTTGCACATCCTCCTGGCTTTTGTCTAGGAACTGTTTTTTTCAATTATCAAAGATCACAGGGAAACTAAAAAAAGCAAATGAAACTCTGTGATTTTAATATTTCTGGGGTGTTAGCCAGGACAGTTCTCCCTCTGTGGGACTGTAGGTGTTCAGCAAACTCTGTCAGGTGTTGTTTGCTTAGGTTTTCTGATGCAAAGCATCCTCTCTCCAGGCTGCTTTCATGGCATACAGCCTGCACTAAAAAATGTGGTTGATAAATAGGTGTGGGGGTAATTACCCAATAGAAAACCCATATAACCCTGAAATCTCCCCTGCCTTGTTTAAAATAGAGTTTAGTGTGTCACTGTTAGTTGTACCCATCTTCTTTCCCTTTTAGCAGTGGTCCCAGCAATGGGTGATATACTGATCTTACTCCTGTCTCTTTGTTTCTGTTGCAGAAAGTTTCTTTTATTTTTTTCTTTCATAATTGATACGAATTTTGCTGGTTCACCTCATGGTTTTAGTTTCTTAGAAACTGCAAGTCTGGCACCTCTGAATCATTTTTGGTATTATCCTTACCATACTCCCTGCTCTGCAGTGTAATAATAGCTTTTGCTTGACACAGGAAACCTACTACACTGGAACACTGCAGATGGAGCAGAAGAATAACCCACTCTCTTTTGTTAGAGCTGGGTTCCTTCTGCTTTACTGTAGTATTTTGCTTCTCTGTTTTATTGGCAGTTCTTTACCCAGTTGAATGTTTCAGAGATTGTCTCTAATCAGTCAAGATCTAGGAGTCAGAATTTTATTCTACCTTTTTTTGTCTCAAACAACAAAAACAGTGACTCCCCACCCAACCTTACAGATACTATCAGTGAGAGAATCCCCTCAAACAGAAAGAAAAGTAAAAATAGTATTGGTTAAAGCATATCATAACCAGTTGAAATAAAGACTGACAGGGGATTCTGGGCATCTCTTTAATGAACAGCAGAATTCAAATGTGACTGAAAAACCTTTTTACCAAAGGCAGAGCCCTAGTACTTCATTAATCCATGTCCTGGTAGTCTGTGCTTGATAGTACAAATATATTAAAAATCAGCATTTTCATCAGTCATCAGTGAATGCTGTGGTGCACATTATTCTGATTTATATCATTTGGCTTCATGTCCAAGTTGATTATTATTATCAGAGAGACTCAGAGGTCTTTTCCTCCACCACCCTCCTGTGCTGCTGAAATCTTTAACAGGAAATCTGGGGTCTTGTCTGGAGCCATCCTTCCTGCAAGGTGCTGCCTCTTCTCCTGCCATGGGGAATGAACCCTTGCTTTGGTGCTGAATTAAACACAGCTTCTTGTCTAGTTCTTGCCTTGCACTGTCGCTGTGTGAAGTCAGGAAGTTTGCCTTTGAAGTGTGAAAAACTATTGTACGTTTATGGTGCAGTGTAAATAACAATACTATGAAACTGAGAAGTCTCATCTGAAGATGGGTCACTTGGATTGCTGCCATCTCTCTCTGTAGCATTTGCCCTCCTTTAAGACACAAAAGCTGATTTTTGGGAGCACTGGGGAGGAAGCCACCAGTGTCTGGAGCAGGTATCTCCAGTGCATCATGTGACATCTTTCCGTATGGTTTGAATGGAACTGGGTGGCTGAGCCTTGCTTCTGTTCCGTGTGGAATGGACCTGGGCAGGGAGAGAAACTGATTTAGGGAAAATCCCTTCTGCTTGAATCAGAGCTGCTTTCATTAGCCGTGATTTTTAGTTTAAGTCACGATGCTTGACTCCTGCAGAGACTTGGTGGATGCTGAGCCTGGAAAGATGTCACACCTTGTCTCCCAGGCAGGAGGGTGATCTTTCACTTTGGAAAGAAATTTCCAATTCTTGCAGCATCACACCCCTTGGAAGATATTTTAATTTAATGCTCTGCAAAAGTTAACTAAGAAATAAAGATTATTTTATGATTGTGTGTAGTTTGCATCTTATGGAAAGTTAGGGCCTGAAGAATCTGATGGATTGTGTTTTCCTGTTACAGGCACGTGATGTGCGCACCAATGAAGTGGTGGCCATCAAGAAAATGTCATATAGTGGGAAGCAGTCCAATGAGGTATGTAGAATGTGTTGTATATTAAACCTTGAGCATTGCAAATACTTATTATATGGGATGATTTTAATTAGCTTGGGTTCCTGCAGGAGAAATATTTCCTGTAAGTGTAAAGGTGAATAAGGCTACTGTGTAAACAAAACAAATTCGTTTACTGTTCACAGTGTATTTCTGTGTAATCTGCTCCTGAAAAGGATGGGTAGAACTCTCTTCTTTCAGATACAAAGGGCTCTTTTTGGGACCACATAAATGTGTAGAAAGGAAAAAAGAAAATTAAAAATGATGAGTTTGTATGTTGGTGTCTTATTGCCTTTAAATGTTCCATTTTAAATACCTTTCAAAAAAACCATGTTGCTTCCTGGACAAAGGAATGATGGGAACAGATGCAGTAGTGAGAGCTTCAGAAGGGAGCCTTGCTTGTACAAAGTAGTGAGACAGAACACATCCCTCCCTGCAATGACTGTGCTCATGAGCAGCTGAAACAAAGGCAGAACAGCAGTGAATGAATGAGTGTGAAAATCTGAACAGCAGCATAATTCCAGAAGAATTGCCAGAGCCAGAGATTAAGGCAGTCTTTGCAGAGGGGTCTGTAGAAGTGGGCCTCTGAGATTTAGACATTAAGTGTTTTCATGGCCACCCCAGATGTGTCTCCTTTCCCTAGGATGCTTAGCAGAGATAGTTGATTTTATACTTGAAACGTTTAACTGCTAATAGAGATTCTTGAAAAGCCCAAGATGACACAAGCAGCCGATTTGATGTCATTTCTGGTAAATAACATCTATCAAATCATGGCATGATTTTTCAACAGGAGTATTTATTGTAAGCATATTGTCCAAAGCATTTATGGTTCCCTCCCTCCATTCTCTATATTCCAATCTTAGCGGCAGTCTTGCTCCGATGAGTTCGATGAACAGCTCACTGCTTTCTGTGCCTGCCTTTTGTGTATTGATCATCCGCACTCCAAGGAGCCGAACTATTCCTTCCTGTGTGTGTGCGTGTGTATGTCTGTGTGGGAGGTAGAGGTGGCAGTGTCTCTCCAGCAGTCCTGAATTCTAGCTTCAGAGTTAAATTTGCTGTGCCTGTTTCTGTTTTGTCACTGCGGTGACTTGTTTAACTGTGTACTGATGAAAGAATAATTTGTACTTGCTACTTGTCCTACTGTTTTAATTACTGCGAGCTATAAATACTCCATTCACATGAATGAAACAAACTGTGCATGCTTCAGAAATAGCTTTTGTTTGTCTTCAATGCGTATGTTTCTTTATTTTGAAGAAAGTAATAAGACCAGGATTAAAACACTTTCTATTTTACTTCCATATTTATTTGTTTTGTTCGGAAGTTCACTAAAGTTATGATCTAGCCTATGTAAAGAAAATTGATTAAGGGCATTCTGATATCATTTGTATTTACTTTGGTTTCATAATAAGATTTTATCATTGGTGGGAACAATTATTCTCTCAAATAAGGTCATATTTTATACTAAAAATAAGTTTAAAAACCTTTGAAAAATGTAGTACTGTGCTCTTAATGTGATCTTGGAGCTTTTTTTTTATGCAGGAAATCATGAATACATCACTTCTCTCTTCCCAGTGTAGAAGTTTAGCATGGTGCTTTCTTGGTTTGGCTTTTATTGCTTAGTACCTCAAGGCCTTTGAGGCTGAAGGTAAAAGACAACTAAGTCACTCCAGTGTCAGTGAGAGAGTTTGTTATAGCTGCACTGTGTCATTCTATAGCATTTCTGGTGTTGAGAAATACTTAACTTAGTCAATCAGCTGCCTTGGCTTCCATGTTCCCTGGTTTTGTGTGTTTCTCTAACCCTAAAATTTTTATTGAGGTTTTGCACATGTTTTCCAAAGCCTTAGGGGAGATGGGCCCTCTGTCCCTCTGTGAATACTACCCACATACAAACACCTGAGGAAGAGTGTGCTGAGAGATTAACAGGACCTGGAAAACAGCTTTTGAGCCTTTTGGTGCTGGGTGAGGTTCCTCTCCCTCTGGTTAACTTCAGCACTGATACTCTTGCTCAAAAACATTTGCAGTGTCACCACTCTTATGTTGACAGCTGCATACTTAAACGGTTTGAGCTACTGCATTTGGTTCTGCAGGTACTTCCTGGTAGCTGTAGTTTTGCTGTTGCAATCTCAGACTTTTGCCTTTCTTGCCTGAGGAGGAGATGTGGATGTGCAGCACGTGGGGGGAGTTGGAGGTCTCTGAGGGGAGCAGTGTCAGGGTCTGGGCACACACTGGCACTTGGCGTTTTGACCTCTTCTGTACTTTAAAGTTGCGCTGGCAGAGTTCCCCTTGTTATAAACCTGGCTTTGTTTTATCTGTTTATATTTTTTCTCCAGCAGAACCATTCCCTTATCTAGTAGGTAACTCATTTTAAATTGGCTCTTGTAAAGATTAAACTAGTAATAGAGAAACATTATCAAGAATGTAGTCAGATAGTTGGCAGCTGATAAAAGGAGCTTCATCCTGTGTAATACAGTGACTAGTAGGGATAGGTCTTTATAGTAACAAGAGTTGAGAGAGGCAGCTGATCCTGCTGAAGGACACTTATCACTTGCATCTCTTTCAGGCTGGGGTGTGTGTTTGATTTGACAACAGAAATGGTATCCCTTAATGGAGGATCACTTCTTTTTTGAGGACTTGCTCAGATATTAAGTGTTTACCAGTATATCCTATGCACACATATAAATGTAAAGCGTTACATTGATGAGAGATCCTTGCATACAGCCTAATTGATCAGCAACTTACTTTGTAGGTCTGCTGAGGAGTTGAGCAGAGAACATCATGGTGTTGATGCAAACTTACTTTGATTTGAACCTTGAGATAGTTTTGCCTCTTAACATAATTAAATGACCTGATATAAACAACCTTAAAAAAAAAGGTAACAGTTCTATAAAGTCTTTCTATTCCTTTTATTCCCTACAGAAATGGCAGGATATTATTAAGGAAGTCAAGTTCCTCCAAAGAATAAAACACCCTAACAGTATAGAATACAAAGGCTGCTATCTGCGGGAGCATACAGCATGGGTAAGCATCTGCTGCACTTCTCTTGCTTTGGTAAAGATGCTTTGAAATCTCTCCAGCTGGATTTTGGGAGGCACCTGAGCACTGGTGATGCACAGACTGAGATGAGCATAGCCAAGGGCCTTACAGGTGCTCAGCAAAACTGAATGTACTTTCTGGAACTAAGATTTAAGGAAATTTTCCCTTTTGTTTAGATTAAGTGTTGCTGTTCAAGTGTATTTAGCTTGATGAACTGAGTATTTAAAATAATGTACACCCATTAGGGATAAAGTTTGGTAGTGCAATATGCTAAAGAAATCATAATGTTGAACTAATAGTTTGAGTTGTAAGTACTGTTTTGTGAATTAGCTTCAATAAATCTGTAGGGCAAAGTTTTCATTTCTCTTTTTGAAATCTGACTGGGACAGAATCTTAAGTAAATCCCTAAATAGCCCTTTAATACTCTGATAAGCTTGTTAAGTGCAATTTAACATTCCTGTTAAGTATGTGCATATAAAATTCAATATGTAATACAATACCTAACTGGTTATGAATGTGCTTTTGCCTTCTTTAGAAGTGGTGTTGCTTGGTGTCTTACAAAGGAGGGTTATGCCTAATTCCTGTTAGAGCTGTGCTTGTGGGAGGGGTCAGTGTGACAGTGCAGGGATGGAGTTTATGGTACCAGCAATACTTCTTTTGTTATGGCAGCCTGCACTGTGTGCTCCAGAGATTAGCTCTAGATTTCTCCATACAAGTCTAGAAAACATATATTTACTATTACAGATTTTCTAACTACTTTGATTTCTCCCTGTAACAGCTTGTTATGGAATATTGTTTAGGATCAGCATCAGACTTATTAGAAGGTAAGTCACACATGTTTATTTGATGGAAAGTCAGGAGTACTGAACTAGGAGGTTACAAGCATCACAGAATTGTCCTTGAGTATATAGTTTTATTTGGGGCCAGAGTGTGTATGAACAGGCACAGTCAAATTTGTCAAATTCTTGCATAGCTGTAATGGTTTTTCTGTAGAATATTGGCTTTCCCAGGTGCTTAATTTCTCCTTGGTTTATATTATTTTAAAGTTGCCAGTCAGCTATTTGTTTGCTTCTGAGTTTTAAGTTCTCCTGCTATGGCAGTTCAAGATTTACTTCTGAAAACCCTTGCTGTTGATCCTAATGCTTACTAACAACTGTAGGCCTGTTGACTAAAATAGCACTGCAGCAGTATTAGGGTTTTGCTTGATGAGGTCTTTTGTTAAGTGGTCATTTTTCTATCAGGTTTCTTAGAGTGAACTTTCTTTGAAGATATATGTGTGGCCAGTAAGTTGTTCCTTTTCTTGCCAGAAGCATTTCAGGACAAAAGATGAGCTGCCAGAATCTCATCTGTGTTGCTACAGTTTATTCGTGTGTGAATTGTGAAAGTTCTGGGGTTTGGGGTTTCGCTTCATTAATGGAAAGCTGGATATTGAGTCTCAAATAGTTACTTGGGAGAATGGTCACAGAACTGACAGAAATGTAGTTTATGGTTGGAGAATGGTCTCTTTGGTAGTAAATAGCTGCTGGTTTACAGTTAGAAGATTACATCTGATTATAGAACGTACTCTGTGAACTATTTTTACATTTGCTTCTCATACTGAACCTAGTGAAAATGAACTTTTAGTATCTGTTTACATTGTTAACAGTACTCACTTGCATGCTGCAAACTGTGTTGTTTTCTGTAATATTGAATTTCACATAAATTCTTTCCTTAAGTTCATAAAAAGCCATTGCAAGAAGTGGAAATAGCAGCAATTACCCATGGTGCTCTCCAGGGATTAGCATACTTGCATTCTCACAATATGATCCATAGGTAAGTGGTTATACTTTTTCTGTCTCATACACACTTACAGGTAATTTGTTTTGTTGATTGTATCCCCTCCATCCCAAATTCAACATTGTAAACAGAGATTTTCTTTTCACAGTATCCATATGCTCTCAAACAAGTGATTTATAGTAGTTTAAACACTAGCAAGCTCTATATCTGCACATGCACTGTCTCTTATAGCTGGTGTTCATAATTTCTGCAGAATTCCTTCAAATCTGCTAAGCTTTTCAGTCCTTGATCCAGTGCTGATTGTCCCTGAAGCAGTGAATAGCAGTTGCACCCAAATAGTTTGTAGGAACAGCAAGGCCAAGAATGCTGGAGAGCACTAATTCTTGAAAAATTACTTTTACACAAGCACATATGTTGAGAAGCACACAGTAAGTTTGGGCTGCAAATGTTCTTTGTGTTTCACGTAGCTGCTGCATTTTAGTAGGATGAAGAATTTGAATAGTTGCGTTATTAAGTCTTTTTAAAAAACATTGATGAAAGACATACTTGATTCAGAAGGTTTTGGTGAGGCTTATCCTATTGTACCATTTAAAGTTCATTTTTAAGGCAGACATTAAGACTTAACATTTAAGACAAAAGATTCCAAAATCAAGGGCCACTTTAAGCAATTAACCTAATGGTTAAAGACTTTGTGTTTGGAGGAAATGTGAATATTTTGAAGCCTCAACATGTGAATATTGGTGTGTTTCATAGTCTGTCCAGTAGAGAATGTTCTTCTTTGGAGAGGAGTAATACTGACACTTGTGTTCTATCACCAGAGATATCAAGGCAGGGAACATCCTGCTGACAGAGCCAGGACAGGTGAAACTTGCTGACTTTGGGTCTGCTTCCATAGCATCTCCTGCCAACTCATTTGTGGGGACGCCATATTGGTAAGCCGAGAGTTTTACTTACTTCTGGCTTTGTGAAGTGTTAGGTTCATATACTGGCTATTTAATCTACTTGGTCTTACTGGAGGTAGCTTTGTAACCTTCCAGTTGTGGTGGTGATGAGATGTACTTTGCTAGAAAAAAAAATTTAAATAGTAATAGGCTCTGAGTTTCAAGAAACTGTGCGTCCCTGTATTTGTAGTTCACAAAAAGTAATAAAAATATTTTGCTATTCTACTTAGACTGACCTAAGGTGGTAGAGGTGGGATTGAATCATCTGTAATATATTTTAATCACTCCCCCCAGTGGTTTAAACAATTCGTGTATTCTCACCGCGTCTGGTTGTTGAAATAACCGAAGTGTTTTTTCTTTCATAGGAAAGGCCAGGTTCACTGAACCAACCCCTTTGCAGATCCCTTGTATGCTCTTGATCTCTTACACCTAATCTGTGGTGTTTACACAACTGCATGTTATAATTATTTCAGCAGAGTTGGTCAGCCAGCTGTACTATTGGAAATGTGGGAGGGTGAGAAGGTGGTGATACTCATAAATGGGGAGCTGGGCAAAGCACAGGAGAACATCATGCAGCCTCTGCAGGCCTGCACTAGTGGGGGTGCCTGGTCTTTGTTCCCAGTATCCCATGGTCATGCCTGAGAGCTTGGGGAATGATTTGTTTATGGTAGCTGAAATCAGGGAAACAGCCTGTTCCGTACTGATGAAGAGAATGTGTTGCATTGCCTATTCTGAGCACCAATTTCCTTTCTTAGGATGGCCCCAGAAGTGATTTTAGCCATGGATGAAGGGCAGTATGATGGCAAAGTAGATGTTTGGTCTCTTGGAATTACCTGTATTGAGTTAGGTAAGTTATTTCCTTTGAAAAAAATATTAAAATGTAGTTGTTTAATACCTAGAACTTATTCAGCTGAATCACAGTGCAGAAGATTTGTGCTCCCTTTCTTGTCCTGGTTTCTCTGGGACCTGAGTTTTAGAGAAAAGAGCTAAATGTGCTCTCTAGAATTCAAGACCAAGTCTCCCACGTGATGCTCACTGAACTGGTGTTTCCATTACCTGAAGAAAAAGAGTTATATAGACAAAGAGAGCAGCCAAGTGATATCACTAAGGGTGTTCACATTCTGTGGGAGAGGCAGTTCACTTCTAAACTGAAAAATGGTCTGTTGCTGAACAGCTTTAGAAGTGAACCATTAAAGGTACCAGTAAACCAGGAACCAGGTACCAGGAACCATTAAAGGTACATGTACGGCTGTAAGTTGATATTTTTTCCATGAAAATTTAAGATACATTAACAAATGCTGCAGTGATGAAGTTCTGGAGAAGTGGACAACTTCAAATCTGTATTGAGTGTGTGTTGTCACTTCTGAAGAGATTTTTTTTTTTTCTTCCTTAAAGGAAAATATACAAAATAATGCAATTTTGAAGTGGTAACCTGAAACTCAAAGCCTAAAGAAATGATGGCATTGCCATTAGAACAGACCCTTTAAAGCAGGATTTCATTTTAAAGGGACACTGTTAGTATGGCATTCTATTTAAATTTAACACGCCGTGTTTTCTTGGAACAAAAATGCCCTCACTGAAGCACACCATGCATGCCACTGCTCCCATGCACCTGAGGCTGTCCTCCCATCCTTGTCAGATCTGATTGCTCATGCTCCAACCTGACCTCCGTGGAGGAGCAGCCCAGCCAGGCAATGAGAGCTCTCAGGAACACACTAATCCATGTGAACTGCACAGTTTAGCTAAAAATGCTGTCTGGCATTCCAAACTGTCAACTTCATTTTCTTCCAGGATGCAAAATAGATTCTTTCTTCAGAGCAGAGATTTTCTTGTTGGTTTTGGTTTGGGTTTTTTTTTTTGTTGTTTTTTTTTTTTTTCTGGTTGCCAATATAAAGCAAGTTGAAGGGGTGTGACTGTCATGACAGAATCCTGCTCTGAGTGGAGTAAGGAGACTTGGCTGCCTGCAGGGCTCCAGGAATGCAGTGAGCTCATGGCCACCACACCCCCGGGAGTCCTGCACGCTGCGTTCTTGCAGGATGAAGCGTGCTGGGCTTCGTCTACGGCTGCTGGCGTGGTGGGAGGTGAGACTAGGTCAGGACAGCAGAGCAGTGTAGGCTGGGTCCGTGTGCCTGGCTCATTTGTGTTGCTTTGAGTAAGCATGGGAAGACAGCAGGAAAATGAGATGTCTGGTAGTCTTCTCAAATTATCACTTACTCTTAGAAATGGTCTTATTGAGGGCTCAGTTTCAGGGTTTCCAGAAGATTTCTATTTTATTCAGGTGAGCTAAGAGAAAAAAAGCTAGAGAGAACATTCAGTTAAACTAGTGTAATGCATAATCAGTCTGATCCTCGATAGCAGCAACTAACTATCTGACAGATTAGAGGAGGTAAAGTTCTGCATTTGAGGAGAGACTTAAGTCCTCAATTTACCCATTCCGAGGAATTTGTAGGGCTTAGTCCATCCTGCCATAGCCATGGGTGGACCATGATCTCTGAGCCATAGTTCAGTGCTACTATTTGACTCTAAACTGAGGAGCAGAATAAGAAAACCTGCATTATTTTTTCCTTGTTTGTTTTTTTTTTTTTGAGGAAGGAACATTTTCTGTTGCATTTTCAGTAGGGTAGGAACATCCTCGTGGCCTGACCAGCTTCTCTGGAATGTTTATGGCGAGGCTGAGCTTTATAAAGTTTGTCCCATAACCATTCTGATGAAGCTTCAATTTTGTTGTTACAGTGAGATCATCTCCTTCCTCATTAAGCTTTCATGCTGTGTCAGTCTATAAGAGTAACACAAGCTTGAAAGAGAGAACAGCCAAAGAGAAGGCAACTCTCAAAATAGTATAAAGAGTTGGCCTGTTGCTGACTTCCTGCCCATGTGCTTAGTCAGTTAAGTGTGATTTGATGGTTCTTGTAACCAGCTTTTTCTTCATCACTGCTGTCCTGCTAGAAATAAATATTTCTTAGCTTTTTAGCAACTGTAGATTAAAAAAAACAAAGGTGGGGGGGGCGGTGTATGAAACCAGGAATGCTTGGTGGCTAAACACCCAGTATAGAGCTTACTGTTAACTTACTCCTATTTTAGTACATTACAATGAGTCAGAGAACTCAACTATGATAAACCACGTAATTTAAAAGCTTGAGAGGACAAGGCATTTGATCTTCAAAGGGCTTTCATCTTCTGCAATGGCACAGGATGTATGCCAACATATCTGTCTGATTGCAGGGTAGGGTTGGTTTGGGGTTCCATGTTCAGGCAGTAGGGATTTTGCTGATGTGGTTTTCTTTTTAAAGGGATGTAAACTGGAAAAAAAAAAAAACCCAAAAAAACAAAAGAGCAACAACATGAGACTATCTCCCTATATCAAAACTTCTTTTCTCTTATGTGCAGCGGAAAGGAAGCCTCCTTTGTTTAACATGAACGCAATGAGTGCCTTATATCACATAGCGCAGAATGAATCCCCTACTCTACAGTCTAATGAATGGTGAGTATTGCTGAGGGAGGAATGTTGTAGGGGATCGCTGTAAATGGAGTGCTTTGTCATGCTGAGTTCTTGAAATGGCTGGAGTCCTGTTGGGAGGATGTGAGCTGGAAGGTTCTCATTAGATTCATTATACATTTCATATACAAAATTGACCAGTTACTAAATATACATTTGAGGCTCTTCAGTGTAGTAGGAATAGGGCAGGCTGCTGGGAGAACTTAAGATCCTGTAAAAAATTCCGTTTGTGGGTCAGTAAACTTTGGAAGCTCCCAAGCTAGCCAAAACTGTGGGTTTTAGTGTTTTTTTATCACAAACCACACTGTCAATTTCTAAATTCTGTTTTGTTGAAGTATTGCTTTGCAAGATGAAGACACAGCTTGTGTGTGGCAAGTGTCTGTTGCATAAACTTCAGAAGAATAAAGCACAGTAGTAACATTTTGTGCCTCCTAGCTTCAACAACTGTCTTTTGAAAGCAGTAAACCAATTTCAAAAGTTAAAAACTTCCTAATTTTGGTTTACTGAACCATAGTCCTTGGCCTAGGAGCTACAAGCATCCAGCTTGTGAGGATCTTGACTCCTTAATGAGTTAAACTGGATTGCTAACTTAGGTGGATTTTTTTTCCCTCTCCTTGACACAGGTCTGATTATTTTCGAAACTTCGTAGATTCTTGCCTCCAGAAAATTCCTCAAGACAGGCCTACATCAGAGGAGCTTCTGAAGGTTGGCTTGCTTGTCCTTTCTGTTTTCCATGTGGTATTGAAAGGGGCTGTGCCCTGTGATGATGATCTGTCTCACCTACTGTACAAGGTTATGGTTAATGATGTTCAAACGCCTTTGAGCTGAGAGTGCTGTGGGGTGTACTGAGCTGGCAGCCCTGGCTTTACCGCCTGTCTGCAGTGTCTCACAGTGATCCCCAGGTGACTTTCCAAGCCAGCCTTGGAGTTCTCATCTTAAAAGGTCACTCCACCAAGTGACACTGGATGACCATCAACTTGTCGAGAGTTTCAGTTTGTAAACTCAATCATTCCAGTGATTATAATGACTCCTGACAGAGCTGTAGTGCATTAGCTAACAAATACCTTTTGTTACTTCCCTCTGCGTTCTATGCTGTGTACACTCCAATGTGCTTTACAGAGACCTGAAATTCACTGTTCTAACGGTATCCTTGGGAAAAAGGGGGCAGAAGAAAGCAGTTTTTCCTCCCCGTATTTTTCTGTGGCATGAAAAAACCTCAGCAGTCTGCAGTCTTTCTCTCGTTTTATTTCTTAGCTTCTTTTTTAATTCTTCATTTGTGCTCCTGAATGCTGCAGGTACTTGGCTTTGCTCACTCCAGTCTAGAGACAAAGCCAGTGGGGTAGATTGTTGCAAAAGGCTGACATGTGAACAGAACTCATGTAGAAGTTGGGTGTTAGAGCTGCTTTTTTGTGTGACTTTGATGGATTTCCTTTGTGGCATCAGGTGGCATTCAGAATTTTGCTAACTTGTCATTCTCTTTACAGTGCTTGTGACATTTTGGGTTTCTTTTTATCCTGGCCCTGTTTCTGCTAAACAGTGTTTTTCCAAATTTTTTGCATTGCAGGGAAATGGATGCTATTTATGAAGGTTTTATTAGCACCTTTTTGCATGTTTTTACCTAAAAATGGCTCTGAGGATTTGTGCCTCTTTGAAAACTGTCTATTCAGAAAGTAAATGCAATTATCCGGGAAAGGTTTTGGTGTGGGTGTATAGTCCTGCCATTTCAGAATTCTACAGATTGGTTTTATTTTGAGCAATGTTCTGCAATTAAAGAGAACATTGATGGAAATGAAATGTTTGGGAACGTATTCCTGCCATAACTATAGTCTGAAACAGCTGCATGCCACTTTACAGGGACAGGTAGGGAATGTGCCATGTTGGAAACAGCAATGCAGTTCTCCAAAGGAACAAAATGAGAGTAGTGGTGGTGTTAATAATGACTCATGCTTGCACAGCACATTGCATCTGGAGACTGCAAAAGCTGCTTCTGACATACACAGACAGTTCTTGCTTTACCTATTGGCAAAATGTAGCCACCTTTGCAGAGGAATGTGGTGAATATCTCCAAGAGAAGAGCAGAACACGGGGAACTGTTCCAGGAGCGGGCTCTAAGGTTCACAGCCTATTTTATGACTCAGAGCTGTATGATGAATATTTGATTCTCAAGCTTTTCTAAACAAGGAAAAGGGTTTTATACTGAGAGTTAGCTGATGAGTTAATTAACATTTGGTTAAAGATACTAGCCAGTCTAGCACCTTTAGATTTTATCTGGTATTTGTTGCTCTTCCCTCACTAAACCACAAGTAGATAATGTCTCTGAAGTCCAGGTTTATACTGAGCAAATTTTCATGGCATGTAAAATGCCATTTCTGGGGTTTTACACCTTTATTTTTTTGGTGGAAGTCTGCCATCAGAAAGCAATCATTCTGAAATCTATCTGGATTGCAAAGTCTAAAAATAATGCCAGTGTAAGCTGTGAAGGTGTTCTCCTCCTGTGCAGGGAAGAGGGCTAATAAACCCAACTAGAGCTCATCACTGTGTCCTCAAAGCACGTGCATTGGAGGCACGAGAGGCCACTCACCTCTTTGTGTGTTCTGCAGCACATGTTTGTTCTTCGAGAGCGGCCCGAAACAGTGTTAATAGACCTGATTCAGAGAACAAAGGATGCGGTGAGAGAACTGGACAACCTGCAGTATCGTAAAATGAAGAAGCTCCTCTTCCAGGAGGCCCACAATGGCCCTGCAGTGGAAACACAGGAGGAGGAGGAGGTGAGAGAAATGCTGGATTTCGTCACTGAACCAGAGAAAATGAGACTGTCATTTAAATAACCACAATTCAGATATTGCTGAAACGAAGGGAGGCTGTTTACACACCTGGCTGTAAACACTGTCTCCCTCTTTGTGCTTGGAATAAAGCTACCTCAAGGCACAAACAAGGACAAACAGGGTAGATGCCTAGTGCTGGCAAGAAGCTGTGCCATGTGTTCATGCTTGAACAGTCAGCTTCCAGTCCTGTAAATCCTCGCTTTCTTTGCCTGTTTATGCGGCTTCATGAGGACTCTTTTGCAACTGCAGTTAACCTCTGTTTTGATCATACGTACTGAGAATGTTGTTCTAAATCTAAGGCATAGAGATTTGTACTTGATTTATAAAAGAAAAAAAAGGAAGAAGAAAAACAGGTCATCAAGGAAATTGGTTTATCTTTTTTGGGTTGAGCGCTGCAGTCACCATGCAGAGATGGAGACTCTGAATTCCAGTTCTCATGTACAGAAAGGAACCTGCAAGGTGCAGGGTCCCAGCTGAGCACTCAGGTGATGCTGCTGTCACAGCAGCTTCTGGTGACACGCTGTGGCTGATACATGATAGAGTTCAGCTTGTTAACAGGCTCGCTGTTGAAAAGAATCTGACATCAGCCAGTTAATCTTGACAATGCTGACTCTTTCTGTCCCTAGCATCCCACAAGAAAAGCATTTCATGGCAATGCCTGGAGGGTGGAAAGTGCCATGACGTGGCAGGTGGATGCCTTTAGAGAGAAAAGAAATGAACTTTCCATTTGGTAATGTCCGCAGGTACCACTGGGATGGGTTTGAATTTTCTTTCTAATTCCTTTCTCCTAGGAACAAGATCATGGTGTGGGCAGGACGGGAACAGTGAACAGTGTCGGAAGTAATCAGTCCATTCCTAGTATGTCTATCAGTGCCAGTAGCCAAAGCAGTAGTGTTAACAGTCTTCCAGATGCCTCGGATGATAAGAGCGAGCTGGATATGATGGAGGGGGACCACACCGTGATGTCAAATAGCTCTGTCATTCATTTAAAGCCGGTAAGCACTGGATTCTTACTGGAGAACTCTGAAGGTGTAAAGTGGGAGAGAATTTGATAGGCACAAAGTCAGCTGCTCCCATTCCCAAGTCATTATCTGCAGGTTTTATTATTGTGCCCCAAATAGATGGATGTGCACTGGAGACTTAGGAAAGTGGCTGTGAAAATAGTTTATTTTTGTAAATTCACTAAAAATTATTTTACTAATTGAATTGTTTCAATTAGTTTGCTTTATCAGGAGGAGTTGGACTGGCAGATTGTAAATAGGTTTGTTTGGTGGATGCCCTTGATTTGCACAGCGCTGCCTTGTGGGACAGCAGGATGTGAGAGTTCCCCTTTTTACCTCCTCATTAGAGAATTCTTAAAGTCAGGACCCACAGCAGAAGATGAAATCTGTTCTGCAGCACCCAGCTTCCCAGCACTTGATTTGAATATTTGGTTAATGAATAAAGGTGTAGGAAAAAAGAAATGCAGCAGAAACCACTTCTCTGCTCTCCCTCTGCCAGATGAAGGGTGGGCTGGGGAGTGTCCTCTGAGCTGGGCTGCTCTTACCATGGAGGGGTTATCACTGTTTGCTCAAAGCACTACCGTTTCCATGGCTAATGATAGGTGTGGCTAGAGTGTCTTGTTCTTTGCCCAGATATGCAACAAAGACACAGGTATTTCCTCAGGGAGTTAATTAGTGTATCATATCTAACTAGTAATCTCTCTGTGATGAATGACAAACTCAAAATAAGAATGTGGAATACACCATGACAAATTTTTAAATTTGCTTTGAGGTATTTCTGCAGTGGGTGTAATGAAAATCTTCCTCTGTCTTTCAGTGGTACAAAGATGTTGTTTTTGTCTTTCAGACTTGATAAAATCTACTTTATAGCTTTCAAGTTTTGTTGAAGTAAACTGTTTAACTCAGCTTTCAGTTTTCCATTCTTTTTTCTCATTTTCAGCTTTAATTAGTAATCTTCCTCTTAGTAATAAAAATTCATGATGAAATTTCTGAAAGCAAAGGTCCTAGATCAGAACTCTTCTTGCGTGTCCCTTCATTGGCAGGAGGATCTCTTTCAGGGCTGATGAATGTAAAACGGTTTTTTCTTCCTTTTAAATAAAAAGACCGAAATTAAAAATCTTTAGTAATATGGTTTCTCTTTATTCTCTGACATTAATATTTGCTGATAAGGAGGAAGAAAACTACAGAGAGGAGTCGGATCCTCGGACAAGGGCATCAGAACCCCAGTCTCCTCCCCAAGTATCTCGCCACAAGTCTCATTATCGCAACCGAGAGCACTTTGCTACCATACGCACAGCGTCGCTGGTACGTGGAGGCTTGGTTTTGGGGGAGTTCTGCAGGAGGGGATGCTTTGAACACAGCTCTGTGCAACTTCTCACAGCTTCCAGAATATCACCAGCATATGAGCTGTCTTCATTGACTGAGATGCTGTCACTGAAATAATTTAGTGTCAGTTAATAAAAGCTTCAATGAGACACCTGGGCAAATGTAATTTGTGTATATTAAATAGTCTCAAACCCAATGTGCCCAGCAGAATATAGGAAACCATTTATAATAATAAGCTGGTTTTTATTTTCATATGCATATTACGAATATTTGTGTGTGTGTGTGTATGTATCCACCCTCATTGTATTAGGCTAAAAGGCCATTATTTAGTACCAGCTTTATAACAATTGTACTGTTTTTCTGCTGGAGCCCGTGTGAGCTTATCTCCTACAGCAGAATTGAGTTTTTAATCTGCTCTGCTGCCATTAGGATGTGTGCTTTTCTTTACAACAAAATCATATTTCTTAACTGAATCGTTTCTTTGTGGTTTGAAGACTGCTGAAAAGCAGATTAAGCAGCATTAACTTCCTCTGGCCCGATGTGGTTATCTTCCTAGGTGACAAGGCAAATGCAGGAACATGAACAAGACTCTGAGCTCCGAGAGCAGATGTCTGGCTATAAACGTATGAGACGGCAGCACCAGAAGCAACTGATGGCATTAGAGAATAAACTGAAGGCAGAGATGGACGAGCACCGCCTCAGGTTGGACAAAGATCTCGAAACACAGCGTAACAATTTTGCTGCAGAAATGGAAAAGCTAATTAAAAAGCACCAAGCAGCCATGGAAAAAGAGGTAGGAGGTTATGGTTTATCAGACCAACCCATGTTTGTTGATTACATTGAATTGTCCGCTTCCCCTCACTGATGTAGAGATGGCAGTGTGGACTCTTAGATGTCTTGTTTTCAGGAGCCAAGCAAATTGCTGATTAGAAAGAGGTTAATACGTCACCTCCTTACACTGAGGAGTTATGTAACCAGAGGAAAGGTGTGTCCTTCACAGCACTGTGTTACACAGAATGTTAGAATCTTGACCCCAGAAAAAACACTGTAAGGGTTTTCCTCTCTCTTGCCATGTCTGTACTGTCAATAATTGCCTGCCATTGAGTGTTGTGGAGGCAGATTAGCCTGCGGAGAAATGTGCCAGCTACACTTAAATGTTCACTGTCTAGTTGTGTATGGATATGGGGGGGCTATGCTTTTAAATAATTGATAATGAAGTGGTGCTGCCTACAGCAATTATTATAGATTTTTGTTCATTTCTGATCTCTCAGTGTAGGGCTGAGGATACAGTTTATCATAAGGTGTTGACTTTGTTAGGCAAGATTAGCTGAACAATAGGGCTGAGGGAATGTGGCACTGGAGGAGGACTCTGCTGGGTGCCTTGATGGGTTGGGGAATGAGGAGAGAGTGAGGCCAAGCTCCTCTGAGTTGGACCAAGAGGTGTGGTGAGTATTGTGGTGGCTACCATGAGTTCTGGGTCTTGGGTTTGAAATGGGACGTGAGCTGTAATCCACTGGGACTCCGACTGACTTGCTGCTGGATTTGCTGTAGGCTAAAGTGATGGCCAATGAAGAAAAGAAGTTTCAACAGCATATTCAGGCCCAACAGAAAAAAGAATTGAATAGTTTCCTGGAGTCCCAGAAGAGAGAATATAAACTCCGTAAAGAGCAGCTGAAAGAGGTAACTCGTCTGCAATGAGAAATGTGTGATACGGTGTGAGAGTGGTGAACATGCAGAAATAAAAGTGACACTGTGCACCGCAGATCTTCCACAGGATTGCAGCAAGTTCTGCAGTTTGTGGGCAGAATCCTGTGTGTACTGTATTTGTTTCGTATCTTTGACTTTAGAGGAAGAGAATTTATTTAGTTAGTTATTGGTACCTGTATGTTTATCTTGTGAGAGTACAAACCTCTCCATTGTTTAGTACTGCTTTTTAGCCAGAAACATGCAAATTTGGCAATCCTAAGGAATGAAAAAAGGTAGTTTATGAAAAGTCATGAAGATTTGTCTCATACATTATTGCAGATAGTGGCCATTCACTGCAGCAGTTAGTGAAGTTTCTTATCACTTAATGGTGTTTCTGTACAGGAGCAAGAGAACAGAGCAATAAAGATGATCTGCAGTTTTTGTAAGGAAAATACCCGTAAAGCACTATGAATTTTAATGGCAAAAGCTGTGTAATTATTTAATAATCATTGCATTTTAGTGAAAATCGAGATCTCTGAACTGTAGAATCAAACTTCCTGATTCTTTTTGTGGAGTGACTGAAACCGTAAGCACTATAAATAATTTTTTTGAAAGAACCATTTAATGCTCAACCATCAACTTGTGTGACACAACTTTAGAACTTGCTCCAAAGGGGAATATTCCCAAACGTAGGCATTTCCCAGGAGAAAAAAAAAGGCTAAAGAGTAGCAGAGCCAAGAAAGATCTAACAAAAACTACAGTAGCGTGGGCTCTTTATAATAACATAGAATCTTAGTTTCTAAGTGGGCAGTAGATCACAGAGCACCAAGAAACACTGATGAAATACAGAGGAGTTCTGTCTCATACTTCAGTTGAAATGTATCGCAACAAGTCTTAATTACTGCATGGGCATCTCTAGCATACAATTCAAGCAAGCAGAGCCTTTTGCCAAAGATACTTTAAGCTATGTATTGAATGTAGTACAAATGTGGAAACTCTTCAGTTTTACCTGTGAACTTCTTTACGTTATTTTTGTGAGTTATGGCATCTCAGCGAGCAGCTCTGCCTTGGTGAGTTCCTGTAAAATGGGTATGTGCTCTGATCAAGCAAGGCACAAAAAAATTTCTGATGTGCTTCATGTGGCTGGAGTTCTGTTTGAACAACAGGACATCAACGCTTTCCTTCTCTCAGTCCTTTGGGAGCCTGTAAAAATGTTTGCCAGGCAGTATGGCAGTACCTCCCAAGCGTTTTCAGTGGCAGCCCATCGTTTTGACATTTCCAGCTAATATGTAGGTCTGGAAACTGTGGACATAAACCAGTATTTTGGCCAGTGCAAAAAAAAAGCTGTAGTTAAGTCTGCTCCACTGTGTCCATAGTGTTCCTTATGTGATGTGATGCATTTTGAAGAGGCTGAGATGGCACCAACCTTGAGAAGAGAAGGTAGAACATAGTTCAGTAGTTTATTAGTCAGGTCTGTTCAGTTCATGGCCAAGGAAATTAATGTAACTATTCCACAATTAATTACCTTGCGATTATCAGGAGCTGAATGAAAACCAGAGCACTCCAAAGAAGGAGAAGCAGGAGTGGCTTTCCAAGCAGAAGGAGAACATCCAGCATTTCCAGGCAGAGGAAGAGGCCAACTTACTGAGGCGTCAGAGGCAGTACTTGGAGCTGGAGTGTCGCCGCTTCAAGAGACGTATGCTCCTGGGCCGCCATAACCTGGAGCAGGACCTGGTTCGGGAGGTAAGGGAACAGCAGAGATAAGACCTGGATGCACCTGTGTGAAGTGCATCTCACTGGACCACCTGCAATCCAACTCAACTCAAACAGAAATGTTCGTTATCACATCCAAAGTGTTTCGGTAGAACAGTGGTTTGATACTTTGCAGTGCCATCTGGTAATTCCTGTGGCATCCAGTGTACAGATTAATGCCCTGTTGCAGGAGGATTGTTAGGTCCAAAAAGTCATCAGACACAACAGTTAACAGAAAATGCTTACTGTGAATCCTGTTGAGCATCTGGAACAGGAAGAAGAAAAGTGAAATGAGGAAGGAAAAATTACCGGTGGCATTGCTGTCTGCTGCTGATAAGACCAAGAAACTCTGTGGTCTGTCCTCAGATGCCTTGGAAAGAGAGAAATGCCCTTGCAAACAAAGTGAAATGTCACTTTGTGAACGGAAATCCGAGTAAGTACAAAGAACCTAGTAATTCCCTCTGTCCTCCTGTTAGGAGCTAAACAAGAGGCAGACACAGAAGGACCTGGAGCACGCCATGCTGCTGCGTCAGCACGAGTCCATGCAGGAGCTGGAGTTCCGCCATCTCAGCACCATCCAGAAGATGCGCTGCGAGCTGATCCGGCTCCAGCACCAGACCGAGCTCACCAACCAGCTGGAATACAACAAGCGCCGGGAGCGGGAGCTGCGGCGCAAGCACGTCATGGAGGTCCGGCAGCAGCCCAAGAGCTTGAAGGTACTAAGTGGTGTAGGAACTCGAAGGTACTGAGTGGTGTAGGAACTCTGAAGGTACTGAGTGGTGTAGGAACTCTAAGATACTGAGTGGTGTAGGAACTCTGAAGGTACTGAGTGGTGTAGGAACTCTAAGATACTGAGTGGTGTAGGAACTCTGAAGGTACTGAGTGGTGTAGGAACTCGAAGGTACTGAGTGGTGTAGGAACTCTAAGATACTGAGTGGTGTAGGAACTCTGAAGGTACTGAGTGGTGTAGGAGCTCCGGGTGCGAGCTGGTGGTCCATGGAAAAGTGGTCCATTACAGCCCGTTTGCAGCACAGGCAGGGCCAAGGTGATTTGAAACTCATTAACTTGAAGAGCATCGTAGTGGTGATCAGGGTTGCAGGGTATTGCAGGCAGGCCACAGCAGCACTAGTCCCTCCTTTTCTTTGAGAAGCTCTTCTCAATGTCCCTTCCTTTTTGGGGTAGTTTAAAATGCATTTAATGTTTGCTGTATGCTTTTTTTTCCCCCTCCTACACCATTTTCTGATCCTTCTCTCCCCCATATACAAAAATAAAATCTGTATTTCTGTAATGAAACAGTGTCATTTAAAAACAAAACCCAAAAGCTTTGTGTTGCTGTGTGGATCAAAATGACCTGCACCCTCAGTCTTGGCTAACTCACCTGGTTAATGTTTTTATATTGAAGCTGGCATGGTGGCAAGTGGGGAGTGGGGAAGAGAGAGACACCGGCCAAGTGCAGTGTCCTCAGGAAGCTGCTGGCACTGACCTTTGCTGTGTGTCTCTCCTGGGTTTCTCATGCTGCCCTTGTAGCTGTGGTGGCTGACCAGAGCTATGGGGCCTCTGTAATTGAGGCTTTTAGTGTTTTCATTTAAGCCTTCACTTCATCCAAAGAAGTCCAGTGGTTTATTCTGAAGTATCTGAGAAGGGAGTATAAGGCCTTTCACAAAGCTGCCTGGTACATTTCCTTTGAGGAGGCAGACTTCTTCTCTCCACCCAGTGTTCAGCTGTGCCAGTAACAAAATGAGTGTATGGCATACTGAGCATGGGGTTTCTTTGTTGTTCTACATCTTTCCTCTTCATGATATTTTCCATCTGACTTAGTTTTCACCACCTGCAAGTTATCTTCTTACAGAGAAAATAACCAACTTGAAAACACAACTTCAGAAAAGAAAAAATTACACCTGATTTGTCAATATTAGAATAATATTAAATAGTGAAAACCTGGCTTGTGAGAGCAAGGGACCGTCTGATCACTGTTGAGAATCTCCAAGGATATAGTGTATAAATAGCTGATGACTTCACAGGGAAGCTGTGCTGCACTCAGAGCTGAGTGAAACTGAAGCAGCTGTATTAGGTTGATCCTTCTGAGATTAGCATGAATGAGTTCTGCCTCCCCAAGGTGATGTGGTGCAAACACGAGTGGACAGCATGTCCGTTCTCCTTCCCTGGCTGCGGTCGGGACAGCAGGATCTGTGGTACCTCTGTGCTGCAGGGGCTTGGCTGCCCTCTCACCTCTGCAGACTCTCCAACCCCTTCCCTTTTCCAGGGAGGACAGGGCTGGAGCGTTTTGCAGGGAGCATGGAAAGCTTGCACTTTGCTTTGCATGGCTGTTCTGTGATTAGTGAAGGATTTCAGGCTTGAGCTGTCAATCCTGCACCTTTGCGTACACGCAGTGCTAACAACGCAGCCCCTGGACAACCGTTGAGTTTGTAGCACAATCCCCTCTTTATCGAGGCTGTTCTGTAGCATTAACTCCTTCTCCTGCTTCTGACTAATGCAGGCAAGTATTCTTAATTGAATAGATAATTTGACCATTTGTTCAGTTTCTCTCTCCAGCAACGTTTTCCCTCAAGGGCACATTTCAGGCTTTCTCTTTGTTATTTAGTGAGGCCCTTTGTCCTGGAAGCAAGTTTTTAACGGTCAGTGTCTGTTCTATGACAGCACCAGAAGGACCCATAACTAGAATTCACCCTTCAGTGAAAACGGCTGTTATTATTTCGAGTGTGTTAATTGTGATGCAAATACCCTCTTGCTGGTATTTCACAATACTAGGTCAAAATGATCTTGTCAGAAGTCTGACTGGAAATCTTACCCCTCCCTTCTGTTTCCTGTTGTTAAAGCCTTTGGATTGGAAGCCTGTAAACAGTCTGGTGTCCAAGCAAGACTTCACAAAATGAGGACAAAATAGGTTGATAGTGTTTTGCTGTGACCAGGTCCCTGATGGGAATGTGTAACCTGCTGACACTTCCTTTAAGGGCAGTGTTTCCTGGAAGGAAATAACTTTCTGTGAAATTTAGAAAGGTTAAAAGTGAAGCATTCCTCTTCATGATACATGTTTTGATTTGAGTGAAACCCATCTTTGTCCTGGTCTCTGCATCAGGTTAGCCAGCTGTTTTTGTTGTTTTATGCGGCAAAGTGTGCTTGGGCTGGGTGTGGTGTTTGATCCCACTGCAGCTTTCGAGGTGGCTGTGCTTATCACCTGCCCTGCTGAGCCCTGAGTTAGTGCCAGGAGCAGGCAGTGGAGGGGCTGATGTGGCCATGCACAGAACCTCACTGGTTCAGATCCCAGAGCTCTTCCAGCTTACTCGAACAAGAATCTGGTCCTGTGCTGTTTGTGCCTCTAGTGCTTCAGTATTTGGCATGGTGCCTAACAGTGGGAAGGCCCTCATGTCTGATTTTAGTGATTTGTGTTTATTTATTTATTTATTCATACCATGGTGAACTTGACCATCTGTCAGTTAACCATCATCACTCATCACTTCTGGGTTTTGCTTTGTTAGAAGTATCCCTGCCAGCCATCCCGTAGAAAGATACAGAGAACTCCAGAACACCCTCCTTTTCAGGATCTTGAAACACTTACTAGCTGTTAAACTTCACAAGCTGCTCTGAAGGCAGGTAAAAGAAAAAAAATAATTAATTTCTTCAAGGTCATACAGCAAATGATCCAGTACCTTTTCCAGGACTGGTGTTTCCCAGCCGTGTGTGCAGGCACAGCTATGTCTCTAAACAATACAGAGATCCTAGCAAGTGCAAAGGGAGAAAAACTCCATCTCCAGTAAGCCTCCAGTGGGACTGGGGAATTGTTTTGTTTGCTAGACCAGCACAATACTACTGTTTTGTGGTGTACATTTTAAAGCATCTAGTATTTTTTGGGTTTCTCTATGAAAACCAGGCTCATAATATCAAGGGTAGAACACATCTTATATTCATCAACTCCTCAATGGAAAAAGCATTGCTCTTTTTTCCTGTCCTTTCCCATGCACCAGATCTGCTTCTTTTCATAACATTAAGTGCTGTTCATATATATGTGCCATACAAGCACAGTCTTGTAAGTATGGCTTTTGGTGCTGATAAATATTAGTCCTGTCCCTCAAGAACTTTTCTTGAAAAGCAACACCCAGGACTGGATCCAGTCCAGTGACAAATGTGAGGCTCTTTGTGCAGAGACAGCTGTATTTAGGCTGGAGCTTTGTTATAAAAGTGTCTGTATTGTAATTGTTTCGCACAGTAGCAGTGTCAAAGCAGCTGCAGCAATAGTCATTGCCTCTCGTGTATTTTGCTTCCCTCCTTGCACTGTAGATGTTAATATACATTTGTGGATTCTTGAACTCATATCCTTAATGTAATCCTAAATATCCATTTGAATGGATATTTCGCTCATTTGAAACATGCTGGTTTTTTCTTTGTGTCCCCTCCATCTTTCCAGTCAAAAGAACTACAGATAAAGAAGCAGTTTCAGGATACATGCAAGATCCAAACCAGACAGTACAAAGCACTGAGAAACCATCTGCTGGAGACCACGCCAAAGAGTGAACATAAAGCTGTCCTCAAACGGCTCAAGGAGGAGCAGACCCGGAAGCTGGCTATCCTGGCTGAGCAGTATGATCACAGCATTAATGAAATGCTCTCTACACAAGCTGTGAGTCGCCTCCGAGGGACCCAGGGTTCCTCAGCCAAAGAGGGATGTTTGCATTTTAACCGCTCTGTATCCTGACAGCAGGCTTTCTGCTTCCTTGCTGCACACGCCATTCCCTGCACAGTCCTTCCTCTGTGTTTAGAAAGCTGAGTTCAAATGCAGAGGAAAGACCTACCACCCCTTCCAGGCAGACTGAAGCTGAAGCTGCTGTTGCAGAGATGCAAAGTGATGCATCTGTGTGGCCAGAGGACTGCTTTTGCATGAAATGTGGCAACGTAAACATCCCTGTTAGAGCATCATTAAATAGTGTGCATCTGGCTGTCTTAACTCATTTAGGTTTTGATTTGTTGATGATACCAACCAAAGCATGTGCCACTGGTGGAAGATGCTCATTGAGTCATGGAGGAGTCCACAGTTTTGACTGTAAATCTGAAGTCAAAGTGTTGTGGTTCCAAAGTGTCTCTGTGATTCCTTCTTAAGGGATTCCTTCTTTAAGGAATGACCACATGAGCAATGCTTCGAGTCCTTGCTACCGCTAAATGTGCACTTTCCTTTGCAATTCTTGCATATTGCATCCTGCTCATGTCACTTTGTACACAAATTTAACGCTGTGAGGCAGGGTAGCTGGCTTCATTTATGATGGGAAGGTTAAAAGTTCAGTATCATATTGCTTTTATGTTTATTTCATTACGTCCTTGTGCCCAAAGTCCTGCATTGGCTGGGCTATGGACTTAAGTCTCCTGGGGTAGAGGTAATTGGTTAATCCAGTTGAACAGAGCAAGAGAGCTTCTCTTTGCCTCTAGCGAAAGGAGAGCTGAGGATGTTTGCACCTCCAGCAGTCTGGTCTCTGCAGTGTGGATCGTGGTTCCTGAGGCGCCACTGCTCATCAGCATCACTTGCATCAGTGCTGTGGGCTCACTGTCACCAGTCTTTGTCACTGTAGGTCCTCTGTTCAGCGAAGCGAAGTACAATAGAGACCAATTGTATTGCTAAGAAAACAATGTCCCAACCCATTCTCCCCCTGCCCACGGTCCTCCCCTGGAGTGTCAGCAGTGGTTACCCCATGGTGAAACGTCTCTATTGTCTGTCTTTCCCAGCTGCGTTTGGATGAGGCACAGGAAGCAGAGTGCCAGGTTTTGAAGATGCAGCTGCAGCAAGAGTTGGAGCTGCTGAACGCATATCAGAGTAAAATCAAGATGCAGGCAGAAGCCCAGCATGATCGGGAGCTGCGTGATCTTGAGCAGAGGGTGTCCCTCCGCCGGGCCCTCCTGGAGCAGAAGGTAAAGTGGGCATGTGAGCATCCTTAGCACACTCCGTGTTTCAGATCTTAAATTCCACTTATCAGTGAAAGAGAAACTGCTCTTACTTTGCTGTATATAGTAACACAGATCATTTGGGTATTTGTCTCTCTGGGGTGAAAGCTCAGTGACACATAGACTAAACTTTCTGCCAGCTCAGCCCTCCTGTGTGAGTGCTTCTGGCTGGGACAGAGCTGCCTGAAGTGTGCCAGAGGGAGTTGTGCCTCTCTGGGCAGAGGGGAAAGAGAGCTGTTCTCTATGTCTCTGAGCTAGAGATTGGCTTCCCTAGCCCATCAGGGAGCAGACAGTAACAGCCTAAAGCTGGGAGCTGCAGTTTCCCTGTGAAATTATGTGTCTTACGAGCAAACTGAAGTAGCCAAAGCCACAGGCGTGGGGCAGCTGCTGCTCCCCAGATCTCAGCTTGTAGTTGGCTACGTGTATTCAGGTGCTCCTTGTTGAAGTTTGCTTTTCCCTGCAGTGCCAGACCTGTGTGTGTAGAAATGTGAGTGGCCTACACAGACCAAGGGAAGGGAAATGCACCAAAAACTGGTGGAAGGAAATACACTGTCAGCCTTCCTCCTGCAGTTGGTTTCCCCTTGGACTTGCCCTATAGGTGTCAGCCACTGCCATTCACGCAACAGTTCCCAGCTTTGTTCATCTGCGAGTATTAAATCAAGGTGATTACTCTGTGGCTTCGGGGTTCTTCACACTGAAATTCTTCCAGGGGCTGATGGATGGATGCTAGGATAGTCCACAGAGCGCTGCTCCACCTCATGGCCAGCCGAGGGAGCACCCCCAAGGAGGCAGCACAGTCCTGTCGGGCTTTGGTCTTCTGCAAGGAGACAGCTGTTCTCAGAGAATAGGCGAATCTGGGAAAGCAGAGTTCCTGTGTGTCACTCGTGTGCAATAGCTGCCTTTAGACACTGCTGCTGGTTATTTTGGTCCCAGCTCCCATCACAGCCTGGCAGAATATGGATTTTTCTGGAGGTGCATTGCCCTCTGGTGGCATGAGCTGCTTGGGGAGGAAGTGCCACAGTGAGCCAGCAGTCTCTGCTCTGTGGGAGCAGCATATATTGCAGATAGTGTTAGATGCTGCAGTGAGGCCAGCAACTCAAAGAAACCCACATCATCCAATAATAATGTTGTAGAAGTCTTTCGCTGTGTACCAGGATTGAAGTCTCTGTGCAAGGAAAACTCCTGTGGAGGATTTGGCATCAGTAACAGGGATAGGAACCTTAGCAATACTACTTCACAGAGAGGAAAAACCACTAAAAGTATCACCTAGCATAATTTTCTATGTGTTTATGTCCGTATATTGCTTTAGAATAGCAAAAAAATTGATGGTGCTTCAGCTTTCATAGGTTCTTGTAGCAATACGTGCAGTCTTGGCACATGAAAATCTCAAGTCATGCACCAGCAATGAGACCTTGGTGGGGTTCCAGTCACTTGGCAGCGACTCAAGGGCAAACATGTGGGTCCAGAGGCAGACACATCGTTCTTTTGCAGGGGTATTTTTTGGGAGGAGAGGTGATGTTCTGTTTTTGTAAGAACTAAGAGTTGCGAGTGTTCTGGTGTGGGTCCCTCAGCGATGTCACCTGGTGTTTGCTGGCATGTGCTAACTGAAGCTGGCAGCCAGAGAAAGGGCAGGTATGTGCACAAGATGAATGTCTGCATTTATATGCACAAATAAATGCATAGCCTGTGGCAAAGTCACTCCCTGGTGTTCAATAATAAACCAGATTCCAGAAGTTAGCGTGTGCATGGAAATCTGCTTCCTTTTCAGCAGGCTGCTCTTTATTTTTGCTGGTGCCCATCACCATAACTCACCAGAGTGTGTGTGTCATGTCCAACCCTGGAGTAAGGAGGGAGTAGCCAAGCCCCATTGATGTGAAATGTTGTTTATATTGCACCAGCAATGAGCAGGTCCCAAGAGTGTCTTTAAAACAGTTCAGATTTAGTCATTTCCTTCCCACATGCCTCAGACACTTCATTTTCAGAGTGGTTTGAGTGATGTCACTTTAACACAGTGTCAGGCCTTTCAGCGAAGTTCAGTTGCACCAAGTCCTGTGTGTTACACTGTCACTGAGACTGAAAAGGGTGACATGCTGAAGACATTGAAAAAAGAGGATTCTGCTTAGATAGCAGAGCAGGAAGAAAAACAAGCAGAGCATTTTAAAGAGCTAACGTTAGAGAAGGCACCTTCTTCCTCTGCTGCCTTTGTGGCTTTCAGCAGGAATAGTGAGCAGGGCTGCTCAGTGCAGCCTGTCGCTCACCTAGAGTAACAGGCAAGTGGAGAAGGAGTTTCTGAAAGCCCCAAATGGCTCAGGAGATGACTCATGCTGGAGCAGATTGTTTCCTAAATTCCAGATGAAATTGCTTTGCATATTCCCTGACTCAGGCAAGGGAGTGCTTAGAAGTACAAGGCTCTGCCCGGTGCCTTCAGCACAGACCGAGATAACACCTCTTGGCCATGTTGCTGCTGACAGCAGGGAGATGCCAGTGAGCTGTGCTAAAAGTCTTGGCTGCTGCTTTTTCCCCATTTGGTCTTTTTCACTGAGGCCAAAAGTAGCTTTTTCAGTGCTGGCAAGAAGATAATAGGTTTTGGTTCTCCACCTGACTGCAAAGATTTCAATAAGAAAGGCTTTCATCCCTGTCTGATGGGTGTCAGGAGGCGTAGTCCTGTGTTTTCAGTACTTGGAGTGCTGATCCCAGTGCCCCTACCAAAGTAATCTTGGAGACCAATTTGGAACAGTGTTATGGGGGAGAAATTGGAGTTGCCAGCTTGCATATCATCTAGCTAATAATCTGCCACACAACTCAAACAGCACTGCCTATCTCCTTCAGCCACACACCCTGGAGAAAGTATCAGGGCAGTGAAATATGAGAAAACCAAATTAGGAAAGGAGGTGATAAATACATGAGCTAAGAAAATCTGGCCAGTGAACATTAGAGAGGAAGCTGAATGTGGGCTTGTGCATTGAATCCTGGAGAAAACAGCAGTCATCATCATAATCATCATCAGATTCAGCTACAAACAGTGAAGGTCACCATGAGCTGTGTTGGCAGGCTGCACCTGAAGGAGCTTTCCCAGTAGGCTTCTATGGAAGCTTTAGACTTTGCTGCATCTTAGAAGATTAATCTATGTCAAGCTGTTGGTATGGGTGCAAACTTTGGATTCGCATCTCTCAAATTTGGGTATTCATCCGGGAACAGGGACCAACACTCGTTGTTGGTGTTCACCGTGCTTTGCCCTGTGCAGGTCTGTGGGACTTAACCCTTAAAAAATTCACCCTTTTGTCTTCAGAACGGACTGCGTGTCCGTGGACATTTGATCTTGAGCCAGTTTCCTGCACAAACGCAGGGAGAAGGTCCCTCAGTAGCTGTTACAGGTCCTCCAGAGGCTGTGCCTGTCCTGCTGCTACAGACTGTCTCTTTTTTTTCCTTCCTAGATTGAGGAGGAGATGCTGGCGTTGCAGAATGAGCGCACCGAGCGGATACGAAGCCTGCTGGAGCGTCAAGCTCGCGAGATCGAAGCCTTTGACTCAGAAAGCATGAGGCTAGGTTTTAGTAATATGGTTCTTTCTAATCTCTCCCCCGAGGCGTTCAGCCACAGCTACCCGGGAGCTTCTGGCTGGTCCCACAATCCTACTGGGGGTGCAGGACCTCACTGGGGTCATCCCATGGGTGGCCCACCGCAAGCTTGGGGCCATCCAATGCAAGGTGGACCCCAGCCATGGGGTCACCCCTCGGGGCCCATGCAGGGGGTACCTCGAAGTAGTGCTATAGGGGTCCGCAACAGCCCCCAGGCTCTGAGGCGGACAGCTTCTGGGGGACGGACGGAGCAGGGCATGAGCAGGAGCACAAGTGTTACTTCACAAATATCCAATGGTTCACACATGTCTTATACATAACTTAAACAATAACTGAGGGTGGCAATTCCACTGGAGCTGTCTGCCAACAGAAACTGCCTACAGACACCAGCCCAGCAGCCTCCTCAGTGCGGTGCTGACGTGTGGAAGCTGGGTGCACATGGAATATTGTATTCATTTTGTAAAGCATTACGTTTTGTGTTTACTAACTGGGATGTCATAGTATTTGGCTGCAGGGTTTGGGGGGGGGGTTTTTGGTTTTTTGTTTTGTTGTTGGTTTTTTGTTTGGTTTTTTTTTTTTTTTTT
>VXBT01012136.1:326563-337914 GCA_013400235.1 Oriolus oriolus | reverse complement strand
TTTTTTTTTTTTTTTTTTTTTTTTTTTTTTTTTTTTTTTTTACTTTTTGGAGGGGTCTTGGGAGGGCATCTGAGAAATATATGCAATTAGTCAGAAGAGTTGGCTGGTGGTCATCACACTGACAGGACAGAAGGGCCTCAGACTGCCCTCATCATGCCATCCATGTAGGAAGTCTGAGGGAGAATGGAGACCTCCTCCCGTGTCCATAAATTTCGATCTGCCACCCTGCAAAAACCAGGCGAGCTGCCTTTAAACAACATCCAGGGGAGGAACAGCTGGATCTTCTGTTCCATTTTTATTTGTCATTAAATTGGATAAATTTCTAGAGTATTGCCTCTGCCAAGAGGCATCTTCAAAGAGTTGTAGGTGAGGAAGAAGGTGAGAAGAGAGGCCAAGAGACACCAGGGCTCAACAGGGCCCTTCTACCCAAGTGCCCGCTCCGTGTTGTGTAAGAAGTCACGTTCTCTCAGAAAGCACTGGTCAGCTTCCCAAGAACTCTGTAGGTAAACCTGTCTGGAGGGAACAGGCTAGGAATGTTTGAAATTGTCTGTCTGCTTTGGCACTCTCTGACTGTGCTGCTGGTAGCTCAGATGAGGTTGGGCAGAGGAGCGTATAAGTAATGCACTTGTACAGCTAATACTGTGACATCTCATTTTAGCTAAGCATCAGAATAATTCTTGGAGCCCAGCGTAGTCCTTTTTGCTCCATTCAGAAATGTTTAGACTTTCAGCCAATCAGTCTCAAATGCCAGAGGTGTTTTGAAGGATGCCATAGTCACAAAATGCCATTGATCGGGTTTTTCATTATTACACTACATCCACCAATTTATTACCTTTTTGGCTTGTTGCAATTTCCTGTTTACATGTAGCGTGTAGCCAACTGTTGAAATGTTTAGTTGCCATGGTGTACCAGGAGGAGCTGAGCCAATGACTCTTTCCCAGCTGATGACTAACCCACATCACCACTGTAGATCTTGCTGCATGTGAGGCTCCTTTTTTATTATTTCCATTGCTGCAATACTTCACAACTTTTACAGTCCCTTGAGATGCTGTGATATTTTGGCAGCGTATCACGCCATGTGAGAAGGCACTACTTCCAGAGGGCTCACTGGAGCTGCTGTACTACTGAAAGGAAACAAACGAGGTTGTGAAATCCATACAGTGATAAGGGAGTCTCATAACTGAATGACTTTGTGGCATCGCGTCATCCCTTAGTGCTGGGAACCAGAGATGCCCCCGTGCTCTCATGCCAGTGCCAGGACGGTCTGGGTCAGCCAGGACTGTGCAAAGAGCAGGTAGATGAAGTTTGGTTTGAGGCAAAGATTTCCGTCTTGGGGACTGACCAACCAGGGTTCTTTGTAAATGTTTTTCCTTGCACACTAATCATCTTGAAGAAAACACTAGCTGCTAACTCTAGGATTTGCCTTTAATATGTTTATAGGGCTCAAAAGCGAGGTTTTCCGAATGTGTTTGTCCACGTGACATATTTATATAGTAAATAGTGTCTCGCTGCTGTTCAGTACTCGACAGGGCAGCGTTCTTTCGTTAGCTAAATTAACATCCACTCCCGATCCTTAACTCTCTGCCAGTGTCCGGTGAATCCAGCTGGGATTTCTAGCATCTTGACGTAGCGTATCACTCTAATTGAAGATGGAAACTCCACCAAAATATGTTTGAGCAGCCCCTTAGTGAGGAGTTTTGTAGTACTAACAGTTGACAGAAGCCTGGGATGAGGTGTGGGTCCCATGGAGGTGCCTCCTGGGGGCAAGTGGTGACTATGAATTGTCCTGTCCTTTCCTCTGCTATGTTTTTATGTGGAATTGGATGCTTTGGGGTCATTCTTTTGCATTGCAGTGTTGTTGAAATGCAGCGAAACTCATTTAGGAGAGGTACCTGTGTTTTCCTAGGTTTGGAAGGAGAGAGAAAACCAAAATGACAGGCCAGAATTGTATTGGGGTTCACCACGTGAGTGTGGAGGGTGTGCCCAAAGCATGGTGCTAACACAGCGTTTTGAGTTCAGCTCCTCTATCCCAAACAGCAGCAGCTACAGTGGGGACAGGCTATACCTGCAAGTTCAATGGGTTCATTCTTCTGCTTCTGTTATGGTTTGAATTTGGTCAAAGTCTCTGGCTTAAATTGAGCTACTTCAACAGAATTCTCTCAACACATCTCTTTGTGTAATGTCAAGCATGACTGAATGCTGAATCCAAATGATGGCTATCCCATATTGGCTTTTTTGTATTCAAAAAGAATTGTGTAGTAACCATTTTTACATGTATATCATGTGCAGACCTGGACTATTCCAACAAGTTAATATTTTAATTAAAATAGTTTGCAAAAACTGATTCAGATCAACTGGTCTAAATGTGTGTGTCCCTGTGTGTACGTGGGGGAAGAAAAGCTGTCCCAAAACTGCCTGATCTCGAGAGGAAGCACCTCATTACACAGCTGTAGCCAGAGGAGCTCAGGGTCAGGCTGTACCTTGGAGGTAATTGAGGAGGCCCTTGGTGTTGAGAATTTTAATGTATCTCAGGTTTATTTCTGAGATACATGAACAACTGTGCACTAGAGAGATGCAAACACTCTCTGAATCAGTTTGCAAACTCTTTATTTTTAAAAGTAGAACGTTTTTAAAAAGTGAGGCCAATTGCTCCATGTTGTGCTCATTGCAGTCATGCCCTAACTTTGGTTTTAAAATTACTGTAATCTGTAAATTGTGGAAACTACTCCAGTACCTCAGCAAAGATGTTCTCTTGCATCTCTTACGTTCATATTTAACACTGGGGAACTCTTCTGTGTGGACTACTTTGCAAACTTTATTGCGGTGTTTTCAAATCACCAGCTTGACCCCTGAAATCTCTTTTCTGTGGTTATTTTTCTCTCCCCTCTGCAAAGACCCGAAGTTCTGGTGTAGCTTAGCCCAGAGATGGAAAAAACCAGAATAGCCAGCATTTTTACCTCTTTCTGTTTCGAATTTCCTTTGATTTTATTTAAAATCAGTGCAAGGGACCACATTTTCCTTGTTCTCCATGGTCCCAGGGAGCCAGCAGCCACCTCTCCCTTCCATGTTGAACGTTACATGCTTTCTTCCTCGGATGCAGCACTGAAATGGAGGCCACAGCTCTGTTTCACTTGCATTCCCTCCAAGCCTGTGAGCTTCAAAGAGGTTGAACAACTAAATACGTGGTGTGATACCAAACTTTCCACAGAAAAATTTCCTGCAGCCATTCCTTGCCTGGCTTGGGGCCAGGCTGGCATCGCTCTGTGTCCCACCCAGCCCTCCCGCGCCGGAAGAACGTGCACTGCACACTCGCTGTGACCTGCACGGGGGTGCAGCCGGGGCGATCCTGGGGCCGTGCTGTTGTTTAGCCCCCCAGGACCCCTGGCCTCCAGGTTCCCAGCCCCTCGACCCTGCTTACGTGCCATTTCTTGAGAGGCAATAAATCCTATCGTACCACTGTCTACCATTACTCTGTTGAATACGCACATCTCTCTGGATATATATATATGGTATCTCATTTGTATATATTTATATACTCTGTATGTACGTGTGTGTGGGTATAGGTGCACACACACCTCATGCTGTGCATTTCTGTCAGGGCACTTCAGTTCTGCTGTTCTTCAGCGCTCCTGTTTGTGAGCAAAAGCAACCCTTCAGCAGGGCTCTCGGGGCGAGGGCACGGACGTGGCACAGGCTGTGCTAGGGCTGAACCCTCGCTGAAGTGCAGCCCTGCTAATTGCAGCTTGCTTTTTCTGGGGCATGAGAGGGTAGGTAGCTGCTGCGGGTGTGCAGTGAAGGAGAGGAGGGAGCTCCCTGAGGGTACCAGAAAGTCAGAAGGCAGCAGAGAAGAAAACAAGATGGTTTAGCGATAGGCAGGCAGTGGAGGCAATGTAAGGATCTGCTGGGGAGGCGGTGAATGGGCCGGTGAAGTGCTCAGCAGGCTGAGCTCAGAGTCCCCAGCTGCGTCTCGCCACAAAAGATCACAAGCCTGGCACGGTCTTGGCTCGCTGCACCGGCACTGGCTTTTGGCATTCCTGAGGTGGAGCTCTGAACGCTGACTGCCTTGGCGTGTGTCTGATAGCTGGAGGTTCTTAGGTTGTGTGGAGGGGCAAAAGAGAAGCTAAATTGGAAGATTTAAAGTACGCGTGTGTATGGTCTATACATACAAATATACACACAGAGATGCTCTTGGTCCATTCTTTATTCTTCTTAGGCCTGTGTGCTTTGTCACTTGAGTCCAGCCAGCAGCAGATGGCCTCATTCCTCTCCTGGGTGCTTGCTCCGCAGTTGTAGTAAATCTCGCCCTGGTCTTTCTCATAGTAGAGAGGCGAGTGCCATGCTGGACACCACCAGCTCCTCAAGCTGTGAAGACCCTTCTCACCTTCTCCTTTGTCCTCTACAGACCCCATCTTAGGGAGGCATCTGTCAGTTCAGGGGATAAGCGGTTCTTGCCTGTGTCAGGTCACGCATTTCCCCCAAGGACACCTGCCAGCTCAGCAGAATGCCAGCCCTGAGCTCTCTGTGTGCTACTGGAGAATTTGGAGGCAATTTTCCCCCTGTCCCTTTTGGAAGGTCTCTTGCAAGTTTTTTTAGGAGAGACTCAGATTTGGTTGGGTCATTCTTACCCTTTCCCAAGGAGTAGTGTTGTCTTTAGCTGTGCTCCTGCCTGTGGGATGTTCCCACCCCAGTGCTGGCCCGCAGTGAGCCCAGAGCCACGTGCCAAGGACAGGGGAGCAGTGATCCCCAGGCAGGGATGCTGGTCACTGTCCCTCTGCTGTGGTTGTTTGAGTTTGCACTTTTACGAATCGATTGAGCCGGAGTCTTTTGAGAAATACATGGGAGGCGCTTTGGAGGGTTGGGGGTTTGCTGTTTACAGCCAGAAAATAAGAAAACCTGATAGATCTAGTGGTTTTAGTGAGCATCACCCCACCAGGGAGCGGTGGTGGCAGATAACCCAGGTTCCTGTTGCGCAATGAGGTTCAGCCAGCTGTGGCTGTGATGCTGCCTGCTGCATCCCTGCCCCCTTCTCTGGGGGAAGGAGAGCCCTTTGTCAGCTAGAGAGGGACTTAGTAAATCGGATTTGCCGGCAAACAAGCACCTTAAACCACTGAGCTGTAGGTCTTGATACTTGCACTTCACCTGAAGGCTCCCTGGGGGGGGAGAAGGCAATTTGATACGTGACCATTGGCTCTGCACCTGCCTGGCATCCTCAAAACATCCTAAAGCCATGTCCTAGGGAAAATAGACCCCAATATCAGCTCCCGCTCTCCTTGCTTTCTCTGAGTGCACACAGTGAGACCAGGAACCAGGAGGGCCGAGCGTTGCCCCCACGGATGTGAACAAACCCGGGGGGGAAACTTCCCCCCACCTCGCCCCTCTGGCCCCCTGCCCCGCTCCCCACCCTTGAGTACGGGTACCTCAGAACATGCACAGTTTGAATTTTCACTGGCAATTAGTTTAATTATTGTCAGTGAAAAGAATTGTAATTATCTGTAAATATGTAGTTAACAAATTGACCTAGTTTCTGTATTTTTTAAGTTTTTGTACTAAAATTTATAGATACAGTATGTGCCAGCTAGCAAAAAGCTACTGTAATTGCCAGTCGTAGTTCAGCATGCACCTAAATCCCCGAGACTTGTCCAGTGATGCTGTAAGGAATTTGTGCTTAAATATTGCGAGCTGGGGAGGCCAACAGCCGCTCGCCCAGGGCTTTCAGCCTCCGGCTGGGTTTTCCCTGATGGCTGTGTGGAATCTCCTTCCCTTGGGCGTCGTGTGCCGCATGGAGGGCAGTGCGAGGGACAGGGCGGTGGCTTCGAGCTTGCTCTGGAGCTGAACTCAACAGGAACCAAGTTCAGGTTCTTTGCTGCAGTTTAATACCGGCTTTGTGACTATGTTTTTCAATCTCTCTAGAAATGATCTGTTTTTCCCCTTCCGACTGCTTTTGTCTTAAACCCGAGTTCATCTAAATCTACTGGAGGAAAAAAAAAAAAACAAAACAAAAAAAGACTTTGATTTGAGATCGTTGCCTGCTTTTAGTGCCAGGATCACACATTTCTATGGCAACTCTGAGCTCAGCAGAGTGCAGAAATCAGTGCAGGGTTGTTGACGAGCTGAAGTCAGCGGCCGCTGCCTCTGCACGGCTCTGGCAGAGCCCGACTGTGGCTGGTGGCAGCTGCCAAGAGCGAGTTTGGGAGCGCAGTGTGGTGGCTTGTGGGGATCCCGGTGTCCCTGCCCCACTGCAGCTGGCTTGCCCTGCAAGACCTGCTGCTGAGTGAGGGGTCGGCTCCTAGGAATGGTCAGGATCTGTGCTCCGTGTCCTGTGGCAGAGGCAAGCCTGTGAGTCAATAGCTGTGCTGAGCATCCCGGGAAGCTGCGAGCAGAGGAGTTTGAGCGCCGGTGAGGCCGTGCTCTCCGGGTCTGGTTGTCCTGGAGGTTGTAGGGAATGGGAGCTTGTAAGGATTCAAGGATCAGAGGAGAGGCAGACGTGCGCGTACGGGTTTGGCTTCTGGCAAGCAAACCACCCGCTTCCTTTCTTCAGCTTTTCTTCCCTCCTAACCCCCCGCAGCTCTTTCCCCTGCTTGCTTGGAACAGGAACTTTTTTTTTTTACCTGCCTAGAAACAGCTAAAAGATGGGGGGGCAGCCCTGATGTAAATAATTAACGTTGCAAAGTGAAGTGTGTATAACATAAAAGGCTACAGCCCTTTGGTGACTTGTAAATGCTTTGAGAAGGTTGTGGTAAGACGTGGAGGGGCCAAGCAACCTTCCTGGCCCCGCAGCCATCGCTGCCCCACCGCCACCGCGGGGCCGGGGGGTTGGGACGGGATGGGGGGACACCCCGGGCCCCTTGGCCATGGGACCCCCCCCTCGGTGTAGCGGATGGGAGGGTAGCGTAACGTGTGTAATACGGATAGGAGAAGCTGTGTGAGGTGTGTATAGTGTATATTTTTTAAAAATAGCTTGCTTGTGTTGTGAAGATTTTAAAGACAAACTTGAGAATTCTAGCCTAACTATTAACACAAGTTTAACATCAGTTACCCCACTGGGTTCAGAGCCTCTTGAATGTATATTCCTTTTTGTAACCTAAATGACCTATTCTTCTACCAGTCAGCCAGACATCCTATTTATATTTTTAATTTTATATATTACTTTCCATTTGTTTTCATTATTTCCAGCATGTTTCTGGGTTTGGGTTTTTTGTTTGTTTGGAGGGGGGGGTTGTTTCTTTTTGCACAAACATTGTGTGAAGTCAAGGAAATGTTAAACCTGGTATTTTCCAACCTGTTCCCCCTCCCCTTCCTCTCCTCCACCCCTGTTGTGTTTTTTTTTTTCTTTTCTTCCGCCAACAGTTTGGGATTTTTCTGGGCTGGGATGCAGCGGGTGGGAGGAGGGGATGGCTCTTTTCCATTTGCAGCTTTTGTGCAAATGCCAGGTCTTTTTGCCAGTCAACTAAAAAAATGCTTCACTTGCTGGTTGCTTTAAAAAGGAAAAAAAAATTAAATAAAAAACAAAAATGTAACCTTATCAGTGCGATGTAGACCCCGGCAGGAGGAGGGGAAGTGCACACCTGTAGCCACACACCTCTGGCTTTGGCTGTGAAACAAAAGCAAACCTTTCCTGGCGAGGAGGTGACCACAGGGCAGCTGCTGCCCGACCCCGAGGAGGGTTTGCCGAGCACGAGCTCCGTGCACGGCCGGGCTCGGAGCCATGCCGGGAGCGCCGTGCCTTGGGCTTGCTCTTCCCCCCTCGGCGCCCGCCTGTTCATGTGCACAAACCCAAGAGCTGCCTGCTGATGACAGCAAAGCTGTTGCTGCTTTTCCTCTCCTCCTCCTCCTCTTCCTCCTCTCCCCCTCCCCAAGGAGGTCCAGCTACCCAACAAGAGCTCGCCCAGCGCCCGGCCCCAGCGCCGTGGCTGTTCGCTCTGGGGCATCATCCAGGTATGGCCAAGCCCGGCCGGCACCGTGCTGTGCCACAGAGCATTAGATAGAAAAAAACACACACATATCTGCTGTTTTACTATGAACACTGGTCTGAGGTTTCCAGGCTCAGCACCACGGTGATGGGCCACGAAGGATTTAACCAGGGAAATTAAACTCCTTCCTGCTTCCGTGTCTGGTAGCACCAGCTGGTATGAGTGAATCTACAGGTGTGCGTTTTCCTTCTTGTAGAAAATGCCACGAGCACTAACTGGTAAGGCTTAATGTACAGTATATTGTCAGTATTCTGGTATTCTTCTGGTTCAACATACATTATAGCTCATATATAACCTGTATTAATTGTATAGATTGTGCATTTAAAGCTGTTACCAAGTTGTCAGAAAATAAGAGAAGAGAAAAAAAAAATAAGGTCATATGTAATATTTTGTTTGTAAGTATCCTTTGTATCATAGCAAAGGAAATGTTAAAAAAAAAAATCAACTGTAATAAAGTAATTTTAGTACACGGAGTGTCTGGCTGCCTTTGTGAGACCCTGCCCTAGGGGGACTACCGCGTGTAGGACCTCTGCCAGGTGAACACGGGGGGCTCCACCGGGGCACCCCCCCACCTGCGGGGCCGCGGCAGCCCCTTCCTCCGCTCCTCCGTCCGCAGGAACTCGGCCATGGCCCTGAAATACTCCAGCACGGCCTCGTGGGCCCAGCAGCGCCCCGGCCTCCGCCGAGGGAAGCCGCAGTGCCCGCCGTGCGGGGTCAGCAGCAGGAAGAAGTAGGGGCTGCTGCGGAAGAGCTCCCTGGGCAGGCTCTGGGCCGGGGGGCCGCGCACGGGGTCGTCGGCGCTGCAGAGGCACAGCACCGGCACCGCCGCCTCGTCCGCGTCGCGCAGCGGCTCGTTGCGCTCCCAGTAGCACTCCCAGCTGGTGGGGCGGCTCCGGGTCCGGCAGAAGAGGGTTTCCTCCAGCTCCCGCAGCGAGCGGCTGCCCAGGAGCCTGTCCATGTCCACCACCTCGGCCAGGGCCCCCGCGTACCTGCGGGAATGGGGCGGCCGCCGTGGGCTTGGGGCTGCAAGGATGTCACCGGGGGCTGTGGGGACACTGCCGGGGGGTTTCAGGGATGTTGCCACGGGCAGGGGCGATGTGGGGATGCTGCGTGGCATGGGGGCCACAGGGAATGTTGGCAGGGGCTGGGGCATGGTACCGTGGGGGCAGAGGGTCATAGGGATGCCACTTGGAGCTGGGGGCTACAGGGATGCTGCTGTGTGGGTGCCACCAGCTCGTCTGCCCCTGGGCTGCTCGGCAGTCCCGGCCTTGCAGGCAGGGAATAGGGGTGATCTCGACTGCCCCAACCCCAGAGTGGCTGGGGAGGCCCATCCCAGCCCCTTGCCAGGGATCCTGGAGGGTCCCCACAGCGCAGCCCGGGTGCCATGACAACGGGAGACAGCCGGCGCTCCCATTCCGTTGCCGTGACAGCAGCATTTGCAGTGAGTATCGGGAAAGAGGGAGGGGGGAGACCCTCTGCTGCCCACCCCCCAATACACCCCATCCCTGCAGGAAGCACTGTACCTTGCTGCACCCATCTGGGCTTTGCTGCAGCTTCACCTGTCGCCTGTTTGCCCCTATGTTTTGGGGTTTACCTGCATTTTTTTGGCCCCCATCTGCCCACCTGCAGGATCCCTTTGCCCCCACAAGCTCTCAGCGCCACCCGGGGAAATGCCGCTTGCTCAAGGGCTTGGCCCAAGGCAGTGTGTCTCCTGTCCCAGCCGGTGCTTGGCCCACTCCAGCCTGGCTGTGTTGGGCAAGAGGGAACCCAGATCCCTCGGGAAGGGGGGGCAGCAGTCACAGCCCCCTGCTCAGCCATGGGTTGGCATCACAGTCCCCCCCAGGGCCACCGGCAGGGTCGGGTGCTGGGGACAAGGGGCAGTGCAGTGCGAGGGGCCAGCCTCACTCACCCCTCGGGGTCCAAACCACACAGGGTCTTCACCGACCCCTCCCAGGGGTGACAGATCTCCCAGCTCAGGAACCCCAAGATGCTGCCGCAGCCCCAGCGGGGCTGGGGACACACGTGGTGGCCCAGTTGGCCCCAAGGCAGCCAGCTCCAGGCTGGTGTTCATTAACCAGCACGTTTTGCTGCCCTCAGCACCTCTGCCCCTGCACCGGGGCTTCCAGTGCCGGCAGCAGCACCCACCGCATGCACGCCCCCAGGGATGACTGAGGGGTTCCCGGGGTACCCCCTCCACCTCCCCAAGCCAAAGGGACTCCACTGACCTGCTCAATCCCTGCTTGAGGTGGAGGAGCAGCGGCCACTCGTAAAGCCAGGGCATCCCGGCCTCAAACCAGTCCCGGCCACGGAAGATGGGGGAGAGGCAGGCGGCGGCGGCCAGGCGGCTGGAGGAGCCGCTCTCGCCCAGGTAGGCGAGCAGCAGCCCCGAGCCCGAGCCCTCGCTGACGGCCAGCAGCGAGGCAGAGGGGTGCCGGCACCGCAGGTAGGTCACAGCCTCCCGCAGGTCCCCGGGGTCCCCGAAGGGCTGGAGCCGGGGGGTGGTGAGGGGGCAGCCGTTGTGGCCCCGGCGGTTGAAGATGACGGGGATGAAGCCCCGCTCCAGCGCCCGCAGCCCCAGCTGCAGCAGCCCCCCCGTCACCTTCCCGGCAGCGTTGGGGATGAGCAGCAGCACTGGGCTGGAGACCCCCCCACTGCCACCCGCAGCCCCCCACGGCCCCGCCACCCAGTCCAGGGCCACCACCCCAGCGTCCGGCAGCTGCAGGAGCTCACGGGCCACCACCGGCTCGGGCTCAGGTGGCTGCAGGAGCTGCAACAGCATCTGGAGCTGGGGCCAGCGCGGCCACGGCCAGCGTCCCCCCCGCAGCGCCGCTGACCGCCCCAAGCTCCGCACCAGGTGCTGGGCCAGAGCCGAGGGCTTGCACAGCAGCCGGCAGTGCCCTGAGCCCTCCTCGGCCATGAAGGGGATCCCCTCCTCCTCCTCCTCTCTCGCGTCCCCAGGCATCTCCAGCCTCCCTGCCCAAAGGCACCAAGCTAGGAGGCCCATCCCCACGAGCACCGCGGCTGCGGCCACCAAACCCTCCGGGGACAGCATGGAGGCGGCAGGAGCCCCAGCCGGCAGCCCCGATGGTCGGCGGGTTCGCAGAGCGATGGCGGGGCCGTGCTGGGAAAGCCCAGCCCCGGGGCCGGGCAAACAGCAGGGCTGTGCCGGGGATGGCGTGAGCGGCCGCCAGCAGGGCCAAGGGGACTGGGTGAAACGGGAGGGACACGTGGCCAAGCCCTGCCTGGCGCCGGGGGGGGCTGAACCCCCTGCAGCCACGGACCCTCCACGGGCGCAGGAGCCGGGGGCCGGGCGCCCGTGCAATGCTCACACCTTTATTGATACAAATGTACAAGGACACATCTTACAGTGGGGGGCGCGGC
>VXBT01012136.1:210523-302089 GCA_013400235.1 Oriolus oriolus | reverse complement strand
CCGAGCCGGGCGCCGGGGCCGGCACAGCCCCCCCGCGGCGGGCACCGGAGGGGAGGGGAGGGGGGGCTCGGCCCGGCCCCGCCTGCCCCCGCACCCTGCCCGGCCCTCCGCTCTGCCCGCGGGGTCGGGGGCAGCCCCGGCACGGCCACCCCCCGCGCCCGCCCCAAAACCGGGGGGGGCCCAAGGGTGCCCGCAGCTCCCCGGGGCGGTGTGTGGGAGCCCCTCGGGCTGGGAGATGGGAGTCAGGAGAAGCCCCCTGCGCCTTTCTGAAGTATTGGGGGAAACCGAGGGGAGGGGCATCACCCCGGGGGTCACTTCTGCACAGGGCTGTGACCCTGCGGTGGGTCACCCCACAGCCCCGGGCCAGCCCAGCCCCACAGGGACCATGGCCACGGGCTGCCCCTGAGGCTCCCAACACTCACAGCACCCCATGCGGTCCCCACCTCCCCCCGGAAAAAGGGGTCTGCAAGCCCACCTTAGCCCCAGCCCAGCAGGAGGGTTACAGGCACATCCAGAAATCAGATTTCGGATTTAGTGAAGCCCAGCCCTGCAGGGATGCTCTGGCCCAAGGGGATTAAGGGATTGCAGGGCTCAGGGACCAGAGAGAGGGGAGCGGTGGTTCCTGGAAAGGCAGCAAAGCCCTGGACCCTACAAGGGCACCGTGTGGAGCCGGACGAGCATTGGCTGAGCGGGCAGGAGGGGGCAGCTGGCAAAAAGGCAGGGAAGAGGTGACATCCTTGTTTGCCTGGCCAAAGGGGTGGCAGGGAGGGAGGGGGCTGCAGAGGCACCCCTTGCTCGCCCTGTCCCACCACGGCTCTGGCTCGCTCTGTGTTTGGGAATGGAGCGAGTGCCGTGTCCTGTGTCCTCAACTCCAAGACACATCCCCACCAAGTGAAGGAGAAGCCCTGGGAAGCCTTTCCCCAGCTGGTGCTGGGGGCAGCAGGAAGGGATGGGGCACCCTGGAGACACTGCCAGACCTGTAGTGACATCCCTGCAGTGACAGCCCCGCAGCCCTGGTGTCCATTCAGCTCTAGCCTGATGGAAAGCTCCTGCATGGATGGCGAGGTTGAGCCCAGGGAATTTGGCTTTCTCAATAGCCCCTTGCTCACAGCAAGGCCACAGAAACCCTTGCAGCACCTTTCTTGCCACAATGGAGCAAATCCAAAACCTGAGACAGGTTGTCCAGTGTCCAGCTAAAACCTCACACCCCCCCTCTTTGGAGCTTAAACCCAGGACCCTCCTCACAGCTCCTGTGTCTGTGGAGGGCACCTGCAGCATCCTGACCTTTTAAATACTTGACCCCTGGCATCTTCCCTGCAACTGCAGCATGATCTGGAAGTGGTCTTCCTTGGAAGCACTGCTCCATCACTTGGGACAGGATGGGGCTATCCACCCTTCTAGTAGGACATAAGAGGAACAACCCTGCTCTGGCTTCCCAGATCCCTGCTGCCACTCCATGCTCTGAGAGCAGCACAGATCACTCCTCACCCCCAGCCCTGATCCCAAACAGGAAGCCACACACCTTTGTCATCTTCAAAATAAAACTTTTATTCATTCGGTAACAAGAACATTGAATCTGCACATCAGTGCACAAGTTCACATTTAAAAACAGCTGAGCACATCAGTCATAAAATCTTTAGGGGGAAAGGGGACGATCCCAGCCACCAAGGAAGATCCAGGAGGGGCAGACAGAAGCGCTCCCCTCCCTGGTTTGCAACCCCACCGCCAGCCGCTCGGCCCTGGACAATCCCTACAAACCAGCGCACGGACGTCACATCTCCATAAAGGAAAATAAAAGGCACTGGCACCTTCTCTCGTGCCAACAGAGATGTCTGCAGCGCGGGCGGGCTGTTAGCACCTCTGGCAGCACTGCTGGACAGGCACCGAGCCCTGCGCCAGCCCGGACCCTCCTGTGCCAGGCCAGCACCTGCCTCTGCCCCACACCAAGGGCTCGGGGGTCGCTCCCTTGGGGAGAAGTGGGGGGTGGTTTGTGTGGAGCCAGGACCGGATTAAGGCAGGACGCACCGTGCGGGGAGCAGAGACCTGCGGTGGGTATGGCTTCCTCCTGCCAGAGGGCTGCGAGGCCCCTGGAGCCCCTGGCAGGTGCAGTGCCCTTGCGGCCACGGATTCCCAGCTCGCTCCTCCCAGGAGGTCCCCGGAGCAGCCGGAGGTGGAGCGGGATCCCTTCCACCAGGCCTTTGCTGGCAGAGGGACTCGGAGCTAATCCCTTCTCCGTTTAAACATCCAAGTGACCCAGAAGCGGCGTCACCTCCTGCCACCCGCCGGGACCGTGCCCCCAGGAAAGGGCCAAGAGGGGAGAGATTTGTACACGTCACAACTTCTCAAGCAGACCGGACACACGCTCACACACACACCCACACACACCACCGAGTGCAACAGAACGCAGTGTAGAACCAGTTTCACGCACACGCAGTCCGTTTGTGCAAGGCTCACACGTTACAGTACGGCTGGGACGGGGCAGCGATGGCTGGGATATTGTACAGGAGTCAATGTAAACAATAAAGCGTCCTCTGAGAGGCTTCGCCAGAGACCAAAGAACAGTTGCTTTGTACAAAAATGCCCTTAAAACAACACGTTTCTCCCAAACCCCCTCTACCCGCGAGGCTTGTCAGCTGCTGAGCACTCCGGAGGGGCTGCTGCTCCCTGTGGTGCTCAGCGGGTCACAAGAAGCTCTCGTGGGGTGGCTACAGGAACCAGGAGAGCGTCATCACCTTCCCATGAGCCACCAGTATGGAGAAGGGACAATCGTCCCCAGCAGACACCTCTGATGCCAGGGGCTTGGTGGCTTCATTGCCCAGACACTGGGAAAGGAGGTCCAGGCCCCTCCAGTCCGTCCCCTTCCTGCCATCCCGCTCAGAGCCTCCAGACCTCCAAGGCCTTCATCACTCTGCAAGAGAACCACCTTTCCTGACTCCCTCTGCCTGCCACAGCCTTCTCAGAGAAAAACCAGTTGTGCTGGGCCAGAGCCAAGGACAAGGGGACAGCAAAGCACCTCCCTGCAGGGGCCTCTGCCCCTTTGCTGCTCTCCCCAGCTGAAGCACCCGGAGAGCAGCTGAGTATTGGAAGGAAGCAGCATTTCTGGTCTGCATCGAAGACCCTTCCCGGACGGCATTTCTCCTGAGATCAAGCTGGGCAAAGAAACCCAACCCTTTTCCTCCTCCTCCTGCTTTCTCAAGGGAAAAAGTTCTACACAGGGCTTTTTCCTCCCCAGCAGATCCTTGTCACCAGGACATGCTGCCAGCCAAGCATGCACCCTCCAATGCAAGGCAGGCTGGTGGCACCCAGTCCCTTCCACCCGTGGAGGGGCAGGCAAGCATGTCCTTGGGGTCAGAACGGTGGGCAGTGGGGCCTGGTGCAGGTTTGTGGGGGAGGCAAGGACTGAACCTGTCCTTCTCAAGATGATATGAGCCACTTGGCCTTTCCACAGCATCTGCTCCGGAGCCAGCTGGAGCGGGCTAGGAGAAGCCACATGTCTTTCGGTGTCCCAAAGAAGTATCTGGCCTCCTGGGCCAGGGGCTTGGGTGACTTCTAGTGACTGAAATGGCCAGGGGTGACGTGCTGTTTGACCTAGGACAGGGCTGTGCTCTGTCAGCACGGTGACAACCCCCTGCCAGAGCTCAGCAAAGGGAGGGATAGTGCTGGAGCACAGACAGACTCGCAGACCTTGCCCAGGCTGCAAGGCAGCACGGGAGGACCCCCTGGGAACTACAGGAGGGCAGCAAGGTGGCATTTCCTTGCCAACTGGCTCGGCTATCCTGTGCCACCAGCTGTGGGCAGACCGGGGATCACTGACACCCCTGCTCCACATGCTGCTTCCCAGTACTCCAGAGTGCTCCGGTGCCGTGCACTCCCCTCTCCAGCTCCAGAGGAGTTTGTCCCATCGGAGCCTGCAAGGCTCTGCAGCTTCAGGGCTGCTTTCTAGGCACGGCCTTGGCTGCTGCTCCTCCCACACCAGGTCCTCTCCATGCTGGGCTTCAGCAGCCCGAGCCATTCTGCATCTTCTCTTTGCTTTGCTCCTCCCCAGAGGGCAGGTCTGGGCCCCAGGCAAGCACCAGCTCAGGACCTGCCACAGGACTGTGGACAGGACCCAGAGCTCCCCTTGGCCTTTCCCTCTGCTCCTACAGCACAGGGACAACTTGCTGATGCTCAGAGCTAGAAATGAGGAGCTTTGATTTAGCCAAACTGCTCAGAAACCACAAAATAATTTGCTGAATTTTGGAGCAGAGCCTTCACACCGTTTCTCTGGGGAAGCAAGAACCTGCAGAGTGACTCGGAGCAGCCAAAAGCTTTCCATGTCCAACTGGCACTCCTGGAACCCAGCTTCAAGCAGAAAGGAGATGGGCAGACACACAGTGCCCCTCCCACCGTGGGGTAACGGGGGTTCACGCAGGACTGGAGGAGAAGGGACACATTTGGCATCGAGGCTCACTTTTGGAAAGGGAAGACAGCTTATAATGTCAAATCCACTCCCGTGTCTGTGCAGATCACAAAGAACAGCACTGAGTTTGAGTCAGGTGGGTTTGTTTTCCAGTTTACAGAATGCAGTCTTGCCCTTCTTTTTTTTTAAAAAAAAAAAACCCATAGAAAAGACAAAAAAAAATTCATATAAATATCATATATACAATTTAGGCAAAAAAAAAAAGAAAAAGAAAAAAAAAAAAGAAAATAAGAAGAAAAAACTTCCAGGAAAGATTTTCCCTCTGGGTCCAGAGTTAGGAGTGACAGCAGAGAGGACAAAGCTTTGCATTAAGGGCAGTATGTCATGTAACAAAAACAGCTCAAGGTTTGGGAGCGACCAGAAACACCCATGAGCATGGCAGAGGGGAGAGGGAAACTCAGGCAGCACAAGAACAGTTTTGGGGCAGAGGGCAGGCAGTAGGAGGAGGGCAAGAGGACAGATGATATGGCCATGAACTTGGAAGGCCCACAGCAGTATTCAAGTAATGGGAGGGTTAAAACCCTAATGAGGCGTTTCTTTTAAAAGAACACCAGCTTTGGGGGTAGAGGTGAATGTGGCAGCTCCTGGAGGAGCTCTGCCCCACCTCAGCACAGAGCAGAGAGCTCTGTGTGCCCCATGGCAGATGGCAGAGCTGGTCTAGGTGCTGCCCAGGGTTATTAGAGCCCATCTATTGGGACGATTTATCCCTGTGTGCTCCTTTTGGGGAAGCACCAGCTGAACCGAGCCCAGGGCGTTTGTCCTGAAGCAGTTTTGTGAGGGATCTGCCAGCATCGTGGAGTTCCAGTTTGCAGAATAAAAGAAAGGCCAAACAAAGGGACCTTGGCACAACCTTCACATTTACAGGGGCTCTCACCCCACCAACTGCCCAGCATCATTTCAAGGCATGGGGAAAATTCAAGTTAGGAACTAGGATCTGGTTGTAAGCAAAACTCCACCTTGCCAAAGCAAGCCAACATCAATTTTCTCACGATAAAGGTGTTCTTTTAAAACAAACTAAACAACAACAAAAAAAGAACATTTGAGGTTATCTGAGTTAAACTTAAAAAAACCCAAACAGTCCTGCAGAGTCACACACAGAAGAACCAACCCACACCTACATGCGCCAGGAACAGTAAAATGACAATATATATAAAATTAACCAATAAAGTGCATGTTCCTTATATTACACCTGCCCCTTGCGTGAAAGCAACACCACGGGTTCTGGGTAAGAAATCACAGCCAAGGGCCCAGGATCACATCGTGTTGTAGAGGGGATTGGTTGTCCGCTTTTTGTCATTGGTCTTTTTGAGCCTCCTCAGAGGGTGAGTTCTCCCGTGCTGCTGCCGTGGGGCAACAGCCAGAGCTTGAGATGGAGACAAGGAGTCCAGGACCTGCACCTGGAGCAGCGGAGGGCCCTCCCCGGAGCTAGTCCACGTCGGATCTGCACTGGAACACAAACTCTGCTGGCTGGAGCTGCACTCTTTGGCGTACTGAGCCAGCGGCCTCTCCACCGGCTTGCTCTGGGCAATGCACTCGGCTGTTCTGAGCTGTTCCACAAAATGTTTAGTGGGCTCTGGAGAGGAGAGGCGATGCTTCCCACACGCGCTTTCCGAGCCCCTCTCCAACGTCCCCCCACAAAAGCCTCGACTGAGGGCAACGCAGGTGAGAAGCACCGGGTTGGCGTCGGAAGAGGCTGACTCCCTCTCGCGTAAGTCATCCTTGGAGAGGTCCAGGCAGTCCAGTTTGGCCAGGGATGCCGAGCGCTTCATGTGGGAGGGTGTGGTGAGCCCTGCGTGCCGGATCCGAGCCTCTATCTCCTTCGCCCGCTGCTTGACCAGCCCGGGGCTGCTGGAGCGCTCCTCCACGCTGCGGCTGCTGGAGCTGTGCGGGAGGCTGTAACACAGGAACGAGATGTCCAGAAGGTCCATGTTTTCAGCATGCTGCCTGGTGAAGTCCTCACTGCTCAGCTGCCTCGAGATGCCAGCGCCACCTCCGCAGAGAGGTTTGGGACAGTCCCTGAACGGGAGAGATGCATCTCCCTCGGTGCCACGCGGCGTGACCGGCTCATCGTCTGTACTCGTGCTCTGCTCGGTGACACCTTCCAGGTGAATGACGTAGGGGTACGGAGAGCGCTCGAGGCTGGCTGAAGGTGGACAGGGCACCTGGGCAGAGGGAGAGGCAGCACCGAGGTGAGCAGATATCGCACCGCCTCCCTCACTGGGGCTGCCCACGGTGAAGGCGGCCTGCTTGCGTACCGCGTGCTCCGGTGGCGAGGGATCCGCCGGAGCCTTCTCCAAGCACACCGAGGGGTTCAAGTTTTCATCTAAAGACGGGGTGGCCGCGGCCAGCCCGCCCTGCTCACAGCTTGTGTCAGGGCGCTGCTCAGCAGGCTTCACTGTGAGGGTGTATTCGATGATTTCGATTCTCTTTGGGAGGAGGGAGGGCAGGGATGGCTCCTCCGTCCCGTCAAACGACACCACTGTCCTGCGCTCTTGTGCCGCTCCCTCCTGCCCTGGGCTGGGCTCTGCGGGCAGGGACTCCTGGGCAGGGGGCCCGAGGGGTGCAGGCAGGTGTCTGCCCGCAGGCTGCTCTGCCCCGGGAGGCAGCAGCGCCTCCTCGGCGCTCGGACCCTGAGCCTTGTCCCCCTCCGGAGCCAGCTCCAGGGGTGGCTCCTCGCTCTTCCCCCGTGGCAGGAGCTCGGCAGCAGGGGAGTCGTTCCTGGAGTTCTTGCGGGTCGGTAAAGTGCAGGCTGGGGCCGTGTGCTGGTGCTCCTGCTCCTGCCTCAAGCGTTCCTCGAACTCCAGCGTGGCGCGTCGGACGGAGCCGGGGCACCACTTGGGCTCAGGGTTGGTGGAGCCACGGGGCTCCTGCTGCTCCCCACCAGAGCTGCTTTCCTCCAGGTCTGATTTACCAGAAGACAGCTGCAGAGATGGGGCTTCTTCCTGCTCAGCTGGCAGAGGGTCCTTCTCCTTTTCCTGGTGTCCAGCACAGGCTCCTTCACTCTGTTCCAATTTTTCTGATGCCCAAATCACCTCCACTGGCAGGTCATGCACCGTGTTCCTCTTTGGTGTCTGGCTGAGGTTGGCTGAACCCTCTTTCTGCTGGGCAGGTCCCGCTCCCTGGTTGATTGACTCGATCTCTGTGATAATTTCCTTCACAGAAATGGCATTTTCAGAGTGGGATCTCGTGAGATGACCTGCACCAGGCAGCTCAGGGACCTCCTGCAACACACAAACAGGAGAATTACAAAGTGCATCAGCTGTGCTGACACAGAGCAAACAGCAGCAGGGTAGAGAAAACAGGGGTGCACATCCCCAAAGGAACAAAAAAGCACGGGGCAGTGTGTGGAGAGAGATCACCAGAGCAGTGATCACTAACGTAGATTTTTTACTGTCTCTGGGACTGAATTTAACATATTCCAGGCTGGATCTTCACTAAGACTGAGATCTAAGAACTTTAATTGCCACAAACCCCAAGGAAAAGGTAGCTTTTTTTTTTCTAAATGAAGAGAAATCCAACAAACAAAAATAATCCTAATACTGCTAAAAGTGCCATTTTGAACTGAAAACATGACAAATCCCGCTCATTTTACAGAGCAAACAGAAGTACAGCAAAAAGAATGACCAAGCATTGAAAACACTCTGGTTTCCCAGAAGAAAATGGCCAGGGAGGCTCCCAATCCCCACAGACACCCTCTGCCAAAACACAGGACAGAGCATTGGCCTATTATATTTGGAAGAGCCCTACTGCCTCACATGGAGATGGAAAAGATTCAAGCAATGCAGTTGTGGAATTTAAATAAGAGAAGCTCCCAGAAAACGATGGCCCAGGACATCATCAATCCCTGTGAGAGTCCTGGAGGCCGAAAAGCAATTACGAGAAAAAGGTTCCTAAATTTAGAGGTTACTAAATTTTGTCAAGACCATCTCTCTGCCCAGGAAAAGCGAGCCATGACGTGCCCAATCCCATCACTCCAGACCTGGACAGGTTAATTTCTTCCTCCAGCAGTGGAAGCTCTATACCTGCCTTGATTTACTATCCCAATGCTGGTACTTCCCAGCCAGGGAAAAGGGCCAGTTTTGCCCCGTTCTTTGGTGGATTTCTCAAGTCAGGTAGGTATCTGTGCAGATTTGGGATGCTGGCTGGGCTCAGGGTCTGGCTAAATTAGTGGGTCAAGTCCCACCTTTCTGCTCTCCTGATGCAAAACTCAGAAATAAGTTTCTCATGAGAACAGCACAGCAGGTCAGGTCAAGGTCAGCCCACGGCCCTGCCAATGCCAGTAAACTGATGTTTAAGGAAAAAGCGCAGAAAAGGACAAGTATCTAAAAGCAAAGGAAGGGGGAAGCATCTAGCAATCCCTCCCCAAACACCCTGTCCACTGAAAGCAGGGCTAGAAAATCCCATCCACAGCCACCCCACAGCAGAAAGCAGCTCACAGACAGGGCTGAGCAGCAGTTCCTAAAAAAACCGAGCAACTTATTTTAACCTTTTGTTGCTCTTCATCTGTGGAAGAGTCATCTGATGCCTGAGGAGAGTTTCTAGGGCTGTTCCTTCGAGCATCTGCACCCCCATCTGCAGCAGGTGGCACTTCCAGCATGGGCACCCTGGAGACCCCATTCCTCCCAGTCCCTTGCTCCTCCGGCCTGGAATGGGAGCAGGTGCGTGACCGGCTCTCCTGGGAGAGCTCCACAAACTTCTCCAAAGCGCTGAAGAAATCAATCCTGTCTGTGCTGAGGTCTGTCACTTCGGGCTGAGGGTTCTGTTGGAGACCTGGGGAATTTTGGTTTGGGGATGGGGGGAAGTCTTTTAAGCATGAAGTGAATTCTTCCATGGGAACCAAGTGCACGTTCACATCAGGCTTAAGGGCATCTTTTTCTAGATCGTCCACTGTCAGATCAGGAAACTCTGTTATTTCCAAGGGGTGCTGGAGCTGCATTAAGGCCTCAGAAGCATGGCAGTTGTCAGGGGGGACAGAGTCCACACAGCACCCTGCCGTACAGCCATTGATATTGTTCAGGTTCAGCTTGTCCTCCATCTGCTCAGCGTGGAAGTCTCTGCAAGTAAACTCTAAGTGGATCCTTCTCTCCTTCACACACACGTCCTCGATCATGTTTGTGTCCTCTGGGAGCTGCTGCTCCCTGTCCAGCTCAGCTGAGTAGATGGGAGACATGGGCTGCTGGTTGTCGTTGGTCTTGGCCTCTGAGATCTGGTCGGCTGAGGTGGTGATCTCCTTTTTGTTCAGCTCCAGCCCAGCCTTGCAGATGGGCTCGTGGTGATCCGAGAGGTCGCTGTCCGAGTGCGAGCGCCACAGTTTGTTGTGCCGCTGTTTGCTGCGGGCAAGGAGAGCAAAGGAAAACAGTGAGTCATTTCCACACACCAGAGCCAGATCCACCTTGCTGCAAGAGGACACAACCTACAACAAAAACTGTGCCAAATGCTGGAGTCACTGACCACAACTGCAGCTTCACCTGAACAGTTCAGGGCCAAACTTGCTGCTGGAAAAGTTGATTCAGTAACGAGCTGCTTTCCAGGAGCTGAATCCCATGGCACCATTCTGCTCCACACACCCCTCCCTATTCCCTAGCACTGCTGGATCCAACCACTCAACAAATGCAATGTTTAACTGACTGCAGAATTCGGTCCTTTCTTAGCCAGCACGTTGCCATTTGCTAGCGGGTGAGCAGTGACCAGATGAGAGAGAACCCCTTGTGCCGGACACAAGCAGGTGGTGGGCACTGAATAAAGTCCAGTTTCCCTCATGGTTCCTTCTCTGAATAGCTTCAGTCATCAATAACTGGCTCTTGTAACCAAGGAATAGGGTGGGATGAGTAGAGGTGGGTGTGTGCAAAAACACACAAGATATCCTCAACGGTAAACAAACAGCCCAAATTACCACCCACCTACCACAGGAAGGAAGCTCAGAACTCCTCCAGCTCCTGGAAAACCCCTTTAGGAAGCTCTGAGCCATCAAAAGGCCAAGTAACTGCCAGTGGCATTGCATCACCTTCCTCATCTCCACCTGCCAAAAACCACAACCCATGCACCTGGGCTTACAGAGAGCACTGGAGGCAACTTCTTGCCATGAAATCCCACAGCTAGCCCAGGCTGCCAGGGTTTGCTGAGTGGCCACGGCCACAGGGATGTGTTTCCACCCATTGCCCCTAGGAGGAACACAGAAACCACAGAAACCTCCTTGGAGCTGCAGGAGATCTTGCAAAACCCCTCCAGTACCTTGCTGTTATGAGCAGGTGCTCCCAGACACATCCAGTGGCCACAGGAAGTTAATTAACAGATGGTACTGAGCTAATTACCATGTGCCAGCTCAGTTGTGGGTGCCCAACAGCTAAGGAAAATAATCCATTGCAGATTTAGCTTTCCAACCCTATAATCAGTGACAACCTTCACGTGTGACACAGGGCAGAATCAGGTCCTTTCTCAGGAGAGGAGGGTCAAGATCAGAGGCCAAAGACACTGTCCTGGGGTGCACATGCTCTGTCTTCAGGGGGTTTTGGAGCAGTTTGACACCGGCAGCAGAAACAGGCTTGTCCCTGAGGCAGGTTCTTGCCTGGGCTCTGTATGCAATGTCATCTGACATCTCTGCTCACATAACCTGGGGAGCTGCTGGTGTTTTCTGAGGGCACTTCAGTGCTCAAATCCAGCCCTCTGCTGCACATCTGATTTCGAAAGTGAAAATTACCCTCCTGTGTGAGCAACTGGCACAGCTCTGAGGACCAAACCAGACGTCAAGCACCACTGGCAGAGGTGTGCTGTGCTATCTCACACTTCCCCAGTGTGACAACCTGCACGAGGTGCTTGGTGCAGGGTCAGAGAGCAGGAGCCCACGTCCCTTCCCAGAGCCCACAGCCGCCTCTTGACCTTCCCGGGCAACATTCCCAGTGCTTGTGCCCACACCAGCTTTGGACCAGGAGCCCCCCACACCTCTCACCAGCTCTCCAGGCTTGGGTATAAAACTGCTGCTGATTCACAAGCTGCACAAGGCACAGGAGATCCCAAACACTGGTTTCCTGTAACTTATCTATAACTAATAACAGAAACAGGCCTGGCTCAGCCTTGCTGTGTTTATCAACAGAGGGAGGGGACAGTTTAACTAACCCCAGGAAGTATGACAGTCCCAAAGAGCAAAACACTCTCGTTGTTGTGACTAAAAGCAGGCAGGGGGTTTTCATTTTACAGCTGGAAAACATATCCCAGTTGCTATAACCCCAGCACAAAACCGTAACTGGATAGTGCGAGCACATGGCTGCCCTCACATACCTTCCCCCTGAAACTGGAGCAGTCACATGAGTGTCAATCTGTTGGGTTTTTGTTTTTGTTTTTTTTTACCTGTCCTGGAAAACTGCAGCAATAAACAAGGCGGCCAGAGGCCAGAGGGCAAAGCTGAATAACACAAAGAAAGAGGAAAAAAAAGCAGTTTGGAGCTGAGAGAGGAAGTGGATAAAGAGGGACAGTTTCTGCAGCATGGAGGGGCCATTCCTTGCTTCAGTGAAGCTTCATTTACTGCAGGCTTTTTCGTCCTACACAGATGTAACGCATTGCTCTTGCATTTTTTAAAGCCTCACAAGTAATCCTGTTTGTACCATTGTACAGAGACTTGCAGAGTAGGTCAGGAGCAGGGCTGTGCTTCAGTGGAAAGGAAGCCACACGCCTATAAATGGTGGCAGCAAGAAAGATATACCTCCAAAAAATAAATTACTAAAAGACAGGGAAAAATAATCCTTAACCAAACTGTTTGTACAGGGTGGCTTTGCAGGCATGACACCAACTACCAGACTGGCAGATTACCCAAACCAACTGCTGGGCTGAGGGCTCGAAGATGTGAGAGACCAGCTGCTCCCACACCAGGGCTCCTCACAGGTGTTCACCAACCTGTTGGTGCATTTTTCACACCTAAAAAGCTTCTTTTTTTCCATCCAATGTACCCCAGTGAGATCTAATTTCCCAGTCCGCTCAATGCACACCACACTGGTCAGGTCATCTCTGGCCCAGAGTTAAGCACTGACCTTTACTAACTGGTGCCAGCAGCAATGTTTGGTGTCACATGAGGCACCCAAGGCAGGTGTGGTGTCTGTCTCAAAGGGTTTCAGTCCAGTAGGGCACTGTTTTTTAAAATTATCTATTCCACATGATCTGCCTGAGACTTGATACCACTTGGGTGCTTTTTAGAGAGAAACAGGGTCACTATGGCAGGCAGGGTTTGGGGAGCAGAGGAGAGGAAGGCAGGCATGGCAAGAGGTGGAGGATGAAGATCCTGTGGATGCACCTGGTAAGGGACTAAGCTAGGAGGTTGTTTACCTGTGCAGAGAGGGAAAGAGGAAACCCAGTGACAGGGGAGCTTACACCAAGGGTTTGGTGTAAAAATTGGGAATCCAGGCCTGGCCCAGCAACAAACACAGTCAGGCTGCTGGGAACAGGCGGAGAGCAAAGGAGGAAGGATAAGTTATTACAGTGAAAGGGAAGGGAGGTCTTTACAAGTGGACAGAACAGACATGAAGGGACAAAATCAAGCAGGGGACAGAGGTAAGAAGTGTGCCCTAAAGAGAGCACGAGTGACTGAGCTGCTGTAAATAACAGCATAGAAAACAACGGCTGGACTCGACCTTAAAGCTATCTTCCAACCTAAATGATTCTACAATAAGTAGGCACCTCCCAATAGCACCGAGAAGCTTTGAGATTTACTATTTACTTTGGTACAAACCTGCTAAGATCCACCTCCTGTGGCAGGAGGCTCAGACTGGGTAACTGTTTGCTGCAGATCTGCTCCCAGGCAAAGCACACCAGGATCCCAAACAAAATACCATAATCTGGCAAAACAGTGTATCACTACCTCCTTCCTGCTGATCACGTGAAGACATTGCTTCACACAGCTTAGAACCATGTAATATTTATGTCTTTTTGCTATGTCTTTTTGCTAGGCCGGTGATAGGCTTGGGATTACAACACACTTGTCCATGCCCAGGCCCAGCTCCAGACCAGCCTCAGGACTCCAGGCAGGAATAAACAGCACTGTTGCAATGCACAGAACGTCCTGTCCCCTCCCCTCACACCAACACTTACCAAAGGGATCTAAATAAAACCAGACCAGCTGCTGAGGAGGGGCATGTTCAACAGGGAACTGTGAGGAGACAAAGCGAGTTCCCTGCCAAGTGATGTTACAAGCAACAGGGACATCATTTATCTCTGCTGGAGCCCGCATAGCTCTGAATGCTGCACTCAGATAACATTTCATGGGATGCTACTTTCCAAAAACCAAACATCCTGGAAGTCAAACAGCCTCCTGAAAGCTCCTTGTTACACCCATTTTCCCAGGCTCAGCTGAGATAACCCTGAAAACAGAGCGCTACCCCTCCTAAGATCCCGAGCCTGCACAGCACAGTGATCCAAGCTCTGACTAAAACAATGGAGTCAACCATTGAAGTGCCATGCCTTAACATGGATAATCAGGATCATTCCTTCCACTCACCTGGCCAGCAGGATCCCTTGGTACTCCTCCAGCTGCCGCATGAAGCTGGGGTTGGGCTTGGTGACGGTGCGCCGTTCCTTCACGTAGTCGTAAGCCCTGTCCAGGTTCCAGCCGTATTCCTTCATGGCATAGGCAATCACCGTGGATGCTGAGCGGCTCACTCCCATCTTGCAGTGCACCAGGCACTTAGAACCATTTTTCCTGAAGTGGGAGAAAGAACAAAAGAGGATCATTAAATAGAAAACATCTGACAAGCTTAAGAAAGCAGCAACTTCTTTACCAGAGTATTATCAAACATATTTTCAACACTGTGGCCACAGCTGGAGTCTGGGATGTGATCTGATAATCCAATTTACAAACTGGAGCAAGACACACAAAGAAACTAAGAACAAGGTCTTATTAATATTCTTAACAGATTTTGTTACATCAACTCTTCTGAAGCTGTTATTGCAAAGTGGACAAACATAGATACAGGAAAACCTCTGAAGACTCATGTGGCACCCTTGAGCTCAGCCCAAATGGCCCACTGGCATGAAGCAGTATTCCAAGTAAAAAGAGAACTTGTACCACAAACGTGGTGTTACAACTTAGAAACACATCCCAGAGAGATACTGAGCAGTTCAGGGCAGCCTCTAGCACAGAGATGTTCTTCTACTGCAAACCACAAAATGAAAATGCTCTGAGCATTTTGAGGCAAGGAGGAAAAGCAGTTAAGAAAATCAGCAGGAAAACAAAATGCTTAGTATGTATCTTCTAAATGTGTGTGTTGTGTTTTCTGAAAAGACTTACTTTGCCTTGGAGATGAATTTGTAGGTATCATTCCAGTAAGCCAGAAGATCTGTAGCTTCTTCATCATAAACCCGAATGTTGTGGTATTCGAAGAGCCCAGGGAAGAAATTATCTATTTCTCGAGTCACATTCAAAATATACCGTACCCTGCATGGGAACAGCAGAGAGAAACACAGCCAGTTCAGACAGATGTCCCACTGCTCACTGCAGCCTTGCCTTGCTTTGCCAAGGCCATTTGGAAGTGCACTCTTGAACAAAATTCCCGGGAAACCAGGAATTAATGCAAGGAAGCAGCAGCTAACACAGACAATAGGTGTTGCTGGGCAGTTTAGAGCCTGATAACAAGGATCCACGGATAGAAACTTCCTCTTCACTATGTCAGGTCACACTGCCCACCACCCCTGTTCTATGTGTCAGCAACACTTGTGTCACAGGAACTCCTGCAATTAGTGTTTGCACACTTTTCTCCAAGCCCCTTTGTGGATCTCTCTTCCTGCTGCACCAAAACCACGGGAAGATGGAACACAAAGTCCCCAAATAACACCAGAGCTAAACAAATGCATAAACTAACTACAGAGAGATGTAACAGACAATGAGCCACTGGGGAGGATTTATTTCTTATCCCTAAATTTTCTGGAGAGGAAACTGCTAGAGAAAGCGTGTGGTATTTATGTACACTGCACTCCGTATTTTTAGCCCTGAGGGTTACTCGTAAGATGCTTATGAAATGCACTCGTGCTGGGACATCAGGCAGAACAAGGGCACTGCAAGGGAGTGACATCCCTTTTCCCAAGCAGGTATGAGATCACTGGCAATCAAGAAGGACCTGACAGACTCAAGGAAACCACAGCAGACCCTGAGCTCAACAAGAAGAGTCAATTTTGCCAGGCTGAATTTCTGAGGTATAGAATTAGAATATCAACTCAGCAGCATGATGAGTTTTTTCCAATGGATTGGCACAAATAAGCCAAACCCATGAATAATTATTTAATTGCACTTATATCCACCTGGGCTAGAGAAAGGACGTGTTAAGCTTGAAAAGTAGAAAGGGCAGGAACCAGAGGAACCCATCAGTGCTCAGGGTGAGAGCTGCAGGACTTTACTTCCTACTGGGCCTCACTCAGAGCAACAAATGCTCTTCTCCACATTTTCCTTCCTGCCATAGCCTGGAGGTCCGAAGTGCCTCTGTAATCAGTCCAGAACAACGGGCTGGGGCCGAGGGCACAGAGCCAACTATGCAGCATCCAGTTCAGTAATTGCAGCTTTTTACTACTTATAGCTATGAGCTTGCTGCCTTCCTTTGTTTGCCTTGGGGACGTTAGTCAAGGTCAGGAGTAAGATTCTTTTACTTTAGGGTGCCTGTTTGTGGGACAAGGAGTTTGGAGGAAGCAAGAGCTTGTTTGGATCTGCAAACCTTTTAGTAAGACTCAGGTTACGAAGTAGGTATGGAATAGAGTTTGATGGTTAAGGCCAGGCTCTTGCTTTTAAGCTGATGGCCCGAAGCTACTCACCCTCTGTTCTGCAAATCTTCCAAATTGGAGGCATTCCATTCTGAGCCCTGCAGGGAAAACATGCAAAGGGACACATCAGACAGAAGGAAGGCATGGCCACTAAGTTGGTAGAGGGAGGGATGGTCACCAGTGAACCCGAGGAGGAAGCTGACCAGCAAAGGGTTGGAGAGCTGGGGGTCCTTTGAGTACAGGGTACACAACTGGTAACCAGGACTGATGTTCAGCACCTTCCCTCACCCCATTAACCAGATCCCTTCTGAAACAAGAAGCAGCTCTGCCAACAAGAGCCCAGCACCGTGTGTTGGCACTTCCTGCAAACTGCTGACAAATCAACCTCAGCAAGACGGGACCACTCCACCCTTTCCCTGGAGGCTGCTGCCAGCTCTGCCCCACAGAGGAGAAACTGCCTGCATTGAAAAACCAGCCAGGTGCTCTTTATACACGAAACACCCATCTCGAACATCAAAGGCACCAACACCTAAGCTCACCTGGGTTACACCTCTTCTCCCCACGTTCAAAGTCTGCGTGAGCAGAGAAATGAACACATTTAACTAACCTTGGCTAGGTAACCCTCTCCTCTGCAGCACACACAGGGCCTCCAAGCTGCTTGCTTCCTGCTCAAACACCAATCTGACTGAGGACAAAACCGCTCAAAGGCTTCCTTCAAAATTTAAGGTGCACAAGCTCTCCACTTCTCAGCCCTAAAATGGCTCCCAAACGGAAAGATGATCCAGATGAAGATGATTGATATTTACCAAGGCCCAGACTCAGTTTAATGTTGTCTCTTTCTAGTCAAGGAAGAACAATTTAATTGAGGCCTGGGAACCATCAGTTTCCACAGGTAGGGAGAACAATGCTGCAGGGGTGAAAGCCTTTTCTCCTGTCCTTTGATCCATAATTACCAGTATCATTAGGTCTCTTATTTCCTGCTTAGTTATTTTAGCACTCCCTAAGTGGGATCCCACAGGGTTCTTGCCTCAACCTGGAAGGAAACAGCTCCTTGCCTTTCAGAGCCCTCACAACACAACCCTGCCTTGCAGCACAAATGCTCCTGAGTGAAGCTGGTGCCCAGCCCCAGCAGCACTGCTCCTCACCACAGCAACTGCTCTGCAAATACTTTTATTCCACACACTAACCACAGCACTTCTCCTTGGTGCTGCCTGCAAGCCTTGTTTGAAAAGTTTTCTTCCCGTTAAATGCACTCAAGAGTCAAGACTCCAAGCCCTGCAGTGGATCCAGCTGCCTGTGAAGATTTTGGCCAGTACCATAAGCTTGTAACAGGTCTCTCTCTCTCTCTCTCTCTCTCCTTATAACACACAGTCTGCAAAAAAAAAATCCATTACATTGTAGGTATTTCCAAGTTTCCTGGCTCTACCCCAACATGATATCCTGGGAGTGCTCACATTAACAGAGACCATCCCTTCTGAGCTGGAGACTGGGAGAGGTCCTCTCCATTTGGAAAGACCAGCTGGTCCAAGAGGAATGGCTTTGTTTAAAGTTGAGCCAACCTCACAGGCTAGACAGCCCAACCAAACCTGCGTCCGTGGCTCCGGGGCTGGGAAATCCAGCGGAGCGCTGACTCACCAGAAGGAGCTGCAGTAATTAAGACAGGCCCCAGCAGCAACTAAGCAAGCAAAACATTAAACAGCAAAATGCTTATGTTTCCTTAAGTGACTTATCTCCAGGATTTTTTGTTACATTACTCTGCTCCTCCTGGATCACATGAACTCAGAGCTTTCCATGTTACAAGAGCGTCATTCCACCTGGATGTCACACAGCTCCCCTCCCCCTTTGCTGTAGTTATGCCTTGCCTAAACACAAGAACGTGGCATGTGGGCACCCTGGACAGTTAAAGCCACAAAACTTGTCTTACATCAATGGAAACAGTCCTGAAAAACTGTTAGAATTAAGGCTTTTCCCCTTCCATCCTCTAGGGATGGGGTCTACAGCTTGGTGCTACATGGCAAAGTTTAGTACAGCCAAAAAGCCAGGCTGCTCTTGTTCATCACTGTCTTGCTTAAGAGTATGTGACCCCAGGATCAACCAGTATCTCCTTTACAATTCCTTTAACTTCCTCCAGAGGCCCCCGAGTCAACCAACTCATAGTGAGAGGCGTTAGGAGTGCTCTTGTATTCGCTGTTAGACTCACCAAGAAGACATGATCAAATATCTGCGTGGGGCTGTCCATCTGCCCAAGGATCACTATCATTTCATTGTCAATGAACTCTTTGAACTCCCGCAGGTTACACACCATCTGCATCTCCAGCTCCGTCCGTATCTGCGTGGGGAGGGGGGACACAAGGAAGTCACGTGAAGCTTTTGCTCTGGACTTTCTTCATGGCATGAAGCACAGAGCTCTTTAGTTTGCACAACAGCACTTGTAGTGCTGCTCCCTCACCACTCACCTCTTTTGAGGTGATGTTCTCCAAATCTTTCTGCATCATGATCTCCCTTAATTTGGTCTTAATCAGCCGCTCCGTGCGCTCCCGCTCAGTTGGGCTGTCAGAAGAAAGCAACAGAGTCACTGGGAGGGGAAACAAACTGGATTCATGACACTTTTAAAATAGGTATAGACTGCACACTCTGTAGAGTCTCACACTCTCACACTGCTTCCCCCAGGCATGTCTTCAGCTGGAGGGAATTCAGGTGACAGTAAAGCCCAGTTTAGATTCACACTCGTATATGAAAGACACCAACTGAATGCTCCTAATCCATTGTAGTCATCCAGAGAACCCCTGGTATTTGGTAAAATTTAAATTGGGAAGGCTGCATTATACCCTCTGGAGCAATATCTAAGCCTCTCCCTACCTTTCTTGGAAAGGTAACAGCTCCAAAACTCCTTACATGGAGAGACGAGGGCAGCTAAGCCTCTGCATTCCTCCCGCCTCTGCTGCCATGGGCCTTATCACCAGCTGCAAAAATAGCCTGAGTAACACCAGGGGAAGCTGCAGCAGAGCAGCAGCACGGGGCTGGCTCACCCAGCATCTTTAGAAGGGACCCAGCAGTGACATCTCCCACCACCTTTCCCTTTCTCTGAAAGGCTGCCAGGTTGGTGAGGGCATGGGAGTTACAAGTGTTCAACTGGTGGTTCACAAATAAAAATCATGGAAGTTCTTGGTTCTTTTAACCTCATGCATTATTTCAGGACTCCATTAAGAGAAGGCTGTTTAAGTGTCCCCAGGAAATCATTCAATTTCAAGCTGCCACCAGGGAAAGGGTGGGTTAGAAAAAATTTATATATGAAAAGCTACAAGAAAATATTAATCTGTCAGCCTGCCAAAAGTTTTCAGCCACCCGCCTTGTACATTAAAAAACAATCAAGTGTGAAGACTTGTTCACAGATGAACAACTGCTTAGCATCATTATTCACTCACTGGACTCCAGCAACAGGAAATATCTGGGAGCATAAATCAACCAAAGGCACTATTATCCTGGGAAAGCAGCTGGGGCCAGTGAAGTAATTAGAAAATGGGCAACTGAAAACCCTCACACTTGGCACCACATCTGGTCACACACTACCTTTCAGGTTATGTGGTATCAGTCCCATCAGCAGTTACAAATGACAGGGGTGGTAAATCTTGAATGTTGATACAGCCTATAAATTTTGCCTTTCCAAATTGTCTACCCATCCACCTCAGCCACTGTTTTGGACCATCTACCACCTGATACCCAAGCATTTAGCTGGAGGCATCTTGGGACCTACACGCTGTCCTGTTCCACACTTGCTAAGCTCCTCAGAATGACAAAAACCTGCATTGCTCTCTGCCCTCATTCTTAGGTGTTTCAGGCGGATGAGATGAGGATGTTTCTGAGCTCACATGCTCAGAAGTCCATACATAAACCCTTCACTTTACAGCAAAATGAACTGAGTAAGGATAAAAAGACCACGTTAGTCTAAACATGTGCAAAGACACATGCCAGTGAAAGAGCAAAGTCCAGAGAAACCTGTTCCTTCCGGGCCTGGAACCAGGGGACAAAACCAGCGGAGACAAGGCTTAGGTACACCACACCTCTCTCACCAGTAACACGGGACTTACCTTGCAGAAGCAAAGGTCTGCGAGCCTAAAGCCCAAGGTAAACAACTAAACTGAAAACAGAGGCTGGAGGGGATGCAAGGGAGTCCCAGGAGGGCTGAACTTCCAGCGCTGGTGTTTACCTAACCAGGAGTCCACTTACCACGTGGAACAGGAAGCCTCTACTTATTAACACCTAATTAAGAGCAATCTCTTGTGGAAACTCTCTCCTCATTTGGGGACAGTCCCACACTGGCTCAGCAGAGCCAGCCCAACTTACACATCTGTGAAGAGGGCGGGCGAGTCGGGCCGGTGGGACTGGACATCTTGCATGGCATTCCACTCGTTGACCGACGACTGGTCAGAGTTGATATGGCTCTCATAGTAACTGACCCACGTGAGGAAGAGGCTCCCTGGATAGTAATTGTTGCTCCGTGCCACTTCACAAGCCTTATGCAAACTCTGCAGAGCAGACCTAGCAAGGGAACAACACTTGTACGTTTATCATTTCTTCCTCAGGCCACTATCAAGCACTAAGCAGCAGCCAAATCCAGGATGCTGCCTGTGCCCCATCAGTTGGTACAAACCCCTGGCACTGTGCAGGAGGCTGTCCTGCAAGGCTGTGGATTCCCACACACTGCCAGAGCTTGCATGTCTTAATCAGAGCATGCCAAAACAAGCCTGGATAGCAGTGAAGGTGCCCACAATTCAGAGGGCAGAGGCACTTGTGTCTCTGGTTCCAAAATCTGCTGCAAATACCCAAGCCCTAAATAAGATGCACAGAGTTTGTGCCCAAGACAGGGTGCTGACAGCTCCTACTATGCCATCAGCTGCCCTGCATGCAGGGCAGGGACACCCAGGAATCAGACATGCACAACCAAGGGCTCAGGACCGTACTCAGACGTTTAGGTGTCCGCCCTCTCTCACTGCACGAGGGTATCAGAAGTTTCTTCAGCTGCTGCTGGGAAACAAATCCCCCTCTCCTATTTTTAGCTTATTTTAAATCTTTGACTGGGATCAGAAGGATCCAGGTCAAAATCACTGGGGTGACAGCAGCATCGCTGACAGGCGATGTATTTTTGCAATGCAAAGAAGCTCGAGCCATAAATACTTTCATGATCACTACATGAACCACCCTAAAAGGAAAGAAAAATGCAAGCAGCTTATCTTTCCTCTGTCACAATGAACATGTCTCACAATATTTCAAACATATACTCAAAGCAATGTGACTTTGGGCTCAAAGCAGCAGCCCTTTGCAAGGAAAATTACCCTATTCCTTCCTGCCCTTGGCTGAGACAAAGCTGCTGTACACCAGCACTTACGTGGCTTTTTTCCTTTGGTATCAAACTTCCTTCCCTGTCTCTGAAGGAAACTTCTGGCTGCTCAAGTAGGTCTCAAGATACCAGTAATGTAAAGCAGCACCTGCTTTTTAAGAGCTTAAGCAGCCAAAACACCTGGAAAAAGGATCACTGGGACAGCTTGTAGTAAGTACTTACCACATTGCCTGTACAGACACAGGCTTGAATATGTGCACCCTGTTATCTGTTGATACGCTGAACCCTCTGGTGAGAAGAAAAAAGGCACAGTAAAAATGTGTCCCAAAAGTCACTTTTTAGTTAATAACTGATAGTCTGCAGCACATTAGAACAGCAAAGGTCTAGCCCTATGCATACACTGCTGAGTTCAGCTAGCAAACAGATCAAAATAGCACACTAAAAGCTCTAAGATAACTTTTTTTAAGCAGCTGCTGTTTGGGAACGAAACTAAGACAGTGGGACAGTGCTGGGCTGTGCTGTTTACCTTGGCAACACAAATTCAGTGCCACAGCTGGGAGCAACAGAGTCCAGCTAAAGAGATCCTGGGGCAGCTACCAAGGAAAGAAAAGTCATTCCATGCACTGCACTGGACAGCCTGAGTAACTGGCACAAACAGGAGTCTGCAAGTCAGGTGTCTATTTGGCAGAGAAACATCATTCTTGCTTTATGTTGGGCTGAGTGCTGCCTGCTGCAAGCATGATGGAGGAACACATAATAGGATCCCTTTAAGGAGCTTTCACTACACACCCACTCGCCAGTAAAAGCTCCTTTACTCCAGCTTAAACACACACATAAGCCACTGTCTCAGTGCGTGTTTATTCACGGATAAGTCAATTATTGGCGTTCCCTGCCACAACCACTGTGACTGAGGGCCTTTGAGCCTACTAACCCGATACAGGTCAACAAAGGAGGGCTGCTGGACCTGGGAGGGCTCTGCAAGCACTGGAATCCTTCCCCATACCCCTTGTTCTAAGTTGTATTAACACAGAACACACAAAAAGCACTCACCCATCCCCATCCAGGTGGATCAAGGTGTCACTCCAGAGAGGCAGCACCAAGCCCATCGTGCAAGTGCTACTGCAGTAAGAAAGAGGAAGTCAGCACCATGTTATTATTCTCATTTCACGGCAAAAGTTGCATATTTTTGTATTCATTAGGAAAAAAAAAAGAAAATGAAAAATCCCACTGTTGCCTCAGTGACAAATGGTGCAGTGCTGTTCTACAGGGGCCTGGCAAGGATCACTAACCAGATTCAGGGTACAGCAATATCCTTTCAAGCAAGCTTAAAGGGTTAACACACTCAGGAGAAGAGCAAACAGGATCCAAAACCACTGAACTTTGTGCAGAAGGTCAGAGGGGGCTCACAGTCTTCGGTCAGCTCAAGGCCTTCTTTACAGATTAATCCCTCTCAGGCTCAAGAGGTTTGGTTCTAGCTCTGATTTTGCAATCCACAGCTTTATTTTCTTGTTTGTCCCTCAGCCACAGCTGCTGGGGACTGGGAGCAGAACACTGCAATACCAGGGTGACTGGCAGCATGGCAGGTTGGCAATCACAACCTATCACCTGTGGTTGACTCCTGACCCTTCTTCACCCTCCCACACCTCAAGAATGAGCACAAACAGCCATCCCATACAGACACCTCCTGGCAATCCCACTCCTCTCTCAGCTGCTTTGCTCTCTTTGCCCTCACAGTCCCACCAGTTTTCTGTAAGGCTGAGCAAAAAGCCAAGTTAAAAGCAGAAACCAAGCGATGGAAAAAAGGCAGGGGCGGGAGAACCCAACACAACCTGCTCCAGGTCGTCAAACAAAAGAGCTGAATCTCATAAAGCTGCAAAATTGCTCCATAATCAAAGCAACATCTTGAAGAACTGAGTTCAATTTCCTCCTGCTCTTATGCTTTGCACCAGGTGCTCCCAGATTTCCACCAGTTCCAGCATCCCTGCCAGTCTCCAGCTCACGAGAAGAGCGGGAAGAGGGTGAGACCAGGCTTTGGAGGGTCAGACAGGGAGCCCTGGAAATGCACACGCCTGGTGCCCAGCACCAGGAGACACTGCGGCACGCAGCTATTTCTGTTGACAACATGAGATGAGCTCATGGAAAGATGTGTTTTTAAAAGGCTTCTCAAGGTGGCCGGGGTATTTTTAGTGATACTGTTCAGCAAGCGCTTATCAGAGACCATAGCAACAAGTCTACATGGAGTTATAAATACTGAGTGGGCTCGGGGAGGGTGGCTCACAGTGACCATCCAGAACCCCAGGAACTCCAGCAGAAAGCTAAAACGACCCTGCTATGTTATTAGAGACTGAATACCAGTCAGCTCTCAGTTATCAAAGGTGGCTGTGCTGGTACGTCACAGCCAACAGCGAGTTCCAAGCTCACAGCAACCTGTGCAAGGACAAGTTATTCTTGTCCTAAGGCAAGAGCATCTCTGAGCCACAGCTGTGCACACATGAGCAGAGACAGGAGCCAGGGGCAGCATGAAGCTGGTCCTCCATTTTAGCGGGCATCACCCAAGGTAAGCATCCAAACCAAGCATGGTGGCTGCTGTGACCAGCAGGCAATGTTTGGAAGGCAACTTCTTAGCCAAATAGTTCAAAAATATTTTCTAGAGATCCTACTAACTACCTGGAAGTAATTTATGCCAACTAGTGCCAAAAGCAAGACTCATTCCTGTAGCAGTTGTGCTGGAAGTATGCACAAGTGTGAAACCTCCCCAGACTGGTTGAATATCCAGTTGACTGTCTTCCAGTAGAGGCCAAGATTTATTTAAAACTCTTTTTAAGAGAGTCATGTGCCTCCATGCCCTCTGCAAAGTGCCCGCTGTCTCCTCCTAAATGTGAAGCTTCTGCCCCTGAAACTGCTGGGTTGCTGTCTCCTGGCTTACAGCCTCTCCAGCAGCAAAAGCTGCTTCCCAGCCACATTCTGCAGCCTTGTGGAAAGGTCAGCAGGAATTTAAACGAATGCAGCAGAGGCACTAAACCCTGATGACACGCTGCTGCCTGGGGACAGCACACGGTGTGCAAGATCTGCCATCACCAACCCTGACACTGCCATCAGGCCTTTGTGCCATGACCTTGGCAAGGGGCTGCCTGACAGTCTCTTTCTTATTACCTGCTCTCCTGAACCCTGAGGTCCAGCTTCTCTAATTGCAGCTTTATCTTTCTTTGCATGCATATTGTCCCTTTCTCTGGTGTGCAGATGCAGGGCTCAGGGACCTCACCATTCAGAGGCACTGAACATCCTCACAGAAGCCTGAAGCTTGGAGGAATGAGGGAAATGCTGACCTGAACTGTTGCCTTCACATTTACCACCTCCTTTCAAGAAATAAAAAGCAAATTCTGGATCTCAAGAAAAATGTTAGGCTAGAAAAGCTGAAGCAGCCTATCCCCAGAAAACACAGGACACCAGACAGTGACTGCTACACTGAACGTGATGTGGGTGTGAGCACAAGGACTTCCCCACCTGGACACTCTAAATACCTGTCATTGGAAGAGAAATCCATTCCTAGGACGATGCTCTCCTCCGTGTCTTGTCTGCCGTTGGTGGACACCACCACCATGTATCTAGTGCGGTTCTGGTAAGTACTTTCCAGTCTTACAGCCTGAAGAAAAGAAGGGGAAGAGATCAGCAGTGCACTCTGCAAAACACACATTATTACCTTCACAGGCCACTTTTTCATGCTGAGTGACAGGTGCAGAAGCAGTGATGCAGTCTGGACTGGTATGGATGTCCCACGCTCCTCAGCTGGGTAAGGAGTGCTTTACTCCCACACAGTGCTTTCCTCAACAGCTGGGATGCTCCTGGTGCACTCTGCACACCCGGTTGCAGGCTCTGCTCTGTCCCACCAAGGCTGATTTGGAACACCTTCAGCCCTCTGACTGGTCCCAGCCCAGTGAGCTTCACGGACCATCAGTGAGACAGACGGGTGTTGAACCTTCACCTTCTTCACCTTGGGGCTTTGCCCCAAGAACAGAGCTTTCCTTTAAACTACTGTGTGCTACAACAGCTCCAAAGAGTCTCTTTCTACCAGCTTCCCAGGCAGCTGGACAGACAACCAGGATCTAATTCATATGTGGTTTCCTGCTGGCCCTTTGAATTCTTCTGGCAACTTCCCAGGAGCAGAAGCAACTGTGCTGCCGTACACCTGGCAGGAAAAGATATCCCTATGACTAAGCTGTATCCTTCACTGGATTCAGATTGCCCAGGAAAGGTGAAAGTCATCGTGCCTCGTTGGTCCTGTCACGTTCACTTGTACCCCAGTGCCAAAAGAGCTTTAGGAAGACTGGTGTTCAGCCCAAAATCCCCCAAATCAAATACTACTGAGAGCATTCAGAGAGCAGTGGAACTTAAACTGTGAGTGTCAGACCAATGCTGAAGCTCCTGGAAGGCTGCACTGAGGTGAGCTGCTCCTCCAGAAGCCACAAGGAAGTGAGAACTGAAGTGACTCCAGGAAATCTTGCAGGCTTGCAGACAGACTGCTGGTTAATGATGAGCCCGGGGAAGGGAGCCCAGCACTGAAAGTTTTGCTTATCAACACTTGCAGCAGGCAGCCTTTACTTGCAACACTTTTTGGACTCTGTTCCAAGCCGTTTGCAGCTATTTTAGTCACAGGATCCCAACCAGAGAAACTAGGACATCCCTAGAAAGGAAGTGTCTCAATTCTGTATACTAAACCTTAACTTTGGATGGCCCAGTCCAACCCCAAGACTGTCTGACCTCAGTATTTACCACATTGTTAAACTGTTGCTTGAACTTTGAGCAGGGCCTGCACAGAGCAAACATGGGCGAGAAGGAGCCGTCCCGGCCCAGCCTTGCTCCGTGCTGTGGACAGATCCCTGCCTGCTGCAACAGGACCCGGTTCCTGAATTCCTTACAACCCAGTGCTTGAAGTTTGAAGTGGTGTTTGACATCTTCCATGAACTGAACCCAAATTCCCCAAGCATCAGCAGCCCTCTCGAGCCACTGCTTGTGTAGACACCTCCTGGTGGCCCTCACACGAGGTCGTGGCTCAAAGACCCTTGTTTAAACAGGCATCCTTAAAAAAGCTCAGAAATTAACTACTGTGTGAGATCTCTCAGGAGCAGGCTGCTTTTCTCAATGTGCTCCTTTAGTTGTTTACAACTCGGTCTTGAGGTCGGAATGGCACCCCTCAGCTTAGAGGAAGCTCCCTCTGATCTCCTCAGAGCCCTCCTGTCCACCAGCTGGGAAATTCTGACCACAAGACATGGTGGAGTCTACAACAAGGGTTAAACTAGTGCCTGGCAGCTGAATAGAGCTCGTCATCGCAGCGCAGTGCTCTGTGGCAGGGAACGCTGAGCGCGGCAGGGAAAGCTCCCCAGCGGCATTGCAGGGAGCAGCAGCTCTGGTGATGGGGCAGAATAGCAAGTGCAGGCAGGAGACGGCATTGACAGAGCCTTCCAGACTTGCCCAGTGGGACCAAAGACCAACAGAAACTACCCAAATGCTGATGCCAGCAGACAGCCGTGCTCTGTACAGCCAGAGACTGTGCCCCACCCCATCTCCTTAGGATAAGTCATGCTAAAACCAGCCTTATTTTCCTTCTTGCTTCTTGAGTCACTGGGATTCCTCTGGAAACATGGAGGATCAAAGCGGTCAGTCCTTCAACGTGTGAATTTTCCCCAAGATGGTTGTTTCTAGAACTAACCATTTGTGGCAAAACAGAAAGGTGCTCTTCAACCTAGAAGAGCAAGTAATCACCAAGGTCTTGGTGGTTAAAGTCATCATCTACATTAGGAACCAAACCTCAACAAGAGCACAGACTTGCCTAAAACGGGAGCAGATGGACGCAGCTGCCCCATGTCTGGGGCATCCACACAGGAGTTTCTGTTCTGCTTCTCTTGAGGACAGTCCAGCAGCAAGAGGATCAACAAAATCTAACTTACTTTGCTGAACCAATTTGGCCACATTCTTCTTACGTTTTAGGCTCATCTGAACACAAGCCAACTTCATCTTCTGCTGCATTCTTGTATCATCAGAAGTATGATGTGATATTTCACCAGCCCTAATGAACAGCACATTCCGAGAAGCTCGTACTGACCTTTCATGCTCCACGATAGTAGGTGTTCCACACAAGAACACATTTCTCATGGAGATAATTGATTTGAAGACAAAAAAAGTGTGTCCAACTTTCAAGTTCCCAGCTCTGCTAAGCTACAGGAACATGTTCAATCACTTTGCATTCTTAACTCTTTTCCTCCTTCCTACTGATCTTACACTGGTACCATGGCTCTAATCCTGCTTTCATGGAAGGCTAAAAACCTCTGCCAACAGCTCCAACAGAAACAAGAGTTGTTCCAAATTTTAAGTGTAGGTTTTTAGAGGATTAGATTCCTCTGCTGCCCCCTGAGCTGTGGAGCCTGCCCTCCGAATGACAGCAGCCAACAAAATGAAGAGAATGCATTTCTCTCAGTACTGTTTATATTTCAAATCTCATTTATATCTGCTGTTTTATGAGAAAGTCCATTGCAGCCCTGCACACCCTTCGTTCATCAAGAATCAATTAAATTCAAGTAGACTATCGAACTTAACCTCATGCAAGATTTCAGCATTCCAAATGTAGCTCTGGACAAAAGGGTTTATGTCTCAGCCCACAAAGTCCTTATTCAGCTGTTAAGGCTAATTTGTCCCAAATCACACAATGTAACCAGTGATACTGCTGAACAATGCCTTGTTCAATAGCTTCCAATGTTCTAACCCTGGCTCAAATTCTGAAAAGCATTGAGAACCCCCATTCCCATCACTTTCACTGACATTTTAGCGACAGCAAGGTGTGCCTGGCAAAGTTTAGGGGAGCTGGTCCTTTGGCTTGCTTATGGCAAATTATTTTCGGTGGTCATTTGGGAAGCTAAAGCATTAGACAGCAACCTTGGCTGTTTCCTAGCTATACTCATACAATCAGTCCATCTCCAGCACAGCTCAGGAGGAGTCAGCAAACCAGAGGTGCCAGAATAACACTTGTGATGCTGGCAGTCCTTCTTTGGGCAGACGTTGCTAAGATGCAGCAAGAAAACACAGGAAAGAAACTTCAGGCTACTGAGTGATGAGAGCTGCAGACACATTGCAGTCATGCCTGGCCTTGTAGAGCACTTCAACATGTCCCAGGCAAATTCCTCACTGCTCATGCTTGGCTTCTGGAGGTCTTCAGGACTGTGCATCAATGCTATGAACAGCAATGTGCCATTTTCATTACATCATTACAGGAGGCGACAGGCCAGGAAAGCAGAAGGCTGAGGTCCAGCATAGGTACACGGCCACACAGGGATCCTACGTGCTCCTTCCCGTTCAGCCATGGCCTTTTGGGATGCCACAAGTCAGGAGAGCAGAGTGAGGAACACAACTGAACTCTCACAGAAGGGCAGATGCTCACACTGGTCAGACATAAGTCACCTACTATTGATTCAAACAGGACACCAAGATAATTTACCCATCCTCTCTGGCAATTGTTACAATACTTTTTGAGAGCACGGTACAAGGACAACCTTCCAGCCATACAATTTGTCTCACTGAAAAATCAAAGCAGGCCTTTCACGATCAGCTGCTTTTCTACTTTTGTGGTTGCAAAGACTCCCCAAACCTGCTGATGAAACTCCAACATGCACACACACCACTGCTCCCCTGAGTTACACAGGTGTATTTGTCGAGCGGCGCTTAACCTTTGCATTGGTTCACAGGAGATAAGCAGAAAGCCAACCTACCAGTCTGATGTTGTCTTCTGGGCGGAGCAGGATGAACATGGCCTGCAGGTGCTGCTGGAGATCCCCTGCGGGCAAGAGGGCAAGGTGAATGCACAAAAATAGTTTAAATCACATGCAAGCTCGTGGCTGTCCAGGAGAAACCTGACACGTCACCAGGAGTGTCGTCACTGTCACTCCCAGCTACTCAGAGATGGGAGTTTTGTAATCTCTTAGTCAGCTGCTCTTTGCTCCGAGTGCTCACCTGTTCCTGTGTTACCGTGTTCTCTCCTGCTAAATTCTGCTACCTTTTCGAACAGAAATGAACAGTGTTTCGGTACTCTTTGTTCCTTTGACAGACAAGTCAAACTAGGTAGAAATGGACCCCACCCCATGGTTCAACATCTCGTTCTACCACGGGCTCCAAACCAGAAATTTGCCATTTCTTTTACACCAGCTTATTACTCAGCACAGAACTACTATTCAGGCAGAAGTATCCTCTCTGTGGAGTGAGATCTAAGTCCAACCTTAGAGCAGCACATGCCCACCTGTGGTTGTGTACCAACCCCACCCAAAAGCAGCTAAGAACTGCCACCTGAAAAATCAAACATCTGTAATTTTTTTCCTAGAAAACACTTGCAACACCTTTCCTGGTGAAGCTGAGGAAAAAGAAAAGAAAATTAAATTTACTGCCTGACTGTGATTTTAAGTCTTATTAAGAAGAGACAAGTGTCCCAGGTTCCTAAAACATCAAGCATTTCAAAGACAAGCGAGATGCTTTTCCGTCAGCACTGCTGCACTGACTTCTCAGCACTACTCCTGGCATGTAGAGAGCCAACATCACCCCCTGAGTACCAGCCAGCAGCAACACCTCCTGCAAGGGGCTGGTTTTTCAATCATTACATGGAAAATTAATCAGCCTTCCCAGAAAGGAGAGTGCAGGGCTGCCAGGTGGGTGGCACAGATCAGCAAGAAGAGGAGCCTTTACTCTTCCACCCTCTCCTACTCCCCCACAGCCAGGAAGCTGAGTTTAGGCAACACTGCAGGGAGCAAATATTCAACAGGATCAGCTACAAGAACCTTTTCTAGGTCTAAGTCTGGTTAATCTCTCTGATTTCCCTTTCTGATTCACTAGTGGTGCTAGAATCCATGTTGATTCAGGTTCTCAGAAACAAGGAAACCTTGGACACGGAGCAGCATCCAGAAATACCAAAAAAGGAAAGGAGAAGAAAGAAAAGGCCGCCCAGTGAGAGTACCTGGTTTCCAAATGATTTTTATAGCTGGTGGAAGAGCAAGGCTGAAGGGCTGTGCAGCCCCTCTCTGGATGGGATAGAGACCCATAGCATGGAGTGGGTTACACAGGACGCTGCATTCCCTGCTCTCCTCTTCCTTCCTCCTTGGAACACATTTCAGCATATGGAGAATGAGTCAATGCTCTGGGAACGCACTTTTAACTGGGGGTGGGAAAACTGAGGCACTCAGCAGTATCAGGGAAATCACAAAGTATCACCGGCGACAAGCACCTGAACTGCTTCCTGCCCGTAGACATTGTTCCCAGTGCGGGAGTGGCTGGCACGAGCCTCCCTAAATAGCAATTATTTATGGAGATAGGGTACTCAGGAAGGCCAAATCATCCATCAGATGCTTGTTCTGCCAGCAGTGCCATGACAGGATCTCCCCACGTCAACAGCGGTGCAAAATCCTGACGGCACTGCTCAGTTCCAGCTACTACCACAGTGGGAATCGCCGGGAACTGTCAGGCAACAAGCAAAGGTCCCTCTGCACCTCCTGCCCACAGCCTGGAAGAGCTCAGCAAGTATTTGACTCATGAAGTATCCACATGTCTTAGTCTGAAATGAAAGATGCTTCATCTTAGCTTTTTCTCTCTCCAAAATCTAACAGCTCCCAGTTATTGTTGTCAGTAACTCAGGGACCATCTTAAGAGCCAAAGTTTCCAGAGTTTAAAAAAAAAAAAAAAAAAAAATCACCTGGACTACTGGATTACCTCAATACTTAAAGAGAGGAAGTTTCTATGACAACCCTTTCTGCAAGGCTCAGTCAAGGAGCTCCATTATCCTTCATCCTCAGAAAGTTTACCTCACTCCTCCCTGTTCCCCTGCCAGCCTCGGGACCTCCAGAGCTGGAGAGTAAAGGATTGCTTCCTCGGCCAGCTTTAATCAACTTGCAGCGTTTTCAGCCCCAAACACACAAGGCATTTTGTAAACTTCCTGGATTAAGAAAAACCAAAGGAAAGGCTTTAACATGCCAGAATCAGCACAAAGATACCACATCCTGTCCTGTGAAGAGCTGGCTTTGCTGGCATTCATGGCAGGGCTGCTGTTTCCTATCACATTGTCCTGTGCCAGAGCAGATGCTTTTGTTTCCTTGAGCTGGCAAGCAAGGTGCAAAGCATGGGCGAGGGTGGGATCTGAAAAGTGATTCACAGTATTCCAGAGATGGCAAAAGCCCCAGGGAAGTTACATCCCCTTCTGGCCTCCTCCAGCATTGTTTGTTGTGGAAAAGCAAGCCCACCATCCCACAGAAGTTTGCCAGGTGGCACAGGACCGCCCAGAGAGAGGAGCACGGACAGCTGGTACCTTATCTAGTCAATCTGCCAATGATTCCCATTATGGAGACGTGATTAGAGAAATGGGTGTGAGCATTAATTATTTCCTATTACCCATTCACTCTTCACACTGGATTCTAGCATCTCTGATGAATTAAAAAAGCAGGTCAGGAAAGTCAGTCAGCCTTCCTAGAAAATGCTCTTGGAGCCACTCAAAATACTATTGCATCCATAGGCAGCAATTCCATACTGCAAAGTTATGTCCGCTCTCTACCCCCTTCTAATTTTGTGTGCCAGTGATAAGGCACGACACACATGGGGATGGAAGCTGAGCATGGATTATCGGTGTCCCAGAAAGGAGGCAGCTGCACACACTGTGCCAGCCACGCTCTGCACATCACTGATTTAATTCTGGTGGCACAGATGTTTTGCTCAGGAAGGTGACACACTGATCCCCTGGTGTCTCAGTCTGCTGATATTAGAAAAATTCACAGAAATCTGGTGCACACGCAGACAAGGGACTCTCTTCAGTGAAACCTCCAAGCACCACAAAAAAAACCCACTAGAGCATTCCCACCACTTGACAGGCAGGGAAGCTGAGGAAAGGACAAGTACTGATGTTTCATTAAATCTCACCCTGTAAATTGAAGAGACAGGAATAAAATAAGTCTTCTAAGAACAAAAATCCCACCCCTTAGGCAAGCCAGCCTCGGCAATACCAAACATCTCCCTGTAAGCAATTACAACACACCGGATTTGCTTCCTTGGCAATCTGGCTTCCAAGAGCTCTGGGCTGATTAGACAAGCAATTATTTTCCACCAAGGTCTCCAGACCTCATGCAAATCAGCTGGAGCGAGTAGATGAGGCAAGGAAAGAGACTCAACAGCTGTTTGTGCTGCCTTGCAGAGGTTCACCAGGAAAACCACCCTGTGGGTCTCCTTGGAGAGGCAAAGCCCAGGCAGCAATGCCAGGGCTTCAGCAATGGACTTTGGAGAGATTAAAAACCAAGACAGGCCAAGAGGAACTTTCAAAAGACTGCTGGCTCCACTTTCACACTAAAGGACATTTCACTTCATTCTCAACCAGAAAGGCCAGCTTTAAATTAAGTTTCAGAACATTTTCTTTTGACAACCGGTAATTAATGCATCTCACCAAAGCAATATGGGTACCGCTTGTGCTATGTTTGAGTGGAAGTATATAATTAAATGCCTTCTGACTTAAACTTTTTCTATAAATATGTTTGCAAACAGATTTTGAGGTGGCCAGTCATCACATAGGTAACTCTGACAGATGCAGAGGTGGATGACAGTCTGATGGTGTCAGAGTACAAAGGGATCTACACCTGGAACAAAACCAAATCACGTTTTTCCTGGTCACTTTCTGGCAAAGCACGTGGATGCCAGTCTCTGTTTCTACCTCTGTCCCATTTGCAAAAGTCTGAAGGTCTCAATTTATTTTTGTTTCCTGCCAATTGCTTTATGGAAGGTGAAAATCCCCACACTACCTGATGCCTGTAAAACACCATCAGTGATTAAGCACCATATAACCAATGAAAAATACCCTACCCTGAAACGTTTGAGTTACGATATTCAGAGTGACTTCTCAAAGAGCGTCAAAGCAAAAACACAAATCAAACTCCAAGCAGATAAAGGAGGCGGAATTATAACCGACTCTGTATTACTCACTCTGCTCACAGCTCCGAGAAGTCACACTGACTTTGCTCAGAGGTTTCCTCATCCCCACGTAGAGGTGAGTCTGGTAAGTCTCCTCCCTTTCCTCCATCATAACCGGTTACTCTCAGATTAGGAAGAACCATTACTCACCCCTTATCACAACCCCAGGTTTGCCAGTGCAGCGCATAAAGGCTTTGAGGGCAATCCTTCCCTCCCTCTCTCATATTAAAATTACAGGATGATACTTTGGGGGGCAGTTACTCTCAAGTCTCTACCATGTCATGACTGCTGCCCTGATGTCATTCATTTGTTTGATGATCCTGCCTTTCCTTCCTATCAGCATTGAGACTGACAGGCCAGGCTTTAATACACATGTGGGCCAGACAAATGTGTGTCATCAGGTGAGAATGAGCTCAAGAAAGGTGGACTCTGAAACAAGAGGGAGCAGAGAAGCCCCAGCCATCGATACCACACTTTACCTGCATGTTTGTTGCGCCTGTGACTGATCCTGGGAGTGGATGACCCATTTCCTCGTGGCAGGAAGAGAGCTGCACCTTTCACAGTGAGGAAGCTTTCGCTGATGCTGTAAGGGGAGAGAAACAGGGAGTGAGGAAAACTGTCTTGTCTTTACAAAGGGAAAAAGCAATGAACAAGAGACGTTCAAGGCACTGAATGCATTCTCTGTTCTTTTGCAAGGAAGTGATTTAGACCAAATTATTCTGCTGGTAAAGAACTTTCCCCCGCCATGTAAGTACTGCAAACATTCAAAGCATAACTGAGAACAACGCAAACAGAGAAACACTGAAAAGCAGAACATGTGCTGGTGCCACTCTGCCTGCAGAGGTGCAACCTGAGCATGCAGAGGGGATTAACCTATGGCTACATTTTCGATTTGAAAGTCAAGATGACAGATCCACATTTCTAAATGGTGATGAATAGAACAAGCCCACGCATCTGGGTAATTATGGACTCCGTTAACCCTGAGCTTTGTGGTTCAGACACAGCTGATGCCCTGCAGAAACAAATGTCTCCCTTCAGCAGTTAGCCAAAAGAAAATTAGTGTACACAACAGATTAAGAAATCATAAAACTGCTCTCTATGAGTTGCATGATGATTAACTCTCAAAGACTTATAAATCACAAAAGCAAGAAACTGTCATGCTGTTGAAATCAGACATCACTTTATGCCTTGATTTTGCCCTTTCTGAAGTCACACGAGGACATAAGTTTGTAAAAAGGGCCAATAAAGAATTCTCAGATACTGAAGAACAGCTGGTATTTTAAGGACATCTTCCAGTTGTTTTCTTGGAGATGCTGCGGTTCGCAGAAAAAGCAAGACATACTCCAGATTCTGCAGTTCAGCCATCCTGTTGCATACTCGAGGGTTCCTGCTTTTCTCAGAATTGATAAGATAGTCCTAGAGGCTTTGAAGAAAGCCAGAAACAATTCTCTAGTCAACAGGATAGCTGATGAATATGATAAGACAGGATGGGAGAGTCCCAGGCATTGTGCATCCCAGCAGCTCCATGCTTTGAAAAAGATGTTGGCTTGTCCTTCAACTGAGCAAGAGCCTAGGAACTTTTTATTCCTTTCTCCACTTAAACAAATATCACAAAGTTAGTTATTCCCTTCCTCTAAGGGATGAGGACTGAGAAATTAATAGAGTAAAAATCCCTGCCATATATTTTCATTATTTGGGGCTGACTGCTTTAGCAAAGGCTTTTCTGACTACATTTTCAGAAGTAAAAGAATTACAAAAGCTTGCGTTAAAGTTGGATTTCCCCCTAAGCTCAGGCACATTTCTGGGCATCTCTCCATTTTGCTGCCGGGGATATAAAAAAATTAAGTTTTCCAAGCTCCAGAAAAGCAGATGCACAGAGTCAGAAAGACTTTTCTCAAGGCTGCAGCACATCCCAATGTTTAGACTGTGCTGTCATACCCTCAGCGCTCCTGAGTGACAAAGTTTCTCCCAGAACTTTTTTTCCTAAAATTGAACCAGATGTCAAAGATGCTCTGGATGTTTCAACAAAACCAGAATTTTGAAAAGGAGAAAATCACTCATCCTAAATTAAAATGGATCAGAGTTTTCTACCTATACTAAAGTTAAAACCGAAAAATAATAAATTCATTGGGCACACTGGACATGTTTCCTCAGACCATTCTCCCATTAAAATTTTACTGAGCCTTTCTAGCTCTTGTTGACAAATAAATCCTCTGAAAGTTCTCAAGCTACACAGTTTCTTACAGCCCGAACTAGAGAAACACTGAGTTATCTTAAGGACACTTAAAAAAATAATAGTAGCATTATTAATGATAAAAATAAATTCTCCTCCTCCCATTATAATCTCACCACAGAAGACAATTGTTAAACGACGTTAGGCTGCAGAGGAGGAGAAAGAATTCAGCACTCACAGACAGCTTTCACACAGTTAACTTTATCAGCAAAGCCAACCACTAATATTAGCAATCCTTTAGCCTGTGCTTGAGGTTCCCCCGAAGGTGGAATTAGCAACTATTTTTAGTGGCTAATACAGCATGTAGCTAAGAGGGCTGAGAGGTTAAAAATCTTCTCGGTTTCATCACTTTCCCTTATCACCAGCTCTCAGCCACTTGCCTGGAAAGGAAAGAGCAGCAGAACTAAGGAGATTCCCACCAGGTGCATCCTTCCAGGAGGCTACCTTCTCTCCTAAGGCCAGGGGAGCCTTGTTTTGGGCCATTAACCACGGGCTGCAAGTGTAACTTGGTAGGACTAGGGAAAGGGAAAGTAATTTCCCATACAAAGGGCTGGAACAGCTGAAGAATGTGGCAAAGCAGATCATTCTTGTGGAACAAGGAGGTCAGGCAGGGAGGGCAGCACCTCCCGCAGGGCAAGAGCGAGGGCAGGAGATGGCCATCAGCACTGCTGGGAGAGCAGCAGAGCCATGGAGACAAGAGCCTTGTGCCAAATCCAGCTGTGGGGACGCTCACCGTGCAGCCAAGGCACACTATGGGCACTCTTGGCATCACCTGCTCTGAATTCTAACCCCAGATTCATCAGTATCCAGAAAAGAAACCCATGATACACACACACACACACACACCCCAAAGCCCTTGCTCTGAGACTCAAGTAGTAAAGAAAATCTTGGAAGGAAAGGCAACAAAGTTATAGGAAAGTCCAAGTAGCTCTAATAATAAATTCAGCAGATGCTGACTTTGGTGTCTGTGATGCACTACAGGGACAAAAAAGCAATCACTGGCCTGACATCCTCTGTGCCACACTCAGATGGCTGCTCCATTTGGGTCCATCCTGCTTGGACAGTCCCTGCCACAATCTTCACCTAATGCATCTTATTTCAGGACAAGATCACCTTTGGATACTGCCTCTGATACATAAAGAGAAAGGATTCCTCAGGTGGGACACTAACAGCAGGCCCCAGTCTGAGACACTTCAGAAACACAAAAAGTAGAAAAGATGTCTGTGAAAAGGGCAATTAGGGCTCAAAACAAGTGTTGCCATCCACTACTGATTTCACCCTGCTGACAGCTCGACGGCTCCCAAGAATAATGTGGGCTTTCAAACACTTCACAAAATCTGGCTTCCCAGAGCCTATGGAAGCTTCAGTGCTCTTTGAAGCAATCTCCTGGAACAGACTGGTGCTAAAAGACACTTAACGTGGTTAGGGGAGAAGTTGAGTCCAGGACAGAAGAAGACAAGGAGCCAACTTGGCAAAGGTAACAAAGCCGAGCTATGTTTTATCAGCACCCCAGGCTCGTCATCCGTCCTCTGTACTGCACAGCACGTTTTTTCAGGAGAAGACGTACTCAGGACATACCTATGAAAGGGTTCACAATCCTCAGCACTACAGCTGGGGGAAAAACCTCTTCTGTTTCACGTTCACCTCTGCAGGGAAGCAGCAACCTCAAGGCCACCAGGGATGTGCTATTTGTAATTCCCTGCTCACTGGGAAGAGAACCAATGCAAGCAGAAAATTTAAGCAACTCCTACGGAAATCGCGACTTGTACCAATTTTTCTCCCACGCAGAAAAGGTTTTGTAGAAATTGTACAAGTCACATCAGAACTATTTAAAGCCTTTTGCACAAAAAGCACAGACACTGCCCTCAGAAGGCTTTGTTTCTAACCAGCAGTAACGGCAGGAAACAGCAGTGATTCCTGTGCTCCCTGACGTGCTGCCCAGGGCTGAGTTCCCCGTGCACAAGGAAATCACTGCACAGTTCAAACTAAATTCTCATTATGCTACAAAATGAGATCCACACAGAACTTACAGATGGCAAACGAATCATAAATGCCTTCCCAGATGTTAACACTGCACAGCTCTGTTCATAAACTGCAAGCACAAACACCAAATACACTGGTTTGAGGACACAAAAGAGAGAGTGTTACTGGTTTAGGGACTTTGCCAAAGAGATGTGATAACGTAGATCACTGGATGCATTGTCACGACCTCCTGGATGATGCCTTGTGCCTCCCAGCCAGGAGACAGGTGAATCTGCACCACCTACCAGATTCAATGAGAAATTCTCAGTCCTCAGTGTAAAACTCAGAAAGAAATCATGCCGTTTTCTTCTGAAACTGCTTCACAATGAAAGGAGAGAAAACCTTTTTAGGAATACGGCAAGGAGGCACCTGAACAGCTTCTGGCAATGTTTTATCCTAATAAACACTTAATTAAGTTATTGCGAGCCTGAGGATGACTTTCCAAAAGTCGTCTCTCCTTATTCATCAGAGCAGCTCCTTTACAGCAGGCCCTGTCCTGTCCAGCCCAGCCCTTGGTCGGGCACTTGCCAAGTAGCACAACCAGAGCTGGCACCGTTCCCTGACAGGCTCGGCAGGAGAAGTCCTTCCATCCACATCCTCCCACACAACGCACAGGAACAGGTCAGTGTGACAAGGGCCAAAACGTCCTTGTGCTGTCACCTCCTCACAGTCATGCCCAAGGCACACGGGCACTGCAGGGAGGTCACATCCTCCCACTCTGTTCACCCTTATCCTTAGCAGAAATGGGAGATTGATAAGTGATGGTAGGGGCAATGAAGATTTCAAGGTACTTCGCATTTGAATGGAAGTCCACTAGCTGAATGATTTACAGAAATACGATTTCTCTTAGCAGGTATTTATTAAACAGAGCCCTGCAGAAAAGAGCTCTGAAGCATCCTAACAGAGCTGAGAGGCTACAGTGGGATTTCAATGCCAAGCCTGGATCCACCTGCAGCTCCCCACAACAAATGAGTTGTGCAGTCCCTCAAGAGCCCCCCAGATTTTGCTCTAATATGAGCAGCCGATGCTGCCTTGCACACCTCAGCTGCCAGCTCAGCTCTACCATCCTCCCTTAATCCACTGGCTGCAAAACACAAACCCAAGAAAACACCAAAATTCCAAGGCTGGCAGGAGTGGCACAGCAGGCGTCAATACTTAGCTCATTCCCGAGGCGCGGAAGGAGGGAGAGAGGGCAGCCGGGGACACGCGAGCGAGCTTTGGAGCAGCCAGGCCTCCCCCTGGAAGAGCAGCAATTCCCCCGCAGCTCGCTGGGCCTGGCACGGGAGAAGTTACAGGAGGGCAGGCACAGCAGCCTGCTGGTGTTTTCAGCACCTCAAGCTACTTCCCTCCCTCTTCCTGCTCCCCTTCCCAAACTGGCTGTTTCCTTTTCTCTGCAGGCAGGCCCGGGGCCTGGCATCACACCTGCTCCAGGGGCAGCTCTCACTGCCAGCCTCCCCCCCACCCTGCACCTGCCCACAAGAAAAGTTCTGGTTAATAAAGCATCAGTCCCACAGCCAAGGGTGCACCAGCAGCTGGGTGCACAGCTGGATTATGTGCAGCCTGGCAGCCCAAGGCACTTCTCCATCAAACACCAGATAAAACATCGCATTCCTCCAGCATCCCTCCCCAGGGAAACGTCTCCTTCACCTTCACTGTAGTTTGTTTTTCAATAAACAACATTCCTACTTCCCTTGTTTACTTTTTAAAGCACCTTGTTTAATAACTGCCTACAGTATTAATGAATTAAATAGAGGGAAGCAATTTTGGCTGCCAGTTTAAGCCTCTGCTCCTAGGCAAGGGATGAAGGTGCTTGATTCCCTTCACATAGAGGCCAGATCTCAGGGCTGTGTAAAGCACAGTATCACGTACTAATAAAGGAAACCCATCAAAACCCTACAGGGAAAATGAAAAGGCAAGGATATCTCAGGATTGCCCTGCACTGACATTTGTATTAACAGGGTCAGCTGGCAGCAAACACACACAAGTGCAGGCTTCTCTGATACCCAAAACAGAAACAAACTCAGTGCTGAGCAAAACAAGGGCCACAATTTACCGAAAACGGGTCAATCACACTGTCAGCAGTGGTGACACCACCGAGGGCAGGGAGAGAAAAGGGAAGTGGTTCTCCGCCAAAGGCCACCTCTCACTCTCAGCACTTCTGCAACTTAAGAAACAGCCCAAGGAGAAAAACAAACCCAGCGTGGGAACCCATTTGGGCTCAGAGGTTTGACGCAAACTGCATTTTTAGCAACATCTGCATTTGTGCCTTTTTCTTTCTTTTAAAAAAAGGAACTGTCTGCAGGCACTTCCTCTGCTCCAAGGTGGGGCTCCCTGGAGAGAGAACTCAGCTTCCCTGACACAGACAGGCATCATCACAGAAAGATCTGCAATGCCAACTGTTACTTGTCCACATGAACTTACCTACTGACCCCTTCTCACCAGCACCAAGGCACCTTTCTCTTGCTTTGGGCTCCAATATGGACAACTTCTGAAGCCAAACTAAAACAACAGGAAAAAGTCACAGTTTGCCAGAAGACAGTCAAAGGTGAGGATAGATGAGTGTGAATCTGAATTCCAAAGGACTAATTCCTTTTCCTTGCTCCAAGCAAGGAGAGAATTTCTGCTGAATTCAGAGGGTACAACTTGCCAAAGAGAACCCTGATGATCACAGCTGTGTGTGTAACTGCAGAACAACCGCTTCAGGTGTACAAAACAACCACACTCAGATAGAATTTCAGAGACAGGACCAAACTAGCCTCAGGTCATCCCACCAGGCTGTGGGGAGCTTTGATACCCACTCAACACCCGAGTGAGTTACCAGTCCGCAAGTCCCACCCACTGCTGGAACCAACCCTGGCATGCCATCAGAGCTCCTTTGCCACCAGAGCATTTGAAATGAGCTCCAGAAACAACTTTGCAAACTTCAGTCAGAGCTTGGGCAGCCTGGGTACGGTGGAGAGAGCAGTGGCATCCTTTGGAGACTGTGCGGAACAAAACAGCTCTGGGTTGAGAAACTTATCCCTGCCAGAAACTCACCCCTGCCTCGCTGCCGGCAAAGGGAGCAACAACAGCAGCTGTTTGCAGCCCAAGTTTTCAGCCCACACAGCTGCGACGGGGCTGCACTGTGCTGAGACAACCCCAACCACCTGCAGCATTCCTCTGCCTCCCGATGCCCCGAGCCTCACCCTGCAGGGCTGAGTTTCACACTTGCATCCAATGTATTCCCCCACAGGCAGGGCTGGGATTTAACTCGTTACAGGCGAAGGAAAGCAGACTGAGTTTTGTTTTAAGCTGGACAATATTTTATAGTGTCTGATGGAAGTGAAAGTCCATGTGGGTTTCCTGTTCCACTCACACACTCCTGGCCTACGGATGAAGCAGCTCAACAAAGCCCTAAAGCAGAGGCAATGCAGGCAGGGCCCTGGCACGGGCACCAGCTGCCTCCTCACCACCCAGCCCCGTGCCCAGCCTGTTGCTGGCAGCTCCAGATTAGGTTTCACCGGGCTGCTGCTGAGCGCGTGCTCCTACAGTGAGGCTCACACAGCCCTCCCTGTGCCACCTCGCTGCCGAGCCCGGCCCCATCGCTTCTGCCAGCGCTCAGCGGCCTCGGGAGGGAGGGAATGTCCTGGGGCTGAGGCTGGGGAGGGGGAGATATGCCGAGTTGAGTTGGGGCTGTTGTCACTGCCATGAAGCAGCACAGACTAGGAGGACACCCCCCTGATGCCAGATTGTCAGGTAATGATTTATTTCAAGGAATACGAACCTGGGCGCAGCCTGTATGATCACCATGGCAATGAAGACGGGAGTTAAGCAGGGATGGATTAGTTATCACAGACTGAAAAGGACTCATTTTCCACTCAGCACTAACAGCAAAAAGCTTTACTGCCCATCTCCCTGGCCATGCAACACTGAGGGAGTCCCAGCAAAGCACATGTTGGTGGCCCACGTTCAGCCTCCAAGGCAGCTTCAGGGAATCCACCCAGAGAGAAAGAAAAAGATTCCAAAAAGCAACAGCAAAACAAGTTGTGCAAACAAAGCTCTGATGTCTCTGGAATTTGAGACTGAAGATATGCACAAAATCGTTCTTCCTGCAGTCTGAGCACGGCAGTTCACGGACTAGAAAGAGGGTGGCTAACACAATTAGGATGCTGATTAAGAAATCCGGGCACTTGGTGTTTACAGAAGAAATCTGATTCTCTGCACTTTTTGAAGCAAGAGACCCAGACCGGAAGCGAGACCATGAAAGGAATTTGTTTTACATGATAGTCCCCAAAGGCTTCCAGGTCTCCAAGTCAAGACATTCCCAGATGAAAGCTCTACATGACATTCTTCTTGTGCTATATACTGTTTAAACATCCTTGGGCATTTTTAATGCATACCACCGGGTTCACGGAGCAGGACAGCAATACCCAGGAGAACACTCCACAGTGTTTTACACCACGTGCCGTGGTCCTACCAGCTCAGCCTGCCCAAAGTGAGCCAGCTGCTCACTTTGTGGTACCAACAAAATGCTTTCACAAATACGTTCTTATGAACACTTCAATCAACATGAGAAAACTTCCTAAGCAGAATCTATCGCATCAAGGAACAGAGAAAAATAACCACTAGCTTTTTGATTTGTTAATCCTCAGGTACAGCACCCCTCTGATTGACACATACTTATCTTTTTTCTTTCCTAATTAACACAGTCCATGTTGATTATCTTTAAACCCCACAGTAATCTCCTCTGCCACCAGAGTTTGAAAGCATTGCCTTCATACATAGCACCTTTCTTTTTAAACCTTAAATGACAGCTGACAGACCCCAGAGCAGCTGATTAACAACCAAGTCTCTCCCCACTACCTTTAAACGCGTTTAAGACGGGATATTTTACAACTAATTTTTATGCCAATCTCCTTGCATGTCACTGTCACTGACCTGACCATGTTTGGCCTGACTGGCAGCGTCCCACAAGAAGGACCCATCTGCTCTAAATACGACTGTAACACAAGTCACAGGAGACACACTGAGGTCAACATACTGTCCCTCCCCACCACAGCCAAGCCCAGGGTCCCCTATATTTAGACAAATGTATGTCCAGCACTTTACAGATGGAAGGAGATCACTGACTTGCCTGAACCACGGCCAGCACTGGCCGTCTCCCCGAGATGGGTGTGACCAGGAGCCGACAAGTCCCCGGCACCCAAAGGCAGGGTGCCCCCCACTCCATCCCCAGCCACGGCTCCCCCAGGCACAGGCCCAGAATGTAACTGGTTGAGGAGGATGCTGCTCCATCTTTTTCTGGTGTCGGTGGATGTGGCCAGCACTGAGCATGGCTGTGGTCAGCCAAGGAGCAGAGCTCCTGCTGCCTTGAGGAGCAGAACTGTGCCAGGACTCGGCTCTGCAACCACCCCAACCAGGGCATGGGATGGAGGAATTACGCTGGGGAAGCTGCCTGGCTCTGATCACAGCCTTGTTGGCTGCCCTCAGTAAATACATTAACAGACCCCTGTAAATAGAGCACCAAAACAAGGACCACTCTGTCTCTATACAAAGAAATCAATGCTGAATAATAAGCCTTTTCCTCTTGCTAAGAAGCAGCAGATGCTTGTTTACCAAAAGCATCAAAAATCATCAAGAGGCTGCTGGATTTGACTCATAAAAATACAGAAGGAAGTTATTTGTTCAGTATTTTAACTTCTGCAGCACTCAGCACTTTCAATTTTCTCTCATTCTTACTGCATCCTCCCCTTGCAATGGTATTTGATCCCTGAATGACAGTTTCCAGCAGGAACAGTAAAATCGGTTTAGGAACGACTGTCCCTTTAGATTAGCAAAAGGGACAGTCAGCAGTAGCCAGTGATGTGAGATGGTTTGTGGGCTGTTTCAGAGAGAACTGCCATGTGCCAGGTTTCTTTCAATAGGTTTTGATTTGAAACTGGAAGTCGCAGGGAGCTCTACCTGTTGTGCTGATACAGCCCGTAATAGGGCCATCAATCTGCTCCCCCTCGCAAATACACCAGAGACTTCATTTTAGGGAACAGGGAAGTTACAATTAAGGGAATACAAACTTAAATGTGGCTGCAACTGATAACTTGAATTTTTAATCAGCTACAAGTGAGGAATCATCAAAGACAAAGGGTCAGAAACATTGTATAGTCGGAATAGTTTAATGGATTCTGTGCCTTCAGTCCAGGGCAACACTTAGGACAGTTCTTTGCACAAAGCAAGGTCAATACAAACTTACGATTCGATTTAAAGCTGCAAACCGAAGAAGAAACACAGCTTCACTTTGGGTTAAGCGACCCAGCACTGAGGGAATGGGGTGCCAGCCTGGAGAGACAAGGCTGCCTGTCCCCAGGAGCTCAGAGCACGTACCCGCAGCACAGCACACCTACCCTGACCGCAGCCACACAACACACTCCAACATCCTGCTGGTGTAAGTGACAATCAGCCTCCGGAGCCATCAGGAAAAGCTCTCCAAATCAGACCACGAGATATAATTATGATCCATTTCAAAATGCAAGCTCAGCATCACTTTCCAATCCAACTCTTCCCCCCGCGGATGTTACAAGTTCTTCCTGGAGACAACATCCCTTGTGACTCTGCTTTTTCTTTTGGTGCTCTGAATAGGGATCAGCTTACCAGGAGTCCTTTATTCCTGAAATAATTTCCATTAATCACTCACCATACACCACTTTAAACAGAAGCTGACAGACTGTGGGATGTCTAACACCAGCACAGCATCTCCCAACTTAAATAAAAGCTGAAACGAAGGGCACCCTAAGAGCCAAAAGGAACTGGGAGATTTCTAAATAGGAGACAAGAAAACTTCTTCCAAATGTTCCTAAGAATTGAAATGTTTTTATACAGCTACTTTAAATACAAGCAGGGAAGCAGTACTGTGAACCATCCACTCTTCATGGTATCTGCTCACAAAAAAAGTAAATGAAAGGAAAAACAGTAACGTGCTTCATTCTGAAGCATCACCCTGCAGTTTTGCATTTGTGATTTCTCAGCACAGCTGCAAATTAACCAACTCTTTTAGCACCTTCATGCGACTTTCAGTTAAAGGGGATGTCAATGCTTTACTTCAAAATGCATATAAAGGAGTTTTTAACTCAACATAAAAACCCTGCAAAGTTTTGCTGACTAAGACTCAGACTGGAAACACATTAAATAAAGTTTTATTTTACGGGAGTTTGAACTCAGAAGAGTAGAGATTCCAGATGTGTTTATCCCTGCAAAAGTCAGGTGCTAAATTTCAGCAGAATTAGCACTTTAAGCAGTTTGGCAGCCAATTTTCTGTGGTTAACTCAGGTCTTCGTATTTCCTAAAAGCATAGAAACCCCTTTAAAAACCACACATTAAAGCAGAAAGACCATCAGAATACTAAACACTGCTATGTACCACAGACCCGGCGTAGTCTCTAACAAGAACACAGTGTACTTTAGGGAAAAGGCTTTTAAACAGCTTTTTAAAAGGCTCCAGAATAGATATTTGCTTAATTTCAAGCTAGAGAGCCTCTCATAGAACATTTCATGATGTACTTGAAGGAACTAAGGACAAAAGAGTCAGGAAGATTACAGCAGTGTCAAGGTTTTGCTGGGGACTGTACTGAGAATCGGGGTGATGTCCTGGCCCATCTGCTGACCCTGCTGTCTGAAATGTGGCTTCTGGGCTGGCTCAAACACCCCCACACACCAGCACTGTTCACACTGGACACAGCATCGCCCACCTCTGGGGTGGATGTTTGTGTCCCCCCTACTTGCTATCGAGGCACATGGATATTCCTCTTTTGCTTTCTTGCAATTTTCTCATCGTGGCAAAGCAACAGGAGGGCTAGAAATGGTGCTGACAAAGTGCTTGTTTTTATTTAGACCAACTGGCTTTCGGTCTTTGCGCCACAGAGGAATGCGGCTGTTCTATTTTGCATTTGTTTTTTGATTTCTCCATCTCTTTTACAAAGCAAATAAAGGGAAAAAAACCAACAAACCAACCCTAACAATAACAACAACAAAGCCAGTGACAAGCTCTTCACACACCACCATGCAATGAACGCTTAAAAAACCCAAACAAACTAAACAAACAAAAAAACCCGAATGAAACCCCTTCCACAATTTGGGTTCGTTTTAATTCAGCATCGAGTTGCAGAAAGCAAGCAGGAAACTAACAGGAGGACCAAGATAAGACTGATGATAGCTTTTTACACCTTTGTGCAAATGAGATTCCCCCTTACATTATTACCTGACCAAGGTAAATGCATCATTTGCTTATCAAAACGACCCTACTCCAGTCCCACCTGCCACGTGGAGTCTCACAAAACGTCATCAATACACCCAGAACAGGGCTGCCCGTGCCTGTCTGTCAGCTAGAGGTGACTGAGCCAAGCCACAGGTACCAGCCCACTCCAAAGCATCCTGCTGGGATCCTGCAAGAAAAGAGGCTGCAGGGCAACAAGAGGCTCAGAGAAGCAAATTCATTCTCTTCATGCTGTCAAACAAATCACAAGGAGTGAGGAAATCCAGCACATTATACACAGTAACATCACTGTGCAGGCAATTCCAAGCTCAACTCAACAGGGGTCCCAATCCACCCTGGCACCTCCAGACAGCTCTGGACCTCGGGATGAACTTACTCCGATCCACCTCAGTGCCTCCACTAAAGCCACACTGGAACAGTCAGATGGCACAGATCTGTGCTCTTCCAGGGAAAAGCTGGAAGTTTAATACTGCAACCCAGCCCCTGACCTGCGGAGCTCCTGAGGAGATCCCGGGCAGGAGCCAGCTCCGGCCAGTGGGACAGCATGGAGCTCATTAAGCCATTGTGAGAAGTGTGTGAACAAATCAAGGAGTTCGCTAATAAGTGACAAAGATCATTTGTTTAAAAGAAAGGACTAAATCATTTCTGGTTCAGCAGTCTGGATTTAGCCTACTTGTAACAAAGGTGTTTTGAGGGAAAGCATTCTGCTTAAATGGCTTATTGCAAGTAAACCAGAGAGCCCAAAGGGCTGAACACGATGTTGATGAGGGGCAGATAAGTAGTGGATAAACAGGAATATGCACTGAACAAGGAGCCTGTGGCCTCAATATACCTAGAAGTTCCCAAATTTATAAAGTTGTCAATGCCAAGAAATGCCAGTCCTACAGATCTCCCAGGCTGGATTCCTGTAACACCCCCAGCCTTCACCAACGCTGGGGCTTGTCTTAAGTTTATCACGTACCTCTACAGGTTTTTCTTCTCCCCACCCTCCCTCATCCACGGGCTGATGTCCTTGAACCAGAAAGCTTCTGTCTGTCACAAAACACTTGGTTAATCCCACACAACCCAGCAATAGGTGGCTGCAGAACAGCTATTGCCAGTCTCCAGCTCCTTCCCAGCTGCTGAATTCAAGCTCTGGCTCAAATGCACACACAAAGCAAAGGGGTGGCTTTGGAATACTTCAGCAAAAGCACAAGTGTTCAGTATTAAGGACAGGAGTGAGTTTTGCTCCATGTGTTTGTGAAAAGTTGAGTCTTCAACCAGCTGCTATGAAACACTATGGCTGGAAACTCAAGTTGGAGATTTGCTTTGTACACATTACATCCATTACACTGGAGAAAAATATTTGCTGAACTAGTTTTAAGCCCATACGGGCTGATAATTTAAATGCTGTTTTTCAGACCAATGCAGGGGAGACAGCAGCTCATCAGAGCCTACCGCAGAATGGGATGCAGAATTTTAAACTTTCTCTGACCCCACAAACACTAGTCAGAAGCAACTGTCAAGAAAGTTAGCCTGAAGTTGTTTAAAAAACAATGAAGCAATATTTTAACCAGGGGCTCTGTGATAAAGGTGCAAGGACGTTGAGTCCTACAAAAAAATCCCAGCCAGCTATTAACTGGCCCCAAAAGGTCTTTTTCTGCTGATAATCTCACTGAGGTCCTTCTGCTTTGTGGTCTTTAGAAAAATCCCAAGCATTTCCAGAGACAGGAACATCTGCAGATGTTTGAAGACAATACAATCTCAGAGTCAACTCTACCACTTAAAACCTTTTAAAACATTAATCTGGCAGCCCAGCAGTGTGGGCTTCCTAACTAAAACATGTTGCTTAAAAAGGGTGGTGGCGTGGGGGGTTTGTCCTTGAAACACTGGTTTGTGGCTCAGGTTTTGATCTGATGTCCGATAACCATCTCTGTCTCTCTTCCAGCCCTTACCAGGAAGGATCGGTGAGACAAATACCCACAGCTTCCAGGGGAATAAAAGGAAAAGCCAAACAGGAAAAGTAGTTATGAACAATACAGCTCTGCCTTAGTTAATGATCAACTCTGCACAGACCATATTACTTTTACCCAAATACCACAACCTATTTGAACAGTTTTTAGTAATCAGTGGGTAGTAAGAGGCCTCTTAAGCATCGCATTTGTTTCATCACAAGCAGCAAAGAAATAGAAAAGATGAGAAATCCCCGACAACTCTGCTCTGTCAACAGGAAGCCCATCCACTGCGCAGGGTGAGCTCAGCTGCGTGGAGGGGTGGGCAGGAAGGGTAAGGGGTCAGGTTCCCCTGCCTGCACATTCCCATCACATCCCTGATGGAGTATGAGGCTGTCTTCTGCAGCCGTACAAACCCTGAGCACACAATGCACACTTAAAGGGAGAAAACAGCTGCTGCAGTCTGCCCTGATCCTACCAGCCTCTACAAGAGATGAAGGGCTAAACAACTGCTTTCTGTATTTCACGCACCTCCAACCAGAGCGACCCTCAGCTCATAAGGCAACTTCAGTTAGAGCTGACAGTGGTAACTGGTATCACTCTGCTATCTTCCAGTCTTTTCGCAGCAGTTTCCAAGCATCTCCTCCTCAGCTCTTAAATATCACCGACTCTCAGCACAATGGTAAAATACTCACAAAGCTACAGTGCTTTACAATGGCACAGAGGCAATTAAAGATTTCCAATAACATGCTGCTCAGAGGATTGCTGTCTAATTGCTGAACGGTCAAGGGTTTTGGCAGCAATAACACTGTAAGGAGATAAAAAGGTTGTAAGGCTTTCCATAGAAGAAATAAATAAATAAGCAGCTCTCCAAAGAATGGCAACAGCAGCCACACACCTATCTAAGTTCCTTACTTGGCACTTGGCACAATTCAAGATTAGGTGGCCATGAAATTTCCCACCACAAAGGCCACAGCCGCTTGACAGAGGAAAATTAAAGGGGTGGGGGAGGACAAGGGCCAAGCAGGCAGGGCACACAGAGAGGCTACAGCACGGAGGTGGCAACACAATGAGCCTGAATTACCCAGTGCTGTAATTTACTGTAAAGTTTGTAATTACCTGCACAGCCTCAGAACTTCCTCTTACACTGTCAAGTGTTGTTTCTTCACACTCTGCACAAGGGCTGTCACTTAGAAGAAAACTGATTACGAGAGAGAGCAAGGGGCTGCTAACCCAGGTCTGGAAGGATATTTTGTGTCTACCTATTGCTGAAAATAATTCAGTTTAACTTCCTGGGTTTTTTTTTTTCCCCCTAAGAGCTCCACCATGAACTCACAATGCTGTGAAGAAAGTGTCTACTCCTGCTCTTTCTTTTTTCTCCCTCAAAGTTTAAAATACATATAAAAACTATGAGTTAACATCTTATAATAGAAAACAGACTGGTATGAGGCAAGCATGAGAACCACGGAAAGCAGTGAGCGTGTCTGTGCTTTTTAGATCCATTTGGCTCCCGAGTGTTGGAGGATGAAGGAGTAAACAGGACAGGGGTGCTTCAACATGTGCTCGACGTGTGCCCGGGAAGGGCTCCCACTGCTGCCTGGCAGAAAGGAAGCCAAGGCAGAGTCAAAAGTATTTAAACACCACAAAAAATGCCCCAAAATGCCAGGTGGATGCAGGCACCAAAGTGAGGTGGTCAATCCTTAGGTTCAGAATGAAAGCACCTCTGCACCCTCTGGCCCCACTCCCTGGCTGAGCATGGCCCGGTGAGACTCACACAGGAAGGATGTGGCACAGTGAAAGCAAGGGCTGGGTTTTCTCAAACCCCAAGTGAGTGCCCTGATCACTGGGTCATCTCGCTTTGTCACTGAGATAAAGAGGAAAACTGGGTGACAGAGGAATCTGGCATTATCAAAGAACTCGGAAAAGCCACTTCAGGGACACCAGCAATGGATTAAATAACTAAAACTTGGCCAGAGGCAGAGGAAGTGACTGCAGGCAGGAAGAACTGATCCATGGCAATTGCTCCAGGTTTCAAGTTAAAAATTCTTTGATATTTGCAGACTATTTGAAGCTTTGCTTTTTTCTTTCTATCTTTTCCATCAGCTGCCTTGGAGTTTTAGTAGACCAAAGTAAATTTTGAATCCTACACACAAACAAACTAGTAAATCAGCAGAATTCCCCCTAGGTTCAGTGAGAGTAGCAAGACTTTCTGGAACAAGTTACAACTATAAATTCTGAGCATTTTGATAAACACAAGTCTCCCGGACATTATTTGAATCCTTGTGAACCTGAAATGAATTAGACCCAGACCAGCTGACTACATTACTGACTAAAAGCGTCAACACAAGAGTAATTTCTGCTGATCTCTGAAAGTCAGAGCTGATCAGCCAAATACATCTACTAAAGAATACACTGAAACAGAAGTTTCTGATAATGTTTGGGTCACCACTGCCCTTCCCACTCCACAGAGAACACATTTTTAGCGTAGCAAACAACTAAATCTGGATTTTGAGGTCTTGCCCATGATGAAATAAGGACATCCAATATTAATCAGCCTTTGTGAACTTGTAATTAGGAGCACAAACTTTAAATACTGGCCTTTATTATGCCAGCCTGAGAGCCACAGCACCATCCTGATTGAGAATGCTAGCAAAATATTAATCCAGCACTCAGCCCTGTGAGAACACTTCTGCATGGGCCAAAAGCTCTGTCATTCTCATGCTTATTAATCTTCCCTTACAGGAGGCAAAGGACAGCGTAAGCTCCACTCTGATAACTCTGTTATCTCTCTCCCCAGAAAAGGAAAGGGTGGTCCTTCCAACCAAGTGGGCATTTAAACTACCACGAGGCACTTCGCTGCAGGGATCCGTGGGACATGTGACTGAGGGAGCAGAGACGAACAGCATTTCCCCTTTCTTTTGATCCCTTTCCGTACAGTCTCCAACTGCGGGTTAAGTGTTTGAGCGGCGGATAAAACAAACACCTTAAAAGCACTTAAATTGCTACCTGGCTACCTACTCTAGCTCGGTAAATCATCCGGAGCTCTAAGGAAATGTTTCAGCCTAGAGTATGCTGGGGTTTTCGCCACAATTCCAGAATTACTGCAACTTCCCAAAGCCCAGGGCATATCCAGTTTGCATCGTTGCTTTGGAAGAACAGTTTAGGTGCATCTCTGTTAAATCTACATTATCAGCAACCGCAGGGAAAGCCCTGATGTTTACAGGCAACACCGCGGGCGGAAAAAAATTACTAACTACAAACATTTTGGGTTGAGTATGAAAGGCTCAGAGACACTTAACTAAACTGATTACCAACTGCAGCAGTGATTGCTAGCGCTCACAAAAGAAGGCACAGGAGCCGGGGACTCATTTCCATATGAAGCATAAGCAGAGCTATCTACTAAAGACCTCATAAGCGCAAGGCAGCTGCAGTTCTAGCGGGAGCTTCTTGTGACAAGAACACAGTTCCAGGTGGGACCCAGCACTTTATCCCACTATCTGGAAGCCTTTCATGATGTTTCCAAGAGATAAAGCAATCTGTTGGCTTCTTTAAAGAAGTATCAAGCATGGCTAGACCACAGCGACTATCTCTCTGTACACCTTATCTACCAGCCCATAGCTGCCACTTCCCTCCTTAATCCTTCCAGCCAAACCCCACGACTCGGGCAGTGGCTGTTAATTGTTTATAAATTAAATGATTATTCGTATCTGCATATCAAAGGGGGGTGTGCAGCTGGAGAGACTGATTTTCCATGCGGCTTAGTTTGGGACACGGAGACACTCTGCACTTCGGGGCTGCCCAAGACTGACAGTACTCAACAACCGGCAGCAGCTCACGTCTCTGCCTCGTGACCCGCAGGTGCTGAGTGTAAGGTCTCAGACCTGCTCCTATGGCTCCGACCTGGGACACCCCAGGTCCGCAGCCCCTCTCTGCCACTTCGCGATAAGCCAAGAGATCAGATAAAGGGGCTGATCTCTGTTTTGAGCCCAAAAGACGGCCTGAGCATGTGGGCAGGGGATCTGCACCCCGCTGTCAGCGCCCAGCCCGGCTGGGGGTCCGCGGGGGCCCCGCACCGGCAGCGCACGGGGAACCGGCGGCTCCGGCGGGAGGAAGCGCAGCCCTGAGCTGCCCGGGCAGCTCCCGTGTAACACTGAGCGAAGCGCTCGGATGGGACTCGGAGTACTTGTAGTGAAAAAAAAATAAGAAGGGAAGCGAGTGGTGAGGGAGCAGCAGCCGCCGGGCGCTGCCGGTGCTTATCAGCACTTCCACACTGCGGTGCCGGCCAGGGGAAAGTTTGCCCGGAGGCAACCGGCGGCGGAGCGAACTACGGGGAACGGGGAGGGCGAGGAGAGAAAGGAGACAAGAGGATAGCGGGGAGAGCGCAGCGCACGCCCCGGCAGGGGGAGCCGCCGGGAGTCGGGGCAGGCAGAGCGGCACCGGGAAGGAGTGTCTCGGCGGTGTGTACCGGTACTTACAGCTGGGCGATGGCGCCCTGGGAGATGACGGCGTTGTCGGAGAAGTAGGGNCGCTGCCCCGCCCACACCGCACGTGGCGGCGCGGGGCTTGCGGGGACCGGGAGGGGACACGCGGGACGGGGACACGCGGGACCGGGACAGGCGGACGGTCCGCCCCGCTCACGGGCCGGAGTTCAGCTGCCGGTTCCCCCAGCGGGCGGAAGCGAGGGACGGGGCACAGCGCCGCATGCAGGTGCGCCCGGTTTTTCCTTTTCCCTTCCCTTTTCGTTTTCCCTTCCCTTTTTTCCCCTCCTTTGCCCCCCCAGATCTAGGCCAGCGACGCTGCACGCCCTGCAACCGGGTTTGATGCAGCACATCAAACGATGTGTTGCAAAAGGCAGGCAGCGACAATTCCGGTGCTTAGGAAACGACCTTAATTTCTCTCCTGCAGGAGACGGGGGGAAGAGTTCTTGGCAGTAACTTTCACATGCAGAGACGCGACAACTTGCTTTCTGCCAAAGGAGAAGAGAAGCAGCTGCCTTTCAGTGCTGTTTAATCTTTAGCTTCATCGCCCCTTGAGAAAAGGAAGAAAGGAAGTTACTTAGAACAGAAGTCTTGTCCTCTGGCTGCTGGGAATTCAGATGTTACAGTGCGAGGGAAACTTAATACAGTTTTCCACTGGGGAGAGGCGGGGGCAGCTCGATCCCACCCTGCACTGCCCATCCCAGATCGGCATTCTCCAGCCCTGACACCCAGCGAGCAGTGCGGGCGAACCGAGGAGCCTTGGAAGCAAGCTCAGTTTTGTGTTTCCCATAGGAATGCATGACATCCCAGCACAGAGGAACACGATATACCAGCCTTAAGTCATCTGCTGTGGGTGGCACATGCCCAGCAAGGAGGCACAAGTGAGCTGGCAGGGGAAGAAGTGAGTTTAAACACATCTGCTTGTTAATGGCATCTACTCAAGAATAAAAAATACAAAGGCATCACTGCAGAGCTGCCCATGATCTGGCAGCAGAGCTGGAAGCCAAAAGCTTCATCAGCTTTATTTCCAGTTATTAACTAAAAGTTTCAGAGAAGCTGAGAGAGGTTGAAAAAACCAACAGTGTGATGGCACCTGCTTCAGGTCTCGACCATCCCCACTTCAGGGATGGGCAAAGAAAAGGGCAAAGCAGTGGAATTTGTGATCCTGCAAGTTTTGCTAGGATATTGTTTGGCTGCAATAATTTAAGCAATGTCATCCTGTACAGCCAAGAGAGCAGCTCTGGTAATGGTGCCTCACAGCTGAAAAGAAAATGCAGTGCCAGCTTGCTGCAATGCCAAAAAATATCATTTTGTTAGGCAGAAATGAAGTTGGTTGCAAGAAGCAATGGAAAAATTGGGACATTAAGAAATGGAGGGTAACTCAATCCTTCCAGAGGTCAAGAGACTGGCAAGAACCTCATATTCGGTAGTAACACATACCACACATTCACAGACTGAAAAACAAGCCCAGAACTTCTGTTCTATTCCAATGAATAACTTAAGGGCTTTATTCAAGCATTGTAGAAGAGCAAATGTACTTAGATACTGTCCAGACATGTCAGATTTCTTACACGCAACCACCATTACAAGGCAAGCCCTTAAAACCTGCTGAAAACAAGTGCAGTGATTAACTACAAGCAGCTACTCATAACATACGGATAATAGATTTGTAAATGAATTAGTCCTGGATTAATACAATCATGCTCTGCATCTCCATATGCCAGGGAACCAAGTGATGACAGAAATATCCCATTTGTTTTCTTTTCGAACCTTTAGAGAACAGAAATAGGAAATCCTCAAATAAGTTCGTATCTTGAAATCTGCACTAATAAAAGCTATTTGAGCCTGGGTTTGTTGCCATAAAGATTGAAACTCCAGCCTGAGACTGGCACTGCCTTCAGGCACATGTTAATGAAATTAGCATTTCCATTCCCACTGTCCATTTGTGTAGACTCAGAGAATCATTAAGGTTAGAAAAGGCCTCCAAGATCAAGTCAAATCTTTGACCCATCACCCCTTGTCAACTAGACAACAGCACTAAGTGCTGTGTTATTTTCTTATCTTGCTTTTTAAAATCAGACTTAAGGAACAACTCTATGTCTTTGTCAAAAGTTGCATCCTATGTTTAGACACGAGTAAAAGTTTAGATCCAGTAACTCGATCTCTCAGCATGCAGGAGCAAGGAGCAGGCAGAAAGAAGGGGATGCACGAGATGGAGTTTAGGCAGCAGGTCACAAGACAGCCAAGAAACTGCTCCTGGCTGGAAGCAGGTGCACTCTGCTGGGACAAATACATGAAGAATTTAAAGTGCACAAAATTGCAGTGATGACAGGTAGCAGCCTAAATCACTGCCGTGCCGCAACAGAGCATGTGAGCAGAGCCATTAATCACTGCATGACAAGATGTAAATACGCCTGTCTGGGGTCTCCAGTGCTGCCCAGCCCAGTGCACGAAATTACACTTTGCTGCTGGGGAAAGGGCACTGCTTGTCTGAGTTCTCCTCAGCATTTTGCACTCCCCAGGAGGGCACGGGATCAGCGGGGCCGAGCGGAGCAGGTGGCAAACCCCGCACGGCACCACGACACCACGAGCCTGCGGGGAGCAGGATCCCCTTCAACCTTTGAACACCACACAAACTAATAAAATGGAGTTATATACAGCACTGTAAAAACACCCATCCCCAAACTTTTGCTGCACTAAGGCAGCAGCTAGAACCAGTTATGGAAGCACAATGGAAAAAAACTAAGATAAAGAGTGAGAGGGATGTCTGAGCAGGCACTTCAGGAGGGGGGAGCAGAGGGAATGCCACCAGAGATGCCTCTGGAGAAAAGTCTGAGGGGTGGAAGGGGAACACGCATGCACAAATCTCTCATATTGACTTGTAGCGTTCGGTCTGGCAGACAAGGCCGACAACATATTGTTTATTCATACAGTCATCATTTCCACCAGTGTCTGCACTGCAAAACTACATAATCACAGCAGCTCGCGCCAGTACCTTCAGTTGTCTCGCTTTCCTGGTGCATTTTAGCAGTTTCTGATCTTGCAGTGATGTAACAGAGTAATTCTGTGTCCTGCACTCGCTAGTGGGCTTCTCCTTGTCCAGCCCAGGCCTCGGCGCACAGGTCACCACAAAGTGCTCCAGTCAGGCTTGGCACTGGCATGCCCAGATTTGACACTTGCAGGAGGCACGCTCAGAGCTGGACACTCAGTCCTGTCAGTGCACATAGTCCACATGCAAACAGGGCATTCATCAAGCTTCTGTTTCCATCCAAGATCAACAGCTTCAGGCTGAATTGCTGCTTCTTGTCAGACCACACAAAGGTGTGGGTGTCATCGTGTTCCACCCACTCCTATCCCACAGGGGCTTGCTGAGTGTCTGCTCATGTGTTAACATGATTAAATCTGGAGCATGATTGTCTTATTAGGCATCTTCAATTTTTAGTCTACACTAAGGGGGACCTGGTGACCTCTTTTCATTTTAGAGTACACCTGCCAGTGAGATTTTCTCTGCTTCCCTCAGTTCTCTCTTTTTGAAGAGCTCTAATGAACACAATATACCATCATAGTCTTTCTAACTCCAGTGGGTGTGAAGGGTTGGTTATTGAGTCTGTCTGGACTCAAGTCCAGGTACTCTCTGCAAAAGCAAGGCATGTTCTTCTCTTCCTACAAATATGGAAAGTACTACAGCTGTAACGTCAGTCATGATCAAGGTAAAGGGGACAGTGGGAGGCTGTCACATGTAGGAATCTTGCTCTCAATCATTATCAGTATCACAGATAAAGCAATGCAGAACCCAGACCCGTGTTTTCAGGAGATTATGAAAAAAACTCGTGAAGCTGCTGTGTTAGACAAACAAACCTCCCCCTCACCCCCAGAACATCCTCTCCCTGCGGAGAGATGCGCCACAGCCGTGCCTGCTCAGCCACCTTTACTGCACATGTGGAAAGTTTGTTCTTTACTGTTCAACAGCTGTTTCCGCAGATATTTATGAAAAGTCGCAGAATTTTGAAAACAACACGTCCCTGCCCACAGCCGAGCATGGGAGTCTTGCACGGGCACCGCTGGGGAGCAGAGGTAGCAAGTTCATTTCCGTGAGCAGAGGTGGGGCCAAGTCCTTTGTTTTTCTCACCGGCAGCTACGCTCAATCTTTGCCCACAAAAGCAGCTGTCTCCGCATCAGCTCTGATGGGAAAAGGGTCCTAAGGGGTAGCCTAGAAAAATCTGGTGCCACAGCGAGCTCTTTGAGGGTCAAAGGACCTGATGACCCTGCTTTTTTGGTGGGAAGTCAGTTAAGTCATCCTTTTGCTGTGAGGACGTGGCTTTAAGCACTGAACAGTCGACAAATGAGTCTGAGTGGATTAAGGGACCAAATAGATGATTTATTAGGCAAGAGCCTTAAATTAGTGCAGCAAACCTGTAAATAGGTAGAGACCGACTGGCTGAGAGCAGCAACTCCTGCACTCATCTCCTACTGCTGCCTCCGCACTTCGGAGGAGAAGTTGATCCATCAGAAGCCTCCTGAATGTTTTTAGCAAGGGAGACGAAGCCTTCTGCATTCTGCAGCCCAATTTATCAGGAATACATGAAGCAATTTCAGTAGCAGCGATCATAAACAAGCCAATGCATGGAGGGCAGAACGAGATAGAGTACAGCACAGACACAAAGCTATCCCAGTGATTAACAGACATACCACCCACCAAGGCAGGGCTTACATACACCAGCTGTATTACACACAGCCAGGGAAACTTGAACAAGTAATTATAAAGGAGCCTACATCTAGTTAAAACAAAACAAAACAAGAAAAACGAACCCAAAAAAAAAAAAAAGGCAGGGGGAGGCTGGAACAGGGAAAGCACGCAAAACTGTACTTTAATCCTGAAGAACCAGTCAGAACAGGAAGCCACATTCTAAATTTGGTTATTTAAGCTGTCAAAGAGTATTTCTGTTTCCAGTTCTTGAGCAAAGAAATCAGATAAGTACAGGGGTAGGCAGATAAGCATCACTGAAAGAACAAACCCCTGCTTTTAAAGCCCTTTGGTCAGCTGCCCATCATGATCGATGATTAGGCTGCCTAGTTGAGAATTCAACACCTATTTTGCAATATTATCAGTTCATTAAACCCTTCCCTCACTAGCCCCACATCCAATCACTGTATAGTTTACTTATCATTAAATCTTCGAGAGTCTGACACAGAGAGGTCAATGCTCAATTACACCTTTTTTACAGAGCCTGAAGCAAAGATGACTGAAGGGACCCAAGCAGGAAAAGGGACACAGGCAGCAATGTCTGCTCTCAACAAGCAACACCAGTGTAGGTAATGTATTATTTCAGTGACTTGTGGAAAAGAAAGATCTAAATCCTCCCAACTGTCAAACCATCCACCCCCCCTATTTTATAAAGGAATGGTTTCGATGCAAAGACACCGAAGAGCTGAATGGCAATGAGTCCAGAAACCCTGGCTCAGATTATCAAAATACATTTAAGTATCTGAAATCCACAAAATGCTGAAAACTCTGAGGATTCATGTTTAACTTTGAAGTCTTGTGAAGGTGTCCCACCAGGAAAGGGAATTTCAGAGTTTCCCTTTCTACTCCTCCAGCTTAGAGCACCTAGCTCACGCTCAGCAGGAGACAGAAGCACGTGTGGAATCTTTAAGGCACCTCCTGGTCAGCCCCTCCTCTGTGAACCTCTGAAGGAGCACAAGTGCATGGGAGCAGCTGTTCTGGACTCTAGACCCTTTTGGTAACTGAAGGATCTCACCCACCTTCATTCCTTTTACTTCCCAGTTTGTCCTTGCCCTGTTCCTCATTCTCCTCTGTTCACACGCTTAGAATGACAAATTCAAAACCACTTTTCATAAGCATTCAGATTTTGAGCGAGCTCCCTGTGTTTACCTGCTAATTTGGCAACACAATGATATTACTCTGCTTGATCCTTCAGCCTGAAGATCACACCTGAAATCATCTCACACGTTATTGTGATCCACAGGTATGTCATCAGACTGGACTGAACACGTTGCAACCACAAACACAGACCTTGCAGTGAACTAGCCCTGCAGATACCTGTTACTAATCTAATAAACCCAAATTTTACTGCCAGTTCAATACCTTTGCTCACAGTTTGGTGATAAAAGAGCTGGTATTCAAAAATGAAGGCCACTGTAATGAATCGTGGCCCACAGAACTTTTTCTGGTGGTCAGCAGAGCTGGCAGATGACCAGAACTGTTCTTTATCTCAGTACTACACTCTCCCCAAGCAGCTGTAGTAAATGCCAGAGAGAGGCTGAGCTGTCACTGAAAGGAAAGACAGAAAGATGAATTCGGGAAACACATTCTAAAGATAAGGTTCATACTACAAGAGCTTAGTAATCTCCAGCACGGATAAACACACGTTTTCCTGTACACCACACACACAGTCCCTTCTTACTCAAGATCTGGAGTTAACAAACTTGTCTTGCACACCCATTAAAGACCCAGCTACTGTTCAAGTACCAACAGAGTAAATGTTTGGCAGCTGCAGCAGCAAGCAAAGGCAGCACAAGGAAGGTTTAGCTGCCAGAACTCTCAGCGCACGGCTTTTGGAAGTGTCTCTTGTAACACCAGATAGGTTTTAAGGATAACCAGGAGCGCCAGAAGCCTGCCACAGGAGCACCGAATGGTGAGGATACACATTTCCAAAAGTCACAGCAGTCACAGGGTGCTGCAGATCCGCACATCTCAGTGTGGAGTGTGAATGAGCCTTTGGAAGTGCAGTCAATTCAGTATCACATGATCACCCCCCCATTTCTCACAGGGACTAACACACACTTTACAACGGGTCTCAGTTTAAAAATCAAACGGGTTGGCTTACAGTTTCTTGAGCTGCTGCCCTGTAGAAGGAAGCACATGCACCTATTCCACTTACTATTTGAAAAACAACTTTTATACTGCTATAAACCATCAGCTCCTGCATCAGACTGTGGTCTTCCGCTCCTAAAACAAAGGTATTTACACACAGCTTGAGACCTTGAGGCATCTTGGCACATCCAACTGTTATCACGGCAATAATCTGATTTGCTTTCCTTCCCAGTTTGCTCCTGGAAGGAACTATTTTGACTAAAAAAACCAAACCAAAAGGTAACCATACTTGTGCTGCAAAAGGTGTGGGGTTTTTTTTTCTTTTTAAATTATAATTTAACACCACACTCTTGCCTCCACTTGAAGAGTGGAGGACAAGCACTTTCTGAGAACATTTTCAGGTAACAAGCCCCAGACTTCAAGCAGGATGTAATCACCTTCTGTGGCACCTGAAGGGAGTGACAGGCTCCTCAGCTTTACCTGAGCAAATAGACTTTAGTCTGACCCACTGCCAGGCCATAAAAGTTCAAAGAATCCCTCTGAAGTCCCTGGCAGCCTCGCTAGGCAATACAGCTCACCCAATTTTATATGCAGCAGTTACTGAACAGCCTCAAATGCTGCATTTCAGCAACCAGAGCTGTTTCGAGGCACACAGAAGTGGTAAAATCATGATGGTGTGGAAATAGAGGCACCATTTAAAACATAAAACCCAAAAAGCAAGCGGCAGATCCTGACAGCAAATCCAACGCAGCTGCAGCACCGCTGCTGCCCCGGGCCCCGGAGATGTCGTTCGTCAGCAAAACAAAGATGCTGAATCCTTGCAACCTTGGCACAGAGCACACAAAACCTGAATGTCAGTACCTCAGCGGGTGTAAACACAACTCACAGCTCAATACACGTGCGTTTTAGGTAAATTTTAACAACCTCGGGATGCTGCAAAGAGCTCGTTAACACAGATGCTCCATTAAGAGTGTATTCAGTGTGGCAGCAGCATGTCTGGGGACAGGAAAGATGTGCAGGCCAGTTTAGCTCCACAGCCTCCAGACAGCCTAATAAAAATGTCAGAACATAGCTATGAAGGTAATAAATGTAATAAATAGATTGTTCAGGACATCTGCAGCACTGTCTTGGTTCCATTAGCCAAGAGTGACAAGGCCTGGCTCGATTATGGACTCCAGAGCAAGAACCTGGATTTGTGTCAGGGCTTTGGGGATCTCACCCATAAACTGCACAAATGGTCACAGCTACAGCTGGACACAAAGACTCCCCGGGCTTTCCCCAGAGCAGAGTCTGGATGTGAGAAAAAATATTCCAGAAGCCAAGCTGGTTTCATGTATTTGTTCAGCTTCAGGTATGCATAGCATTAACTTGCTGGGGTTTTTAATAATGGATAGAAATATTTATAGAAATCAGGTCTGTGTTCACTATACCCAAGTACTTTCCTCAGTAGGAAAACAAACTATTCCTCTTTGCATCAACACAAAAGAGTTCGACAGGAAATGCCATGTCAAGCACCTTCCAAGGATGATTGCAGAGCACTAAGGAACTCTCTGCACTCTGACAGCTCTTTCCATCTTCTGGAGAAAATCTTGAAGCAGATTCTACTAATTCCCAAAGCAGAAAGCTCCTCACTCCATGATGGTGCTGGCGAGTGCAGACTTGTCAGGTCATCTGAATGCTCTGTAGAGCAGGTTTAAGTTCAAACAACATTTTCACACAGTTCTCCCCTGTCTGTGAGACTCAGTCCAGGCAATCACAGGCTGTGCAGACACAGGGACACAGGAATGGAAATGAAGGTTCTACCCAATGATTGTCAAGACTGACCATTGTAAAAATCTTCTGACACCAAACAAGTCCATGTGCTTATGCTTAGGTCTTCACTAATTCCCCTGCAAGCATTAACACCTTTGTGCACTATGATCCTATTTAATAACATTTGAAAAGTTATTTTATTAATGCAAACACACTTTTAGCCCTACCACAGCAGTACTCCTGGCTTCAGTGTCCAGTTAACAGGATGAGTTTGGACATGCCTGACGCCTGACACGCTGAGGTAGCATGTGAACCCATTTTCCATGACCGCAGGAGACAAAAGGTCTCCTCGCCAGAAGAATTTTACAAACAGCAAAAAAAATCCCACCCCAAACACTGACCACTGACTGTAGCTGCAGCCAGGTCACCTGAATGAAGCCTCAGGAGAACTGGGCCCTGCCCAGGCAGGCAGCAAGGAATGTCAGGCTGCTGCAGAGCACTACCTGAGTGACACTGCAGCTGGAAACTCACCTTTCCTTTTAAGCCAAAATTAATCTGTAGCCTTTTTCCTGTCTGGATTTTTAATAGTTGCTACTTGCTATGTTCTCATGAAAACTGGGGATTAGACATACTCAGGAGCCATTTATGGACATCTGCTGCTCCTCCACAGCAGGACTCCAGGTTCACTATTTACTCCCTTTGACACTATTATTTTTATCCTGCTGTAATCAAACACATTTAACACCCACCTCCTTGTTTTCCTCCAGAAAGAGCTTGGTTTTAGTTAGCTTTGTGACTCCAGTAACAGGAGTCACGGAGCTCGGATCACCACATCAACAGCAGGTTGTCATTTCCTACCCCAGGAAGTTATTTCAAATATATTACAGAAGTGCTCGTTTCAGACCTAACCTACAATGGTTGCTAAGTGCCCACAACAATTAAATACCTCCCATCCCTTCCAATACATTATGTATACTGAGATCAAGTCATGAGTTGATCTTGTGACTGCTGGAAGGCCAAGAGTGAAATGAAAAATCGGAGTTTAGCCGAGTTCAATTTGAGCCTTCGGGAATTGTGCTTTCCAGCTTTCCTCTCACTCATGAAAGCTGTAAAATGAAGAAACAGCAATTCCTAAATCATCATTTAGGGCTAGAAGACTGAAGTAAACAGGGCAGTCACCTTCCCTGAGCCACAGAATCACAGAACTACAGTGAAATCATGGGAATGTGCAAATGTGCAATCAGGACAGGTTTTTCTTTTGCAGATTCATCCCAGTTGGCCCCAAAACACAAAGCCCAGATCTCATTCAAGTATTTCAAATACTAGATATTATGGCTTCTGTTGCTACCTACTCACACAAACAACATTAAGCAAAGAACTATTACAGTCAGAGAGCTCATAAAGGGAGAACCAATTCACCTTCACTTCCCCTTTACTCCCTCTGGAGGGAATCTTAAGCCTTTCACAAAATCTGACTGCAACATTTTAAGCCAAGAAATTGCTCCTGCCATTGGAGAAGTCACCTGATATATACAATTTCTGCTTTTATTAAGTTTAGCTGAAATAATTCTTTTGATGGCTTAGAGGAAAGAGGACAAAGCTTACAAGGCCCCCAAAAGTCTTACCCTTCAGACTATACCTACATTATAAAAATCACCATTTATTCCTGTCAGTGTTCAATCAGCTGTTTCAATGTTTATTTTTTAGCAAACAACATTTACAAAAAAAAAGTTCTTCCTGGAGCAACTGAAACCACCATTTACAAGAGGTGAATACCTCCCTGCAAAACAATCCCAATTAAACAAAAAAACCTCTGCAAATTCTCAGTGTCTCCTAACTCTGGAGCATAACTCTGACTACCTGCATCAGCAGCAAACATCCACACATCCACTGAAAGTGCTACTTAAGCAGCAGGTGCCTGTGTGGAGCAGGATTACCCTTGATGGCAACAGGGACTTTTAACCAGAGAACAAGAGTTTATTAGTCTGGTTATGCCTCTCAGAATACTCTGATGGTGGACTAAATCCTGAGAAGCAACACAGGACACTGGAGGGAGCTACAGAAACAGCAGCTTGGAGAATACATTCACTGACATCTTTGCCAACTGTTCCCCATATTTATTTTTTAGTGTGTAATCTGACTTTTCCCATCCCCTGCTGCAGCAACCCCTTTACTGGAAACCATTTTTCAGTAAGGCTCACATAAGACAATTGTGCAACATCAACAACAGGCAGAAAGTGATACGTGTTTGCAGGACATGCCAGAGGAACAACAAAAGCCCTGTGGAACATTCCACACAGTGAGGCATCCTCGAGGACTCCTGTGAGCCTCGAGTGACAATCTTACCTTCTGGGCTGGGACCGGCATTCTTCTTCCCCACTGTCTGCCTCCTGCATAAATAAGGAAAGGAGAAAAACATTAATATCTTTTAATATATGCAGAAAGCAAAGACTTGCATTTCACTGGTTTGATTGTGTAAGGCAAGGGGAACTCTCCTTGCTCCTGCATGCAGCTGTCACTAGAGAGGAACTCACTTTCTGCTCAGCTGTCACTTCATGTTCTCTCAAAAGCCTTTTAAAAACTCAACGTTACAGGAATTTTTGCCCCTGCAGGATTTTGCATGCTTTTGCACAGACTTCCAGTGACCCCTGCCAAACACGGCAGGCTAAGAGCCAAACATATAGTTCACTTCTGGGCAAAAACCTCTGGGTTTTTATTACCTTTATGGAGATCATATTAATTCATAGTCCAGTGTCAGCAATCAAGTGTAAAATCCACAAAACCAGCACGTAATAAACCTGACAAATATGACTGGGTGAGCACAGATATGACCAGAAAGGAGAAATTTGACATATTACGCTGCTTCAGATGAGATATTAATATGCACAATCTCTAATGTGCTGTGGAATTTTACTAGGCCTACCTACTACAGCCCAAAGCAATACCTCAGCAGAGAGATCTCAGCAATTAATTCTGCTTCACAGTACATTTACATACGCCCTGGCAGGCACTGGAGATGGGGTACAGCATCTGTTTTATTAGTGAGAACTTACTATGTTCATGCAGGTCTGCAGAGAAAAAGCGTTTTAAAACATACCAAGGGTTTTGTCAGGGCAGGGGCATCCCACGGAAACCAGACTTCGGACAGAGGAAGGAAAAAGATAATTTTGTTCCTGGTTGCTCTGGGCTTCCCTCCCACAGGTCTCCTTTTGAGTGGTGAATTTTTCAAGCCACAGCCAGCAAGGGCGTTGCAAGAGACCTGTGCCACTGAGAGTGTTTCACACAAGGGTGACGCTGGATGTGCAGTGACACAGTGACAGTGCTCTCCTTCCCAGCACTGCCCCTGGCCCAGACTCCTCTGGAACAGGCTCCAGTGATGTTTTCCCATGAACAACCCCAAGGGAGACTGTACACCTCTTCTGAACTCTTTTGAACTACACTCTTTGTGCTTACTGGATGCAAAGGTCCAGTTGAGTTCACTTTTGAATCAGAATAAAATGCAGATGCTCCTGCTGGATATTCTTTCTCTCTTATTTCAATGATCTGAATCTGTGATATATGAGAATAACTAGAAAATGCTGCTTGCTACTGGTCTTCTAGTTCTAAGAACAGGATTAGAGCACCACTGCACCACCAAGTCATCACTCGGAGCCACCTGCAACCACAAATTCAAGCTAAAACCTGCAGACCATCTACATCAAACAAGAGCTGGCAGGAGTACCTTCTACTCATCATACCTGAGAATTGGCTCAGCAACTTGGTAAGGGAGGTAGCATTCCTGACCCCTTCAAGATGAAAACCCCAATGAACTCCACAGTCAACAGTAAAGGAGCTGTTGCATCATTCAGAGGGTGCAGATGAAGAGCAGCCACGGGAGCAGCAGCTTTTTAAGACCAGGGAGCCAAGTCCTTGAAGATTTGTAATCCTAATAACCAGCATTTCCCAGGATAGTGTACTTTCATTCCTCACCCCAGCACTGAAAAGTGCAGGCAATCCTGCCAGAACATAAGCTCCAACCGAGTTCCCTGTGGGTTTACAAGAAGTTGACTTGGGGGGGCGGGGGGGGGACAAGAGAAAGAGGTCAGAAGGAAGGGGAAGATGGTTTCATTACATGTAGAATTGCAAAAGACATGATGGGGTTTTTGAATAACGTGTCTTTAGCTAGAGAACAAGTTCCTCAAACTCCACAGTTAGGCAAAACAACTGAAAGAGCCCTTGAAGTCTCGTTTGTGCTGCTTAGGAACTCAAGCTATGCAAACATTTTTAGTATTATAATGAATGGCCGTTTCTACCTGCCAAGAAAAATCCTTGTCACAGCAATTGGCAAGCCTGGTGTGCCATAGCCAAAAGTCCCACAAATGACAGGAGAAGATCCTGAAATATACAGATCATTATCTTAGCTCCCCTCAAAATCCAACCTTCAAGAGCTCAGTGTGGAGGAGGCCAGACATGGCCCAACTAATCACCATCTGTCTCTGCTGAAGCTCTTACATCTCTTTGATATCAGACATAAATGTAGCAGGTTTGTGCGAGGAGCACATTCACTCAGAATATAACTGACTATGAAAACAGAACTGCAGACAAGTGTGATTTGAGCAAGAGACCCATTGCCAGTAACCTGGGATGCTGTCTGGAACAAAATTAACCTTCAGCAGCCTCCTCCTCTTCTCATCAGCAACTCTGACCAGCCTGCAGCCTACTCCTTCCCTGGACCTCATGTTTTGTCCTGGATTTACAGAGTGGTCAGGTTCAGGTATCTGAACCATCTTCACCCCATCCACTGTCTCCTCTGCAAATGCATCCATGAGAACGTGGACAGAGGGCGTGAAAGAAGATACAGCCAATGCCCCTGTATTTCACATATCCCACCCCAAGTCCCTGCTTCCATTCCCGCTGTGCTGTGGTCACTATAAAATCCTGCAGCCACAAAACATCCCCCAAATCCCCGTCTGGAGACCAAGGGGCTGCAATGACGCTTCTTCCCGCTAGAGGGGAGGGCAGGACAGGGATGTGCCCGCTCAGGTGCCGCTCCAGGGAGGAATCGGCTTCGAGGGGACACGGCTCCAGCACTGACACGACCCCTAAAACCAGCGCCTTCTCGCTTTCTCGCCCTTCTCAGCGCATTTCCAAAGGCGAAGAAGTACTGCTGCCAGTACAATTCATCAGCCAAGACGCAGATCAGACATCCCTTTCCGAGGACATCTTTGAGAAGGAACATGCTGGAACAGCATCCATGGATAGTGAACTCAGCCATTTGGAGGTGGGAGCTGTGACACCACTCCAGCTTTCACAGCTGCCTTTGCACAGGTGCTGGCAACAACTTCGGACGCCGCCCCAGCCCCGGGTTCCCCGTGCCCTGCAGCACCCATGAGGTGACCACAGCGACAGACCCAAGAGATGGCAGCTTCCACAAACGCTCCTTGGAGATTCCTGATGCTGGGTTGCTCCAGCCTCAAACCAGCCTCCTCCACCAGCCTGCACGGAGGAGGAAGCTGAGCAGCACTGATGAGCTCCAGAGGGAGTCATGCCCTGCTTTCCTTGACCAGAAACAGAGGCCTCAGGGGAAATGGAAGGAATGAGTCGCATAGCTCTAAACTAGGCCACGATATTAAATGCAGTTTAAAGTGAAAGATGAAAAATTCCATCTCTGTTCCTTTCAGGCCATGTAGGACAGAATATGCAAAACATTAATCCTGTTTGTGCTTTGATCCACTGCCAACTATCTGTCATCAAAAGGGCAAGGGAGAGGAGAAAAATTTTGGAGTGCTGCTCTGTTCTATACAATGGGAGTCACTCCATGTCACGCAAACAATTCTGCTCTTATAAATCTCCTTTTTGCAGACTGATGTAATGATAAACAAGATTCAATCTCCACTCTTACGTACAGGGACTGGAGCTGTCTGCCTGGATTTAACATCAGGAACATCACAGCAAGTTCTTCACACTAAGACATGATTATTAGCCTAAGTCATGCGCCTAATAATCACTACATTTCTATTAACCAAGGAACATTTCACACAGACTACACCCTAAAAATACATCTTTCAAACCTTGAAAGGATTCTCATTTAATAACTGCTGGCTATGTATGATTTTATGCCAACATACCTGACTGTACAGACAATGCCTGGGAAGTGTTTTTATCAGGAGTGAGTGGTCACAGCCAGCAATATCAAAAGAGCACCGACAATTTAGAGAGTTTTCACCCCTTAAGTCAACATCTTGCTTGTAGCTGTGAGGTGAACACTTCAGACATTATAGAACTTCTCTCCCCTTCTCTAACTCTTGACTTCTTATTTATACAACAGAAAAATAATTAATATAGATCCCCCCAAACCAAGCAACATTCAGATGTATCCATGCCATCAAAGGGGCTTCTCACTTAACATGGTCAAACCTCCACCATGTGGACAGCTCTGGACTCAATCTCAAAGGAGGAACTACAAAGCAAAGGACTGTAATTAAATGAGCAGTCTCCCAGCTCCCTGCCTACTCTTTCACTGGCTACATCCTGTCCAGTTGTTCAGACACACACCAAGTGCCTCTGAGCCGAACATGACCTTTGCTGGGAAGAAGGCAGCTGCTTCAGTCAAATCAGAGGCTGTGCATCCAGGCACTGATCCAGTTGTTAAACCATGCAAATGCTCCTGGGGCAGCATCCACCAGTGTCCCAGTGTCCCTTTGTTTAGGCTACAGCCACACAGAGCACTGCACGCTTCTCCATACGGGAGCTCTCCTCGTGTGCCAGCAAGTATTAAGCAAGTCAGTACAAAAGCCACCCTCCCACAACTATTTCCCAACGCATGGAGAACCCAGTCTGGTCAAGTCTTGCAGAGGGTGCCACTGCTGCAGCCACAGCCTCTCCTGTAATGCAACACAAGGCACACAGAGATAAGAGCATCCACTGGATGATCAGATTCCTTAGGGCTCAACTCAACTCCTGACACAGACACGTGGTGACAGTGGAGATGTCCTGTGGTACCCAACATCTGCACAGAACTGACACCAGATGCCCAAAGAAGCAACTCAATAGAGGCTTATGAAGTCCAAGGTATCAGGATCTGTGCATGGACATCACATTCCTGTTCAACAGCAGACCCTGCGTAGAGCTGGTCCTATCAATAATCTCAAATCATCTGCTGGAAAAAAGCAAGACAAATGTTTGAGCGGCATTGCCAAATATCTATGACACATTTCTGTAGCAGAGGGACTTTCTTGCAGTAGTCTGAGTTGTATCAATCTCTTAAATAAACTGTGTGAGCAAAAAGCCCACACATGCTGCATTTGCAGTATGGCTGAAGTGCCAGCAACAACACTGCCGGGGAAAATGAAACAAAAGGGCTGACTCCAAAACCTGGGTTGATAAAAGGTTCCCTTCTTTCTTGCAAGAAGCCCAAGACTACACACAAATTCACTGGGGGCTGAGGGGAGATGCAGAACCGTAACAGGTACCATTTCCAGTTTGACCATGTCTAGTAGCAGTTTGGTACTAAAAAGGGTGATTTGACCACCAAAAAAATGGGCATCCAGAGTCTGCAAGTTCCACAGCTACAACATGGAGAACCAGAAATCCGCAGCAGTTTGAGTGAACCAATTTACTCAGTGCATTTTGGAAACCATCAATGTGGTAGCACTGTGCAAGTAGTCCCTAACAGAGGATAGGTCTCAAAGCTGAACTGAAAACCAGTTCACTTCAGAGTCCCTCGGTCTCCAGAGATGGTTAACCTTCACCATGAATAAAAATTATGAAACTAATTAATAAAGTCACCTAGCATGCTCTAGAGAGGAAGCTCACTGCTACTTTTTGAAATACTTGTATCTGCCATCAAACACATTTTAAAGTAGAAGCTGCCACCAGGAAGCCTTTAAGTTTGACATAAAAGTTCTTCAAAAAGCTGAGCAAACCAGGCCACAAACAGGAAAGGAGAGAACTGCAGTGTTTTGCATAGTGCTTTTACCTCTCCAGAGCCATAGGGATAAAATAACATTTCTCCAGCCGTTGCTCTCTCACCCTCACTATTTGCATGAAATGTTTTGAATGAATGCTGTTTCCCTCCTCACATTTCTTCTGGATTTGAGGTTCCACATAAGCAGTAGGTTTCTGCAGCCAAGCGTTCATTCAGAGGCTGGCATTCCTTCCGGATTGTTTTCTGTATCACTTTGCTATGTCAGTAATTGGTATATTTAGGTCAAAGACATTGTGCTCCTGCTCGGGAGAGAGAAAAAAACAAGTTCCTTATCAAAGCTTTCATCTTCCTGCTGGAGCAAAGAGATTTATGCAAACTTTGTTTAGATTAGCACTCACTAAAAACTGCAGAACTAAAACTCAGACACTTCAAGACAAAAATTACAAGCCTTCAACTGGTACAACAAGAGTTAGGATGAGAAATACAGTGTGACACAGCCTGTTACACTACACCACAGGAACAGATTAAAAAGCAGATTACTGTCAACTGAATTTCTGCAGTGAAATCAGCCTGCCTGATGGGGAGGACAACAGCTTTTGCCTTAATCAGAGACCCACCTAGGGGGAAAAAACCCAAACCCATACATTGTAGATATATATTCACATTAAATATCCCTACACCAAACATGTATTAATATAACTTCTCTCTCTAAAACTGTGTAGTAGCACATCATCTCTAGCCACTTACAGACACTAAGGAAAAAACCCAGCAGAACTATTATCTCCCTGAATAAACCTTCCCCCCTGACTTTCAGAAGGCCTTTCAGCATTGTGCGAGCGTGACAGAAAAGACAGGCATTTAACGTAATTATGATGCTTTGCTGGATTTAATGCCTGCCAGAACCCTAAAGGTACCTGCTCAATCTCCTTTTAGGCAAAGCTAATGACATTGCCCACTGGAAATCTTAGAATCTAGGAGCATTTGTTACCCTAGAACAGTAACAAATGCTTATGGTGATGGGCCAAGTGTGAGAAGACTCACTGGCTGTACAAACACAAGCACTGGAACTCCAGTTTTCATACAGGGAACTGTTGCTGATGTCAAGGGTATAGTTTGACTAAGACCAAGTCAAAGATATGCATGTGTACACTGCTGAATCTCAGGGCAGGGCTTCTACACAACCAACAGTCTGTGATTAAATGAAACCCCAGCTCCACAGGTTACCACGGCGAGCAGCCGTTCATTATCCACTCATGCAGGCTGACACATTTACATGCATGAAATTGTCCCTCTGCAATTATGCAGGATGGACATTCACACCTCAGACCCTCACCAGTCACTACCTGTTAAAACACAGACCTTGCTCAACCTCCCAATGCCCTCCAGAGCTTCCAGAGCAGCCCTGGCCATGCACCTCCTCACCCACAGGGCTGACATCTTTACCTCAGAAGCTGGGCCTGTTTCCAGCTGGAGAGAGAGAGACACTCTCCTCAACTGCTGCATTAAAAAAGTGGCAGCTAGAATTAAACAAGATTGAAGGAGCCTGAAAAGCAAACTGGCTAATGAGCCATATGCAGGGAAGTTGGAGACCTGGAACTGCAGCTGATAATCTTTTACCATCCATGAGCAATAGGAAAGCATTACAAGGAATAAGGACATGGATCAGACACAGGAGATGCACAACGCCAGGTTCTGGGTTAAATTACTTTCCCATTGACATGAACAAACATTTTAAAGTGCTTTTAAAAGAGGAAAATATTTGGTTTTCACTCATGCTGAAAGGCTATTTTAGGAGGAGGAGAGTGGAAGGAAGGGAGGTACAAGGCAAAGGGAAGGGTCTTTGTCTTGCAATCAGCCATCTTCCTGTTAGCATCTAGTTTACCTCGGTGCACACTCATTTGTATCCCTCCAGGAGTTATCGCCATTAAAAATCGGAGAGTTATTCTAGGGCTCTGATCAAGTTGTAACTCCAGAGCTTTGACTTTTCCAGAATGTACAGTAGGGTCACTAAAACAATGCTGATCCACCTGCAACATACATTAAATATATTATTCCCATAATGGAGCAAGAAGAGAGCTATTTGGATACCACTCCTACTTATGTCATAGCTGTGTCCATAAAATGAAGCTGTGCCAGCACAGCCCTCTTGTTAAAAGTCTAATTCCTGGTCAGCAGCAGCATAACCAGGTTTTTCATTTTGACAGCTTGCCTCAAATTCCACAGATGGAAGCACACGCAGCCATCCCTGAGACACGTTTCAGCTGCACCTTCACCCCACACCAGCTCGTAGAGCCCAGGGGCTGCCTGTAACACAAAGGCATCCTTCTCCCTGCCAGAATGCTACAGGAGACTCTCACCCACTCAGCTCCTCTGAGATCCAATCCCTGCAAGCCCCTGTCAAATCTCCTCTTGACGTAAGGAACACACAACACAGAGAATTAGGAGCAGCGCAGAAATCTTCGTGACCTACCCAAAATAAAAGCACCAGCAGCCAGGCCACTCAGGGATCTCAGCATACTGCATCAATAATTAAGAGATTATTTTCTGGATGAAAGATATTCTCAAAGGGGGAAGTTATTTAACACTTATGAAGATGAAATAAAGACTCTGAAAAGAGAACAGAGCAACACTCAGTCTTTGCAAATTCCACAATGCTCAACCTTTAAAAAGCAGAGAGGAAATCATTAATATTTCAAATTCTTTACATTGCTTAACCTGAATCTGTGTTCAACGGCATAATTACGAGTTGCAAATTATTACCTAGCATTTGTGAGAAAAATAACAACAAAAAAAAGGAGGTATCCAAGCAACTACATTGTACAGTGTGTCTGGATGCAGCAGCATCTGCGTTGGCACTCGCAGGCTGCTATTGCGTAACCCTGGATTCAAGCAGGAGCACAGCCGGGGAGGCTCTGCTCTATTGCAGTGACATATCTAGAACAGAAGTGGCTGGTAGAGCTTTAACAGCAGGAGTTTAGACTCTAGATCAGAAGAGGAATTGGCAGCAAAGTCCCTTCACCTCTAGCCTCCGTTTGGGTAAGGAAAAACCCCCAAGTGTTTCAGGCAAAACTTCAAAAGGAATTGCTGGGACAGCTTTCTGTGCATGCAGGACACAAAGCAGAGTCTGTGGAGAGCAGAGGGAAAGGAACGCCTGAAGATATTCCCTGGCAAGACACTGCAGAGAGAATCACAAGGTACAGAACGTACTCCTTGTTCACATCCGCCGTCCCCGGGGTGCACAACAGCCTCCCAGCTGCCCCACTTCTGGCAGGGGACCACTGCTGCTAGAACTGGGACATAACGGTTATCAACTACTCAGAATCACTCACTTCTTCACAAAATACACCCAGGTATTAGTCTCACGTGGCTGGAATAAAGCCAGAGCAATTTTCTTGCCCAACACGAGCTGGCTTATAGGCTCTCTCATATGTTGCTTCTCTACAGTAGAGTTCTGCCTACACTCTTCCATGCCTACAGCAACTGGAGATCCAAGGGTATAGGGAGTTTCTGAGGGACCAAAAGCGAGGCAGCAAATGTAACACCTCCTCAACAGAGGCTGGAAAAAAAAAGAAAAAGGAAAATGAAGCTAGGGAGTAGAACAGGGTTTTCTGGATGAGTCAAATACTAGCAGAACAATGTTGCATAATGAGTGCCCCTTGACTTTTGTTATTTCTCCTAGCCAGCTCCTCCAAAAATCTATTTGTTATTGTTTATTTGGGTATCAGTCCAAATTGCTGTGGGAGGAGAGAAAAGGAGAAGAGGATATGCTGTCAAGCTATTAATTCCAGCACTGTAGTCGTTTAGCGCTCTCCCACTATTAACGAATCAGTGTCCTGTTTACTGCAACACTCTCTAGAGCCAGCCTGAAAGTTAAATACAAAACCAGATGTTAATTAGCCTCCTGCAAAAGTGACTCCAGCACTGTTTCTCCTCAGCCAGGATGAATTCTGCCTTTGCCTATTTACCCACTGCTCAGTCCAGACCAGCAGAGTCGTGTCACGTTTCTCTGGAGCAGGCAGGAGCTGGGGGAGCAGGCAGGAGCTGGGGAAGCAGGTGCCCAGTGAGCACTACACAGCTGGGAGCATCACTCCTGAAATTTAAGCCTCTGCGAAACATTATATTGCAATAAAGGCCAGGCTGTGTCAAGAGCTGGGAGCGATTGTGGCCACCATCCATCCTCCCATTCTCCCAGGATAGAAGTCACTTTTCTGCACAAGTGTATCAGTAACAGGAGAAAAGCTGTACTCAAGCAGAATGTAGGGTTATGTTTGGTTATTTCCCCCTCTCAGGAAGGGAGAACCACTGGCAGCAGGTACAGCTTGACCTGTCAAAGAGACACACTTCCACACAGCCACCTGCCCTCCCTCTGTGCCAAACCTGGCTGTTCCCTGGGGCAGAAATGGCTGAGGCAGAAGCCCACAGTCCAGAACAACCTTTAACAGAAGGACATAAACATGGTGCCAAAGGCAAAGGAACCACATTAGTCTTGGCACAAGCCTGGATTTGCCTGACCCCAGGAAGTTCAGTGGATGTATCAGATTTGCAGCCCTGTGGTACTTGTCTGTATAATCCCAGCCTCCTTTGTGCCATCTGTTTCCCCTTCGGCAGACTGGCCATTAGAGACTCAATGCTAAAACTCGTGTCTCCTTAGTAACAGGTTTTTGTTGATCTCTCCCGTGCCTCCAAATCTTTCTATCAATCCGGTAATCTAGCAGGATTTTCCCTGCAGGGGATACATAACAGCATCAGTGGAAAAAAAACAATATATGGGACGACAGAAACACTTTAAGGCAAGGCTAGAAGGTGTAAAAGGGGAGTGCATGAAGCTACAAGTTACAAGTCTATGGAAACCAGATGTTCTCATTATATTGGAGCAAGCCACCAACATACCTTCGAAGTGCCAGGTTTGAGAGCACATCAGAGCATCTGAGCACTCAGTCCTTCACTATTTTTTTTCTTAAAGAGTTGCTAATTTTGAACAATTTCCCATCAATACATAATTCTTCAGAGAAAACACCATACACAAACCCTGCAGCCTTAAGACCACCTTCTCCAATATCTCAATGGTAAAAACACTGCCAATCTCAATGCTGTGCAGGTAAGGAAGGACTGTATTCCCAGTCTACAGAGACTGGCTCTCTTACTGCAGATTTTAAGTCACTGATTGCTGGCTGCTTTTGGTTCCTTAATCCCTAAATCCCCACACTCTCTTCTTGAGGTTAATCCAGTTAAAACTCTCCTTTCCCTTTGGCTAGTGCCTTGCATAAATAACCGCCTGAAGACCCGAGCTGCAGAAGCCAATGCTCGGAGTATGGCACTTCCCAGAACTCTGTCCCACTGCAAGAGACAGCGTAAACTTCTTGCTGCTGCCTATGCCAGAAAAGGAAATCAAGATCAGCTAGGTAAGGGCAAAAGGCACTCCTTATGGATTGCTTAAATCAGCAGGAATCAATCATCCAGTCCAATCCAAATCCCCCAGTTGCTTTCCGCCTTAAGATAACTAGAAACAGGTTTATGCTATACTAAGATAAAGCAGCCTTAAACCAGAGCAAGCCCTTATGTGAAAACCTCCCTTTTTCGGGAGGAAAGGAGAACTTGCCTTTGAGGTCAGCTCAAAATGAGCTACAATTACAGCCATATAGGCCACGTGGGATTTGGAAAAGCAACACGGATCAGCGAAAGAAAATCACCTCTGTAGACTCTGCCTGGCTGGTCTGGCCCAGGCAGCTCCCTTGGCACTGAGCCCGCGGGCAGGAGAGTGAAAGCAGCACTAGGACAGGGAGCCAGCCCTCACCCTCAGCACTCAGCCTGCCAGGAGAGGCCAGTGCCTTACACAGTCCAGCACATGCAGGCCACGAGGACGGTCTCACTACGCACAAAACATCAACAGTCTGACCCAGCAACGATGTGTATTTGCTCAGCAGAAAAACAAAACACACCCAGGGAAGGCACAGAGGAATTTGACTCCTATAGTGCAGAGAAAGCCAGGACAAGTGGGTGACTGAAAGTGTGTCCTTTCTGACAGGTGAGACCCTACCCATTTCCAGTGGCACTTGTCCCCTGGGAGAGAGCCCTGCGTAACGTGGCACCATCCCCTGGGCAGGCGGCAAGTGGGTGCAAGAGAAATCCTTAAGCTGGGACAGGTTTCAGGTCAGTCACACAACCGACCACAGATCCTGCCCCTGCAGCCCCCACGTGTATCTGTGTGCCTCATTCTCATTGTGAGGCTGGGCCAGACGCTCTGGGGCAGCAGGCACTGCCTGCCAGAGTCAAAACACTGCACATGGGCTCCCTGGTGCTTGCCAAGCTCTCCAAGCCATGCACTGGAGCCAGGACTCGGACCATAAGCTCTTTGTGTTCCTGGTCATTCACAACCAAGAGAAAGAGAAATCTGGTTTTGAGGGCTGTTTATCAGCCTAGTGCTTCCAAGATCCTCAGTCTCGAGAGTAGAGAAAATGAACAGCCCCCTCAGCTTGCTGCCTAACCAAAGAGACAGCAAGCAGGACCTGCATTCTGCCTCCCAGGGTAAAGCAGGCACACTGAGGTGAGGAGTGTGGGGTACGAGGACAAAGCAAGGAGCCTGCACAGCTCTGCAGTGCAGCACGTTTCGAACTCCATTCACGCGGATATGGAAAGCCGCCGCTCGGTCTCTGGTGCATATTTAAATGCTCATTCTGAATGGCCGATTAGTCAGAAGTGGAATGTTTCTGCATTCATGGAGGAGCTATTTTAAGATTACATTATGCTCTCTGCTTCCATTAATAGGTACAAATAAAAAAAAGGGAAGGCGTTACACCCAGCGATGCATTTGTCTCCGACTTGAGTGCTGCATGTCCGAAGTCCCAGCGCCAGCACAGGAAAGTTGATGAGTTCTGTTATTGACAGGCCACATTCTTCTTCACAGCTCTAGAGATCACCCCTTCGTCAGGCTTGCCAAATCTTGATGGAACAAGTCAAATCTCTGTGTTCATTGGCCACCTCTGCTGCAGGCCTGTCAACCTGCATCTTCTAGAGCTGTGTTAAACCTCTGTGGAAGTCACCAAACTGAAAGAAGTTAAACCAGACTGGAGCAGCATCTCACGTGTCCTGCCGCTCCGGAGGAGGCTGACCCAGATACTCTCATTCCAGACACCACTTTCCCTGCTCGTGTTGCTCCCCAGCGCTGCCTTCACTCAACCATAACCAGTGCACATCTATATCCCTCCAGTGCCTCTGGATCCCATTCCAGGCCCTGGAGGACCACAGATATTTGACAAGCCGAAAGTTCACAGGAACTTATTTTGGGGCAAAGCGAGAACTCTCAGGTTTTTTAAGCTAACAAAACTCAAATCACTAAATGCTGTTGAGCTTTCATGAAAAACAAAGGCAGTTTTAGGGAAAATACACATTTACGTTTGGCCAAGACCAACCCCTCCCAATCTCTCCTGCATGTGTTAGGAATGCAGCTGTACCCATAACATTCACACACAATCATCCATCAACTCCTACACCCAGATTTGTTTCTTCCACCCTCTCCAAGCCTGGACTGCAATATCAGGGTTTGATCAGTGTGGTTTTCTGAGAGGGGGATTGGAGGAGTTAAGAAGGGAAGCATGGATACAAACATTTTGCCAAACACCACATAGGAGTTCCATGCCAATGCCACAACGGATATTATTTTAATTCCAAAAATCAATAATCTTAACACAGGGCAGATTGAGTAGAGTCAGTTTTCTGTTAACGGTTTTGCTTTCACTAACAGGTTTATTCAGATCATTTTGAAGATCAAAACCACAGAATCCAACAGGTACAGGTATAATAAATCTCATTAAAACCAGAGCAGGTCAGCCCTCTGATGAACTTAAGCTGTAGATCCTTCTAATGCTCTTGAAGAAAGCTTGGGTGACCAGCCAAACGAGGATTCCCTCAGCTCACAAATCCACATCTTCTGAGCCAAGTGGAAATACTGTACGAGCTAAGGAAAACAGAGTTTTGTGTGTGGGTTGGTTTTTTTTTTAAAACAATGTGAAGAGCAAGCAAAAAGTCTCAAATTATGCAGCAAAAATAAGAGAGGCAGAACTGAAAATAAAATCCAACTTGGAGGAAAAAAGGTGATATAAAAACATTGTATTAAACCAACGTTACTTTGATGTTGGATTCAAATCTAAAGAAATTCTTAGCCCACGCAGACATAAAAACTATAAAAAAACCTTAATAGTATGGGGAATGTATAGAGTACAGCTCTGCTGAAACATGATTTACGCAAATGCAGAGGATTGAACAGCAGCAGCAGCACATATACATATATGTGTGTATGTGTATGTGTGTGTATATATATGAAAAACAGCATTACATGGTGTCAGGAAAATAAATAGAAGGATGTCCAAACGCTGGAAAGTGCTGCTTTAAACAAACCTAACATGAATTCTGGCCTTGTGAGTCCTTAGTTCTGGGAGGGCTCTGCTTCCACTGGACACAGACACCACAGGTGGGCAGTGGGACAAGGAGCTGGAGACTCACTGACAGCACTTTTATTGCTCCAAAACTTTGGCCATTGTGGAGAAACCAAAAATTCTTGGCACAGATGCAGTCATTTCAACTTTGTTCATTTTACTGCAGTAATAAAGATACTGCTTTAGAGATGCCACAGTTGATATATGCAAAAAATGTTGATCAGAAAGACAGTTTCTAACTTTCTCAGTTAAAGCACACCTACCCACCAAGGACTAAAAAAATCTCTTCCCCCAAGACGTCAAGATATTTCTTTCACCAAAGCATTGGGTTTTCCTGGTTTTTAACACAGATAGTAAGAGAAAAACTCAGCTTCTAATGCAGAAAACACTTCTGTGAAACTATGGAAGAGGCAGAAAATCCTGGGTTGCATTTAACTAGGGAACAAGGTCACAAATTAAGCAGTCTGAGAATTTCTCGTAGCTTAGCCCTGAATTAGTTTCCCTTTTTTTTTTTTTCTCCCAACCCCCTCCACTACTTAGCTCAAAATGCAAGACCAACAAGAACACATGATACAGCCTGCATTGGTACAGGCAAATACATGGCTGAAGTCACAGGAGCACATTCTTCAGGGCTCACAAACCATCACATGACAAACATCACAAGAAGTTAATTTACTAAACTCAATTTAAACTTGAAGAAGTTAATAATAATAATAAAACCCACAATGGGAATGTCTCTTAGAAAAGGAGAAGCTGCACTTGAAAAGAGAGCAACAAACAACAAAGCCAAGATCAGTTCTCATGTTATTTGAAACTTTTCATTTCTAGTGCTACACATGCAAGCCAGTATTGCTTACAAGACCTGGATAAATACTTGTAGTTACATAGCTTACAGCAAATAAAAAAAGCTGACCAGCAGCTAGTGAAGACCTTATCAATAAGCCTCTCATAAACATACAAATATTGAATTTTATTGCAAGCACTTGGGCTAAATCTTTTCTGATTCTGCATGTCTGAAAAGCAGCACCCTGTTCATTTGCTATAAAGCTTATAGGTATGAGTGACTTCTTTTTCAACAAGAGGACATGAAAGGCACAATCCTCCTTAGCTGTCACAAAGTATTGACAGCTGTTCAGAACACACACAAGCTCTGCTTCCAGCTCCAAGCAGACAAATGGAAATAAAAGCAGAACTGTCTCTTAACAAGATGTCATTGTACAAACTGATGTTCATGCTTTACCTGTATTGATTTCTGTACCAGGACAAAGGAACTTGTTTTTTAATTTCATAAGAGCCATTTTCATTGGAAAAGTCTCAAAGCTATACTAACATTTTATCCTGACAATTTAATTAGGGATTGGTCCAATTCTAGTACTCAACATTCAGGGATCCTGAAGGCTCTTAACTGTTTAAACAGGTTGCAGTGATCTGCAGGGCCACCATCAAACAGATCACTGCAGACTCATCCTTGGGATTAAGTCATCTCTATTTGTGAGCCCTTATGTGATGATCTGTTACAGAGTGTAAGTACTGCATGAAAGCCTCTTCAAGGCCTTCACCACCATCTGTGAATTACATTATTAACAATGGTATGAACTTCCTAAGAGCATCTGGTTCTCTCCCCACCCCCATCTCAAATCACTGGAAAGAGCCCTTCAGTATCAAAACAGGCACAGGCAAAGCTGCTTTCCTCCTTTCCATGCTTCCCTACCTCCTCCCACCCTTCAGCAGCAGAGGATAGATGGGGCTCAGCTCTCCATTTCCACACCCTGCATGTTTTCTGCACAACCCTTGTTATTGTTAAATAAAGACAGACTAAAACAACTCCATGATGTGTGTACCACAGGCATTTTGCTGGGAAAAGAGGAAGTTTATTTCATCGTTTTGCAGAGGCAGCATCTGAAGTATGCTGAGAACTGTGCTGAGCCACAACGGGGACTGCACAGTCCCACCCCAGGACTCGCTTCCCACCAGCACAATTCCTGGCATTAACCAAAACCAGGCAGCAGCCACTCAGCCAGCTTCAACAGTTACTGCTGTAGCAGTAACTTTCTAGATGCAAAGAAGAATTTTGTCATCCCAATTCTTCTCCCACCAAGGATGTTTCAGAAGTTTATTCTGAAATAATGCCAGCTTCTTGTAAACAAGAAGGAGGAAGAAGCAGCATCGCCCAGGACATTGGAGCACACTCTCCACTGAACTTTGCAGAGAGTTCACATCAACCAGCCTCCTTGGCTGCTCTAAGGGATCATTTACTCTTGCAGGAACAGAGCCTTCCTATCTTGTTTTCTACTGCTTGCTCTTCAAACCCAGCTTCTCCTCTTGCTCTATAAGTAGGGCTCCTCGTTGCCTCAACTCTCTCTGCTCATCAGCAGCAGTTTTTCCATTCTGTTTTGCACAATATCATTCTTCAGTTGCACAACAGTTTGCAATTCAGGCATCGTTACAGCCCTGTAACAGACAGCATCTTCCTCTGTCTTAAGTTAGCAGCAGTGTTTCTTGAAAGAAAAGAGCAACATTATGGGCAGCTCCATAAAGACTCGTATTCAGAGGGAAACAGAATCCAAAACTAACAATCCTGCAATGTGCAGTAACAGGCAGAAAATACTGGGCAGGGGGAGGAAGACAAAACTGTTTCTGCACAAATGCACACAAACTCTTCCAACAAACTGTTTCTCTTATGCCCATGTTTCAAATTCATAAATAATCAGACACATGTTGAGGTGCTCAACAGTTGCATCTAGAAGGTGCTTCTACTGTAATTAAAAGTGAATACAAAATTTCTCCAAGTTTATAAAATAATAGGCAAGTATTTGGGGTCACCATCAGTCCAATGCTGCCTGAATCCACGCTCTTTGTGTGGGTTGGAAGAGGAAGTCTGCAGTTACTGCCGACCTCAAGCTACAGGAGGTGTTCTGCTGTGGTTTAATCTCATTATGGTTACTCAGCTTTGGAGTCAGGCAGGTCAAGATGAAGACGGACCACTACCCAAACTCCTGGGAAAGCACATGGCTCTGTTTTTACACAACCATTTAAAAAAATTAAGGGAGCCACAAGAAAATTAAGCAAGTTTTATGAGTGCCTTTAGACGGATGGCTTGGATCAGAATCTTGTCTTATTCCCTGCAGGTTATTGGGAGGGATGCAGGGAGAAGAAAAGTCAAGAAACTAGCAAGTGTTAGAGCAAATTAGTGGCAGTTAGAGATAGGCTCTTCCAAGCCCAGCTCCCAGCATACAGTGGGAGCACAGCATCCTCTCAAACAGGATCTGTACAACACTGGTATCTGAAACGGTGGCAACTAAAATGGGAATGAATTTCCATCTTTCAAACAGTATGTACAGGTGACCATGTAATCAAATAAATTAATATTTTGCTAAATCAGTGCATTGAATATTACCCGATGAGCTTATTTTTGGAGGCAGTTCAACGCCTCACTTCTAGGACTGATGTCAGTGTCACATGCTTGGAGAGGATCAGTCTGCAGCTGGATATTTTAAAGCCTTCTATTAGGAGCATAGAAAAGTCAGCGGATTTCAACAGCATCAACTAATGAATTTTTGTTTTATCACAACAATTTAGTCATCAGACCCCACTGTCAATATCTCTGTGAGAATATCAGGCCATTTCAGACACTTCAAGTCACTAGACAGAAACTGAAGAGTGCAGCAACTGAGTTGTTTCAACAGAGAAAGTTGTGTTTCAACAGAAAAGGAAATCAACAAAAAGACAAGGAAACAGGAAACTCTGATTCTGACTGGCTCCTGATAAAATAATTAACCTTTGAGAAACTAAACTCAGCAGCTGTAAAAATACATAAACAAACAAACAATAGCAGAGCAAAGGGTGTTGAGCATCAGTAGCGCAAATGCTCTAGGCAGCAACATTCAACCCAGAGTTCAAATCCCATTCGCTCACAGACCAACTGTGATGTCATCTTTTATTCTGACATAATGCAGGATGTCACTGAAGTTCAGTGAAAAGTGTTCATGCAGGATCTGTGAAGTCTCCGCACTTTGATGCTCGCTGCTTGCACTTTGTACCAACAAGCAGCAACAGATTTGCATTACACAAATAAGCAGTGTCTTTATTGTGCAACCGCATGCGACTTTTTTGGAGAAAAACAATGCTCAAATACAAGGAGTGCTGTGTGCATCAGGCTGCAGAGTGGGTGGCAGTGATGTTGTCAGAAAGCACTGGGCACTGCTTACCTCCACACCCATTGACTTCAGCAGAAGGCTACATACGAAAAGTCTCTGAAGATGAAGCTGAAGTGTTCCCTAACCCATGGCGCTGTCCATACGCTATACTTAAGAAAGAGACAAAACAAAAACCACAGAAGTGAAGCAGCATGAAATTGCAGGGTTTGGGTTTTTACTTTTTAAAGACTCTTGCAGTCCCTGTTCCAGTTAAGAAATCAGACTATAAACCTATCAGTTGGGAGCAAGCCCTTCCCCACACTGCCTGAGCCTTTGCCATGTCTGGAGAGGAGGATGAGAACCATGGTGTTTAATGCATGCTTACAGTGCTCCGAGAAGACCTTGGATGAAGATGCCTTTAAGCTTCATGGGCAACTCAGCTGTTAAATTGTTCAGTGTGACTGCCTACGTTAGTCAGGGGCTGTACCAAACACACAACCTTCACACATAGCACAGGACACGGCCCATTTTAAAGATCCCTGGGAGCTTCTCTCCATAAAGTTCACAAACTCTGCACCTGTTTCAAGGACAGATCAGCTCACCCTCGCCCAGGCTACAAATTTCATTTTGTAAGAGTTTTAAGAACAGAAGAGTCAAAGGCAGGAAACCCTAAACCTCCACGAACGCGAAGCCCCATACACAGGATTGCAGAGCAAGGAGCAGCTCAGGTCCCTCCAGAGGAGCTGGAAGAGACCAGGTATTGGAACTTCAGCGTCTGACAGACCCTCCTTGCACTTTGTGAACTTATGGGTGGATAAATAGGCTCGGTGCACAAGCTGCAGGTGGGGTCAGGGAAGGTTCCTATAACCAAGACAAACTCACAGTATTCCTAGCAGTTAACTCCAGAGGCATGTGACTATTTTCAGATTGTAGCTTTTAACCCAGTCAAAGAAAGACGAGACTAAAGGAAATAACAAGATCCTTACATGTCCAAGCTCTTATTTAGCCACTTGTGGTTCAGCAAGGCATTCCCTCTCATTTTAAGATGAGGCTTATAAATTCAGTGTATCTCAAAGCTTTCAAAGTGAGCAGAATGCATCCTTCATTCCAAACTATCCCATTTGCAGCCACAATTCCTCCATACAGAATTCCATTTTTTTTCAGAGGTTTGAAGCTATCTGGCAGTTGCATGAAGCTCGGACCAGCCTGAACATTTCTCTCTTTCTTTTTTTAAGAATTTTAGACTTAATGTAGCATGTACTCTCAGAAAAGTTTACAATGCAGCCTTTTGTAGTCAACTTGCTCCAAGCTGGGCCACTGCCAGGTTGTTATCAATGACATTTTAAGGCAGATGAATGAAGTTCTTATTACGGTGACAAGCAGAATTGTGATATGGCACATGCATACACTGAAAGAAGGGAGCTTGCTATTAGTTTGTCAGGTTAATAAATAAATAGAGATTTCAAGAATAAAAGCCTTTTATTAGGAAACAAATGAACAAAATTAATATTTATAAAGCTTTAGTGGCTTAGAGCACCCTTTAAAATAAGATTATTCATTTCAGTCACAGCCACCATCATGGATTAGAGATTCTTGAACACAGCTTCCTCTCCTAATTCTCTTATTAAAGCAGTGCAAGGCAGAAAGCAAAGCTCTGCCTTCTGAACTGTTCAGGTCAGACTCAGTTTGAGATTGACAATATTGAAGGCCCACGACAGCAAACACTTCTGTTACGTCTTCAGGACCACAGCTAAAGACTGCACCTGTTGGAAGAACTGTTGGTTCCTTATCACAGCAGGAAGTTCTCACGTTTTACACAGCGTGCTTCCACACCACACAGAGCACTGAACCCGTGCCAAGCCACGAAGAGCAAAGCTACACGTTAGACAAACTATCAGCACTCAGTCAGGAAATCACTCCCCATCTGCCCCAAGAGAAGAGCCTGCACTAAAACCTGCTGGTATCTCTCACCCTTGAGGATTCTTCAGCATCTCCCACAGCACGAGCAAAGAACTTTCACCACCAAAGTGAAGTTTAAGGGTGAAGTATGTCCAGGATGTCCCACTTCACAGTGAGCAAATGAAATTCTGACACGCACAGATTGCTTCTCACCTCAAGCTGTCTTTGCCACGTACTCCCTTAGGCTCAAGGCGTTCTGCACTCATCTGTCCTAAAATCAAACTTGCAAGTTTCAACTTTAAACAAGCTGAGTAATTTTAGGTTGGGTTTTGTGGGGCTGTTTTGTAGGGAGGGGGCTGTTTAGTTTTGGTTTTGTTGGGTTTTTTATTACTTTGCTTTTTAAAAGGGGCACTTCTCAAATTCAAGACCAAGATGTGAGCAAGTGCTCAAGCTTAAAAATTTATTTTGGCTCATGCCATCTTCTCCTCATATACTAAAAAAAAAGTTCTCAAACTTTTCCCTTCTCCTCAAGGCAAAGCCAAGTTTGAACTTTCTCAGTCATATGAGAAGCAGACAGAAACTGCCCCAAAATAACCGTCTCAGCCATGTACGGTCAAGATGAACAGATCTAAGTTAAACAGAGCTTCCTCCCCAACAGAGCAGTTTCTGGTTTATGTGTAAAGGAGAAAAATTCCACTTCAAGGACCAGAAGTGTGGGTTGCAGAAGCATGTGGCACAGTTGTTATCTCTGCAGCATGAAGCACAAGTTGAAACCAGGGATCTGTAAAGTGTATATGAAAAATATTCATTTCACCCACTGAGACTATGCAAACTCTATTCCAGTCATACTATAAATGTTAACTAGTAGTACCTCCCTTGCCTTAAAGTATCCTACAACTATGCCCAACTTTTGGGAGGGGGGGTTGAAAATATGCTCTGCTCATATTGGTTTTCACTTATAATCTCTTATTTGAGATTCAGGAGCAGAGCAGAAGCTGCACAGAAGGACAATTCCCTCCCAGCACCAAGGCAGCCACACAGCAAAGTGCTGAGGGATGCAGTGGCAGGCAAACACTAAAAGCAAGAGATAATATATTAATATTTGATTCCCATGTGCAACTGTACTGACAAGTTTATGCAATATTAAACTCGACCCACACTACAGGGGTAGCTGCTGTCTCAAGATTCATTAAGAGGTGGAATTCAGGCTTACATTCTAACTGCTGCTGAACCAAAATACTACCAAGGAGGAAGAAACACTACAAAGAACAAAAAGGTCCAAGTTGTCCTGTTTCACTTCACTTTTTGAAGTCACAAGCTTGCTCCCCCACGTAAGCACAACTCAGCTGAAAAAAAAACAACAGAGAAAACTCCCAGAAACAAAACTCTCAAGATGTTACAAAAGAAAAATATTTGTTCAGAGAGTGAATGAAATCGTTGTCAACCATTCTGCAGTGTGAAAGGGCAAAGGGGAGGGCTGTCATTTCAAGGTTTGCACTTCACTCAGGAAGACAATAGAGCACCTAGGTAGCTGTTTCCTACCACATCTTGAAGCACCATATTTAAATACAGTGGTTACAGCATCTCTGAAGAATAAGCCCAGAGCTGTTTGTCTTTAAACTATTTAAAACTGTTGAGGAAGACTGCGGAAAGGAAAACAAAAACAGAAGGACAACAACACAAACAAAGAACAACAAAAAAAGAATCAATCCTTATTCCAGAAACACCTTTATCTCATCACCTAGCATTTCCTCTTGTACCTAGGTTTAGCTCCTGTCCGTAGGTCAGAGAGCTGAGTCACCTTCCTGCCTGCCCCACAGCTACTCATGAGCTAAATTTTCAGTGTGACACCCTGTTTCCTATTGAAGATGCTCCAGAACTCCGAACTACTGCAAGGGAACAGCAGGCTCCAAAGGATACCTGCTAGTGGTCAAGAAGCTCAGAGACATCAGCTGACTCTCTGCAGTCCATTCAGGAGTTTCAGAGACCTATGAGAAACTCTATTTTTAGATGGACTGAGTGAAAGGGTTGGTCCTGCACCATTCAGAAGACTCAGACTACCTCTTAACTACCAACCAGCTCTCCTTTGGAAAGCAAAGCATTTTACACATGCAAGGCACATGCCCTATCCCTCCCTCTCATCATCCTGTAAAAAGGGTAGAGATGAAAAGCCTGACACGTTTTGTTTCAGGGTTTTTTCTGAAGAATCCTAATGTACACATTTCTCAGATGTCAGCCGTTGAAGCTAAACCAAGCCAGTTGAACAAGTCTTAAAAGTTCTTGCTGCAATTTAAAATATGATAGTTCTGTACATCAAAACAGAAGGGACATGGCAGCAGCCAGTGGGAATAGGACAGCTACAGTTCCCTGGGACAGGACTGGCTTTCCACATCAAAATTCACTCTTTGGATATTTAATTCAGTTACAAGTTGCAGACCAACTCCTGAGACAACATCTCTGCCATGTACTTCTCTAAGATCTCCTGTGCTTCTCCATTGGCAGAGCAGTGGAAAGCTCAAGCATCAAAGCCACCTCCTGAGCTGTGCTATGAGCTCAGTACAGGGACAGTATGATCTGCAATAAAGCACTTCTTTCAAAACAGGTCAGATGAAATATTCGAATGTCTTTGATTACTTCAATACAAGAAGTTTACACTGTGGCCTTAAGATCCCCAGTAACTTCACCCTGAAACAGCCCCCACCGATGCAGTAACTTCATTATTTCCATGAAGCCTCAGTTTAGGAGTCCCTTGGGAGGAAGTGGAGGAGCAGTGCACCCAAAAGCAGCGAGCAGCCACAAGCACAAGACGTTGCAGCGAGTGCCACGGGCGTTCCATTTACCAGGGCCATAAGGAGTTCACGTCACAGGGCATTTGCCAGGAGTTTCATGATCGCTGGCATGCACAGCAAGGGTGCGTCTCACCATGGAAGCAACAAGCTGTTAAACCGTGTGACTCATCTCACAGCAACGTTTTCTGCCTTCCGAGAGGAGAGCAGCCTGCAATGAGCAATGCTGATAAGATGCATATTCAGAGGAATTATATTTGGGCAAAAAGCTATTGACACATTCAAACCCGTATATACAGAAGCCTGCCCAAATGCTGACTAAAACACATGAACACACACACTGCAATATTGTAGTATTGTGATAAGAGGTTTTGCAGATGGCTGGGTTGACTGCAACGTAATCAATTTATAGGGTCCAACTCAGAAATGCAAAAATGGCTTTTAGTCTCCATTATTTTTTATCCCTTTAAACAGAGCGACCCAGAGGAAGAGCTTCCAGCCAAAAGGTAAGAAACAGTGTGTGCCTTGCTTAAATCACTGACTACTTCCAATAAATATCACCTCTTTCTTCTCCTGCTTCCGAGAGTCCCCTTTCATGCAAAAGATATGAGCTCCATTGTCACTACCTAATAATCAAATTAAAAGGACGCCCAGGCAAATCAATGACACAGAGAGGAGATATCCTTAATTCAGTGGCTGAACTAAACAGCTGGAACACCTGGAGCAGGCAGCTGACCAGCCTGGGTGCTCTCGAGTGGCAGGGCCAGTTCACATGAAGGCAGCACTGGTCACAAACCAGCAGCTCCGTTTGTACTTCTTGCTGATGCCATCAGCAAGAGTCAGATGTGAAGACTGCAAAGCCTGCAAAGAGCCCCCTCGCTTCAGCTGGTCCTGGGAGGATGTGGTTTGTTGTGACTGAAGAATGAAACTTTGAGCTGCAGGCTGTGATCAGGGAGCAGCTACACTGAGCTAAGCTGCCCAAAGGCCATTTTCCTCTTTTTTTTCTTTTTCATTTCCCAAGACAGAAGAGTTGCAGCTTTAGATCTTTCAGGATTTTTTCCAGTAACTGGAAATCCTCAGGCACTACCCCTGCATAAAGGCAGCTCTCTTACAGTAAAATATTTCCAGCAGACTGCTTTGTGGATGGCAGTCTCCACTCAAAATAGCATTTTCCACTTAAATAAACATGTCACTGGCTCCCAGAATGGCTGTAGATGCTACTGTACCCTGCCCTTTTCAACTTATTTTCATTTCTTAAACAGCAAGAATCAATACTGGTCAGATAATGACTCATTACAGCATCATAAGCTATTTGCATTTTCAAATTACAAGCTCCTTTTCAAAATGCAAGAATTTATGTGCCACTGGAACTCAAGAGGTGAAAACTGAAATCAAGCTATCGTTGAGATATGCTACAAAAGGAGTTAGATCCCTTAAAAAAAAGATAAAAGATTTTTCATGCACTCCGCAAGTTTTAAGACTGTTTCAGACCACCTCACTGAAACAGTTTTATCTCCCAAATGGTGACAGCTGGCACCAGAGGAAACAGGCACCTGTAGGGCACTACAAGGTTTGCCTAAAGCAGGAATCAGCTCATTCTTCTGGGCCACTGCCTCCGAAAACTTCAGTTTTCAGAACAAACTCTGGCTATACCTGAAAGACATCAGCTGAAGAAAACCAAGAAACAGCAGATGATCTCTAATGATCAGAGCATCTTTAGATATTAGGGATTCCTAACTTTACTAAGTATTTCATAAGAAGCTCCTGATCTCCCAGCTACATTGTAGTTCCCTCCAAAAATCAACTCTAATCCATGCAAACCTTATCCATGCAGCAGCAATCAAGATCTTAATTTATTTAAAAAAAAAAAAAGGAAAATAGAAAAACAAGTTCTACATGAGATAGACTGGACTTATCAATGACTAAGTAAACTCACAATTACCCCATTGTAGAACAGCAATTACAGGACTAGGGGTAAAGAAATGTTATTAGCTTCCCCATAAAGAAGTGGGGAAAGCATTTCCTGTATGTTCTACCAGCAAGGAGCTTCCAAGCACAACATGACAGGCACTCCCAAACACATTTCCAGGACTCTACTTCCTGCTCAAGCTGTTCTCCTGGGATTAAGGAGGGGAAGTCCAATGGTTTAGGCTTTAATTTGCTTTAGCACAGTTTTTTTCCCAAACTGTGCATTTTAGAACAATATATACACAGAGTATCCTCTCTTTTTGGGTCAGTCGGTCCCTCCCAATAAAAGCATATTGTCTCCCTGAGGGTAGGGAAGACAAGTGAACTGTGAGAGCAGCCAGGGCCAGACTGCCTGCCCAGCTTCTTCACTTCTCAGGAGAGAGATATAACAAACAAAAGGAAAATAGCACTTTCCAGAAATTACAGATACAATTTTTTTGTAACTGTGCATAAAAATACTTTAAAAGGCCGAGTTTCAATAAAATATTTCCCAATACAGGTAATTATCAGCCAAGAACTGCCTTGAACAACAATACATCAGCATTAGCACCAAGGACCTCATGGCATCTTTGTATTTTACTGTAGCACAGTCCTGTCTGCCACCACTTTCTGCTAACATGGCACATCAGAAGACAACTGTTCTGCTGTAAGAATTGAAGATTGCAGTCTTATTTCTCAAGAGTGACTGCATAACCAAAGGCCAAAACAAACAGCAAAAGTCTGGACAGACAATTAAAGGAATTTTACAAGTCATCAAGCAACCAGAGGGCTGTAAATGTATAATCAACACTTTGCATGAACTACCCCGAAATGAATGCTCATGAGATGCTCTGTGGCAATGAGGACAAGATAAAAACCTATAAATAAAAGCCATCCAATTTCAGTGATTCAGATCAGCTATTCCCCTGAATCCGTAAGAGCCAATTATAACAGTTTATAGGGCACACTTAATGTGAAAAATCCAGTTTGAGGACACCAATTTCACCCTTTCTCCTTGTCTGAGAAGTTTACCTCTGAAGGAAACAGACATAAAGCAATTTAAAAAGAGAATCCATTTCTGTCCTCAAAATTCTTAGTGACCTGGAAACAGAATTAGACATAGCCATATGCTTGCACACTGACACGCTTCTCCCTTGCCCACAAGATGAAGCAGCAAAGTTCCAGCAGTTACCAGATAATCTTTGCTCAGAAACAGCAAGGACAGACCCTAATCCTACTCACAAAATTATTCAGCAAGGTGAGCTTTCGTTTAAAGAGGTAACTTGGAGATAGTCACCAGTCTGCATAGAAGGAAGCTACCATCAGTTTACAACAGATTAGTTGAAACAATTTGACTTAAAACCAAAAGAATCAAGTCCTCCTGCTGAAGCTGACAGGGATCCATGAGAATGGCAAGCACGGCAGGCTCACAGGACCGAAGCCTTCCTAAGGACTAAAAATGTGTCCGCCCTGCTCACAAACCCTCTGCAGCTGAGGAAGGAGAATCATCTGCAATGATACCAAAGTTTTGATTAAGAAACAAGAAGTTTGTGGCAGAGGAGGAACACACACAAGCTCTAACGGAAGGAGGGAGAAACAACCCACCCCAGATATCTAAGAGGTTAAAAGGGCAGTCAAATCATGAAATGTGGTTAGGAAGTTGCAACACGAAATGCAGAATGTTCAAACAATACCAGTGAAGATTGTGATGAAAATCAAGTTCACTTTACACTGCAAGAGAAGTCTGAGAAAGTAGAAGTAATTATGAGGACCAAAACCAGGCCAGGAATATGTCACACCCTTATTTCTGGATAGGGCACCAAGGCTGTAAAAACACCACTGGTACAGAACACACCTCCATATCATGGCATAGGAGAAAGAGAATACAGATACATAAACCTAAGGCTGCATCCTCTGGATTTACTATGCTCCACGGGGAGTTGTTTTTATATTTAAAAACTAAGTAGTATCCAAATATCAGCATGGTTTCAATTTAATTTAATTGGCTGGGAAACAGCCTGGCTGATCCAGATGGAAAAGCTTTAGAGAACACAACTAATTGTTCATATATATATAAAATATTTAACAAAGGGAGGGTCTATGCATTCAAATGGAAGAAAGAAGGAAGATGCCAAGAGAGACTCATCTATTCTTACTAGATGTATTCAATGCTATAAATGTATGGGAAAAGGAATAGTGGAAAGGGTAAAGAAGTCAGAGGGGGAAGAAATCTCTGAAGTAATGCAGCACATTAATATTTATAGCAGGTAAGTATAAGCGAAATTAATCTGTGTTGCTAAGTAAACATACCTTAGGAGAGACATGGGAATGAAAGAGGGGGAGAAAAAGAGGTAAGTGTTCTGACAGCTAAAATGCTGTTGGGGCAGGCAGGACCTGTCAAGTAGCTGATCTAGTTTCAGAAGAGGTTACCTAACACAACAAGAAATATTTTCAGAGCAGTTGGCTTTTTCCTTCCCCCCCACTGAGAATGGAAGCAACTGGGATTTCAACTATTCCTTTCCTCCAAACATTGGCAAACCAGGCATAGCAGCAGTGTGATAATGCATGAGGTTTTTTAAGGATAAATGCTAACTTAGAACTAAGCGTACAGAAATGAACGCAAAGCTACGCTATTTTCATTCTCATCCTTGACTACATTGGAAACGGCACATGGCGGTAGGTAGCAGCTTAAGGGGTTAACACGCAGGGATTTATAATAGAGAAGTACAAACAACAAACAAAACAACAGCCTGTCCCAAGTTTAAAGAGCATGGAGAAGCAGAAGCCTTCAGAGCCGCCTGCCCAACCCAGGGCAGCGATGGGAACATCTGTCCTGCTGCACATCTCACTCAGGGATTTGGAATCTGGCCGTTCTGTGTTTCTCCTGGGCTTGACACAGCCCTGTGAAGATTATGTGCACCGTTCGAAAAAAAGGGGGAGACAACCACCTCAGCTGTCCGCAAAGGCAGAGCCGGGCACTGGGGATACCCAGAGGGTGCTGTCAGATGAGATCAGCTGAGCACGGCCGGAGCCCAAGCCGTGTCAGGTCGCTTTCACACACGCTTCCCGCCTCTCCCACCGCGTACAATGAACACAGAATAAACCGGGCGGATTTGTGGAGACAGCCCCGCGCCGCCTCATCCTTCACAGAGGGGCTGGCTATGACCGGGACCCTGCGATACCCTGAGGGCCGGGAGGGAGCTGCCCTGCCCCAGCCCGGGCCTGCTGACGGGCACCGGGACCCCCGCCCGTCCCCTCGGTTGTCACCAGGCCACAGCCCAGGGGTATGTGAGCCCCGTTCCCAGGCACCGCGGGCCCGGATCGCCCCCGGCCCGGGGCCCGGACACCAGCGGCACCGGGGGGTGAAGCGCAGGGGGTGTGGCGCATGCGCAGCGCCGCGCGCCGGACCCCAACGGCCGCCGAGCGCCGCGCTGCCCTCAGCGCCCGCCGGGACTCACCGAGGCGCAG
>VXBT01012136.1:119345-210486 GCA_013400235.1 Oriolus oriolus | reverse complement strand
CCCGCGGCCTCTCGCCGACTGAGGCGCGGCGGGGCCGGGCCGGCCGGGCACAATGAGGCGCCAGCGCGCACGCGCCGGCTGTCAGCGCGCGCGCGGCGCCGCCCCCTGGCGGTCGGGCTGCGTTAACCCCCGCGGCGCCGGCGGCTCTTGAGGGGTCCCCGCACCCGCAATCCCGGTCCTTGAGGGGGCTGCGATGGGCAGGAGGGTCCCGGTATCCTCACCCCGGTCCCTGAGGGGGCTGCGATGGGCAGGAGGGTCCCGGTATCCTCACCCCGGTCCCTGAGGGGGCTGCGATGGGCAGGAGGGTCCCGGTATCCTCACCCCGGTCCCTGAGGGGGCTGCGATGGGCAAGGCGGCTCTGGCATCCCCACCCCGGTCCCTGACGGGTCCCGGGTGCCCTGCATTCTCCCACCGGTCGCTGAAGGGGTTTCGGCATCGTCTCCATGTCCCTCAAGCTCATAAGTGGCTTTTATTAAGGTATGTCAGCAGGGCACCCTCCGTGTGCCTCGTGGCTGGTGATGGTTTGTGGAATCCCATCCCACTGGGAGCCGTGACAGTGGGTATGACAACCCCTGGTGAAAGTTGGCATTAATGGTCACATAACACGGCTTTTCCTTGGATTAGGCGGCGATAGTAACTCCACAATGAAAGCAGCATGTAACACCTCTTCGTACATCGAGGCACACGGCCAAACACCAAATGAGTCTAATGAGTACATTTGAAGCATTCAAACATTCCCAGATGCAGAAGTGTGTGGTGTTTGGGGGTCTAAGACAAAGGGTCAAGTGCTATTAAACTTCTATTGCTTTGCAGTTTCAGCCTCGTGCTACCGAATTCATGGGAAGGAGGTAATTTGGATCAAGAATCTACAAAATTCATGGGAAGGAGGTAACTGGGATCAAGAATTGTCTTGGGCATCGAATGACAACATTACATATGATAACCAGAAGCTGTTCTAAATGTTAAACAGAGCAAACTCTTTGTCAAGAGTGTGCATCAACCCATAGATTCCATTTAAGCACATGGCTGATACTGCTTTGATCTGCTCCTCAGACTGTCAGCACTTTGCCCCTGTAAACTGAAGCACTGGAGAAGCCACATGGTTGCTCTTTAGGTTATTCCCCAGTTAAAATAATGATCAGGGAGGCTCCTGTAGCTGGGCTTGGCTGCAGTGGAGAAGTCAGGCTCTCTAATGGGGCATTTTGCCTCCTGGTGGACAGGCGAGGATGGAGGACAGGGATGGAGGACAGGGATGGAGGACAAGTTCCCTAAACTGGACTAAACTGAGTTTACAGAGTGGGCTGCACAGCAAGCCAGGGTCTTGAACATGCAAATATAAGGCTGCTCCCAGGCTCATAACTCATGTTCTGATAAGTCTGCATCGATACAGAGGCTTGGTGGAAGACTAAAGCTCCCAGAGTGTTGTAGCAGTTCCCTCACCTGAAACTGGTGTTTCATTCTGGATTTTGATCAAGTCATGCAGGGATTACTATCAAGAAATGATTATTTAAACCAGGTTCCAAAGTAGACTTCTGTGTAATTTTCATATACCCTGTAGGTCTTCCAGGTATTTGAACAGCAAACACTTTAAAAAAACCTCTACCACAAATAAACAATGGAGTTGCTATCTACAGTTCACTAAAAGTCCAACATATCAGTTATTAGCTGCAACAACCGCAGATTGTGATAGTTCTCCAGCGTCTAGAAAGGTGTAATTTGCATGTGCAGTGTTTTTTTAGCAGCAGTATTTAAATGTGGAGGAGGAAGCTATAAGGCAGTTGTATTGGGATTGAAAAGAGCAATTAGAGGGCAGGCTGTGGTCACAGCATCAGGGTTGGTACGAAAAACAGACTAGAAGCCTGTGGCCTTACTCCTTCCTGTGCTGGCAGCACTGTGGTCAGCACCTGCTGCTTCAGCCCAGAGAAGCATTCAAAAGAAGTGGAGCTGTACATGAGCTGGTTTTGTACACATTTCCAAAACTGACTATTTAATACACTGCAAACATTTCCCTGGCTAACACAACTTATTATTACTACATGTTAGGGCTTTTATTGCATAATCTTGGCATCAGCTGCAAAAGACAACAGAGTGCTCCCAAAATGTATCTTACACAGAAAAACAAGAAAAAAGATAGAAGAGGCAATTCCAGCAAAACATCTGTGATGACATATTCAGCCCATTATTTTGTCAACAGTGCAAGTATTTGGTGGCATAATAAAAGGATACACTTTGCTTAGCAAAAACATTAAGGGATAACAGCCAAGTTAGATAGGATGCAATTAAAGGTTTGCTTAACCCACGGGATTCCACTTCCAGAAAAATAAAAATAGAGCAGTTTTGATCCCTCCTTCTGAGTTCTAGTTGTATATTCTTGTTTGGGGGTTGAAAAAAAATCACGTTTTTTTTTTAATTTATGTTTCATTCTCAAAAAGTTTTGTAAGTTAATCATAATAGCAACAGAATTCTGAATTGCAAAGGGGGAAAACCAAGCCCACCTGGGAGAAGAGATAACAGGAATTAATCATGTGAAAACTGCTTTGAGGAAAAAGTGCACAATCCAGTTTAAAGCCTCCTTTTAAATTACTCCTGTGCACTAATTTTCTGCTTCATTTTGTTAACATAATTGACGCTAGACTTCAACACATCTTGGAAATGCACTGCAATGAGCATATTTCCTTCTGATACATTTCCCCAAATAAATAGCAAAGAAATGATAATTTATTACAGTATTTTTCACATGAAAGCTGACCTCCTCTATTTCAAGGTTTCTTGCAGGCTGTCCCATGAAATGGAGACTAATAGAGGGCAGGGTACCTTGCAGCTCTTCCAATAACAAATACCATAGATAAAATCACAGTTCAGTTTTCCTGCAGGTAGGCAATCCAAAGATTATGCCACTTCCACTACAAAATACAAAGAAGGAAATGGCATTAGATAAACCTCATTTCCTGGCAGAAATTGCCATAAGTTTCTTGGATGGAAGTCCTGCCTAACCCAAGGGAATCGCTGAACAGGCACCTGATTTACATTCGTGTAAATGAGTGCAGAATGCCTGTTGTAGATGTGTTTGTCTTTTGCCTTCTCTTTTCCCTGTCATATTATTCTTCAAAGAATATGTGAGAAATTATGAAAGGGGATTTATCAAATTCCTTTAGATTCAGGTTTAAAAGCAGTCTGACAAAATGGCACAGTGCACTTCCCCCTCATTAGTGCTTTGTGAGCCTTTCCTGCAAGGCTGCTTCAAAGCAACACAAGAAAGACAGCCTGAAAATGTTTAAATTGAGTTTGTAATTAATTTGTTTTTATGTCTCAGATCCTCACATCTGGTTAACGTAGTCCTCCCTTCATCTGGTAATGGACTTGAGACAGTTCTGGGCTTTGTGAACCTTGAATCTGAAGGTAACCTGTCACTGGCACCTGTGGATTCTCTCTATTTGTGCCCTTAATGTTCTCTGTTGCTATTCCTAGTCCTTTTTTGATTTTGTTTTATTTTCAGTCATGTGATGCAATGTTCTAAGTTCAGTACAGAAGAGTCTGTTGGGCTGTGCCAAAGCCAAGAGACAACCTACAGCAATTCTGATCGTGGAAAGACATAGCAACCTTTGGGATTATTGCTTAGCAACTGCAAACACACAGAGGAGTAAAACTCACAGCCCAGCTCCACAGCAGGTTTGAGAAATCCCTAATTCACTTCAAGATTTTTAATGGTTGAGAACAGATGGGCATATATTAAATCCCTGTTGATTTGCAAAGCCACTTTGAATGCAGGAGGAATAAGATCTATTTTGATACCTGCTCCAAAGGTAAGAAAAACAGTTCTTCAAAGCTTCAGAAAGCAAAGGAGAAAATGTTTTTACATTTTAATTGTATTGAAAAGATCATGTATGAAAAGGGTATTGGGCTTTTTGTGATTGATGAGATAAATATGCTCTATGAAATGTGTTAAGGAAAGGCAAAAGTATTTCTGAGCAATAGAATGTCAAAGAGATTGGACTTTTGTTTTTGAAAGGACTTTTATAACTCAAACATCTCAAAAATATTTACCTAAACAAACTTTACTCCTTCCTGACTTTATCCCCTCCATCAAAATTCTCTAACAGAATAACAATGAAACCATATGAATATTATTTATGAGCAGATTCGGGTTTTGTACAGAAAACACAGAGATAATCTTTTGGTACCTGCAGGGATTCCAGCAAGGGTATTTTTCTCACAGAAAAGGAGCCAGGGAAGTGGCATCCTACTAAATAATGGAAAGCTTATCTTGCCTTCAGCTTGAACAAAGGCTTACAGGAAACTTTATATCACACTTCAAATTTCCTGGGTGTTTCTAGAGCTTTACTCTGTGCTCCATGCTTACTGTTATTTGGGCTCCATTTGGGAATGCCATAGGCCCTGAGAGCTCTCTGTATTAGTGTAAAATCATACACTCATAGAGTCATTAAGTTTGGAAACGACCTCCAAGATCATCGAGTCCAACCCTTGACCAAACACTGCACTGTCAGGGCATTGAGTGCCACGTCCACTTGTTTCTTGAACATCTCCAGGGATGGTGACTCCACCCATTCCAATGCCTGACCACCCTTTCAGTGGAGAAATTCTTCCTTAGGGGCCAAATTCTCAACTAATGTAAACCAGCACTGAAGGTTTGAGCCAATGGAGTTTTATCCAAACTGGACCTGTGTCTCTGTAATCCTCAACAAATTCCAAGTTGCATGTCCTGGTTTTAGCATTCCTTTGTTGTTTATTTTTTTGTATGTTCTTCCATACCCTCTTAGCCTTCATCATCTGTACTGCATTAAAGCACTGGGCACAGTTCTCCATGCTCTGCTTCCATTCCTGGAGTTACGTGGATGCCGTGGAAAAGAGACCGAACAGTCACACTGGTTGTTTAATGTTTTGTTTTGCTCAGAGATCCTTTATAAACTTTTACTAATCCTCAACACCGTCCTAACAAAAGGTTGAGAGCAGTGTAGGAAACATATTCATCATCTTTCAGAACCAGCCACCTCATAAAGGAGAGTGCAGTTGTCACTTTAACATTGCACAGAAACTGCAGAGGGTTTCACAAAGGATGTTTAAAAAATAATGTAAGTATTTGAAACTATAAGAACAGTTTATTTTGGCACAACAAAACCAGCTGATTTGGAACGTGACCAGGACATGGTTAACACCCTGTTTTGAACCAAGGAGTCTGGTTTTACTGCTTAGTGAAAGGAACTCACCTAAGCAAGGAACAATTTGACAGGGTGGACAGGTTTCCCCTTCTGCCATTATAAATCCAGACTCCTTTCCAGCTCATGTCCTTTGGTGGTAAAACCAACTACTAACCTAAAAGCCTCTGTGTGGGTCAGGTAGGCAGCTTGAGCCAGAAATCCATCCCATTCCCAGCAGGTAATCACCTTTGGAAAAAATTTACTAGAAGATGCCAACTAGAAGATGCCATTGAGATAACAAACCTAGAAATTTAATGCTGTGACGCATCCCACCTACCTAGGCAGTATTTGTACTCCAACAGTGGTAATGAACCAGAAGGTCAACATATTCATAATTACATTTGTGTGCCAGGAGGGCTGTAGATCACATTTATGCATTTCCTGGAAGGCTGAACTCGCTTCAGAACAACTACAAATGCTTAAACAGGAAGAGCAATACATATCAAAAGCAGTGCTATTGCTATGGATACTGAAAGGCCTCAGTGAAAAGCACTTTTAAATAAAAACTTGAAAAGGAAGGTGTGGCAGCAAGTTCAGAGTGGAGTTTCATCTCTAATTTGGAAAGGTGTTAGATTATTTTTCAATATCACCCTTCCCTTGCTGTTGTTTACCACTGAGCTGGGGGATTTGCAGCATGCTGCTGATTTTTCATGCTTTGCATCAAGTAGTAGCCAGTTTTCTGCTCCATTCTGTGTGTGTAAATCCCATTCCAGGTGCAGACAGTTATGCATGGAGACATACAGGAACATTTTTCAAATTGTGCCTTGTGAACAGCTCAGTTTCTTCTGACATTTCACAGAATGAACGTTTTGAGCAGTGAAGTTCTTGAAATTGTAAAGGGATTATCCTTTACAGAATAATCTACAACATAAAGTGCTTGTGAACAACTTAATCACAGAGTTCATGGTATAGATTTCCCCTTTCTGTAGAAGCTCTGCTGGCCCATGTACCTGCGTCCTTGTTACCTTAACAAAATGTCCAGGGGAAAAACAGTTGTCACAGTTGAAGTTAAGTAGTTTGTGGGACAAGCTTCCTCACTGTTCCTCACAGCCTCAGAAAAGCTGAAGCAGAGGAAGCATGTAGAGGAATCTTGCTCCTGGGTATCTGGCATTTTCCATTACTTGCTTCCTTTGTCTCATATCCACTGGATTTCCTGGAGGCAGGGAATGGACCTAAACAGAAATAATGTACTGGGGGTAAGAGCTTTCCACTGGTTGGAACAGGGGGACAACTTCCAAGCACTGTTCACCACTTGAACAGTTTCTGAGTCTCTAAGTGACCTGGAATTAATCATTCCCCTTTTGTGTCTCAGTTTCTTCTGCCCTAAGAAAGGAACACACTAATTTAGTTGCTCTTGTCTCCAAGGGCTGTTGTGATACATAATTAATCTTTATAAATCATTTACTGATCTTTGAAGTAAAGGGTCTGTATTTATTTAAGAGTACAAAGCAGCAGTAACAGAATAAAAAAGGAACATAGAAAAAATATCAGTTAATGCCTAACAATAGATTCTGTTCCTGTGTCACCTGTTAGGGCACTGCTGCATCTTTTGGCATTATATAACAGCTGCTTTTCTTCTGTGTCACAGTGATTGACTGCTCAGCCAGAAGAATCAGCCCAATCTGCATATCTACAAGATCCTGAGCTTGGACATAAGGATAGGACTGCAACAGAGATGGAAAGCAATCAAGGGGATGATGAACTGCCATGTCCTAGTCATTACACTTCGTGGCAAGAGTGTTTTTATGAAAAGGTACAACAAAGGTGTCTGAGTCTGCAGGAGACAAAGGTGAGGATGGTTCAAGCACAAAAAGCAGAAGAAGCAAAGGTGAGGAGGAGAGAACCCGGTGACTGGCTGGCCAGAGAGTGGTACAATGAGGAGAAGGAGACACGAGACACTCGCATCTATTTGCTTGACAATCTCCTCCCTACATTAGTCCCAGGAGTAGAAAATCTGTTAATGGAAGTGGAAAGAAAGCATGTGCTTGTATCAGACCAAGAACCGACCAGGTTTAACCCCATTAATTATCTTGGAGAATACCTGATGAGACATAACCCTCAGTATAATGTTCCTACAAAACCAGGCCCGTACCTGAGAGAAATGAAGGTGGTCTCGAAGGAGCTCAAATCTTTGAGGCAAGGTACAACATCAGAGAGGTGAGAGCACTGACAGTGTGGTTGGTCACAAGGCCAGAGCTGATGTCTTGGTCTCTGTTTTACAAAAGGAATGGTGTCCCTGCAGCCTGGTTGGCAGAATCTTGAGCAAAACACACCTTGTGGAGTGCAGTGCCAGGGATGGTATTTGTCTCATAAAAACTTGAGGAACAGGACAAATGCCAGAGCATGTCACACAAAATGAAACACTAGTTATTCCTGTTTAAGGCAATATTCTGCCCTTCACAAGGATATAATTCCTCCTTAGACTCTATCTTAATTACACATGTGCAATGCAAACTGCTTCCAAACCGGTCTAGCTTAGTGACAGCAGCTCTTTGGGACAGGTGTTAGTTTCAAAGGTCTAGAGACTCTTCAGATCATTTCTTCTCTGATCTTCCAAACTTAATAAAAACATAACCTTTTTTCCTCCTTCAGGATGATTTCTCTTGACCAAGCAAACAACATTGTCCTGGCACATTGTAGAAACTCCTTCTCCTGGGATTTTTATTTAGGCTTTCCTTTTATATTCTGTTTTTCCTTTTAAAGTAGAAACTGTTTTTGTATTTTGTTCTTATTTCTAGGCCGATTGCTTTAGTATAATATTTAATGAATATTGGAAGGGGGTGCCATGGCACCTTACAAAATGCTAAGGTTAGAATGTGAGAGCATTAGGTGAACAACAATGCTTTATTTTCATTGCTCTATTCAGGAAAATACAGATGTGAACTTTTCAGTTCATAGATGATCCAGAGGTGATTGTGATTAATGTCAAAATTAGTCATTCACTACTAGATCACTTTATTCTCTATCTGTGTTTGTAGAATAATGACTTCTGTTTGAATGACTGTCTCTTTATTTGCATAAATAGTGCATACAGCTTGAAAATTGGTTTCAGTGTCAGGAATTAGGGAAGTGAAATGTTGACATGTCTTATGCATAAACCCTAAATGAAGATAATTGACGTTCCCGGTATTATAATGCTTAAAAGGATATGTTAAATCTCTCTTTCTGAGCTTCTGTCTCCACATTTCCATTAAACATACTGCTGCAGTTTGTAGGAACATGCCTGATACGAATACAACAAAGCAGTGTGAGAAGTGAACTTCATACAGTCACTGGTTAAAAGAATTTCAGTTTTATTTTCTATTTTTTAAATGTTGGTCCAAACTGAAACAAATGAGCTGGGGAAATACGTGTTTCAGTGAGTTTTTACTCAAGCATAGGCTGTTTAGGGGGGATGTTTAGGATGTCAGCATTGCCACACCTTTGCTTTGGGAACAGTTTTACCATTCATATTTCTTCACAGAGGGACACCTGGATACAGGACCATATCTCAATTTTATTTTGAAAAAGAAATTGAATTAAAATACATAAAATTTCCCGGGGTTTTGGATTGGGCTTTTGTTTGGTTCTGTTTTATAGGTTTATTATCCCCTCCAAAAATACTCTTGTGTTTCATTGTGAATCACAGCTTATTTCTGGAGAGGACAGATTTTCCTGTTGAATGCGAAGTGTTGGCTACCCATGACCTGTTATCTTGACCTTGGCTGTTAAGCCCATCTTTACATTTGGAGACAGGTTCTCAATTTGTAGCTCTCAGAGCTGATGCAAAGGAAGTGACTATCAGGACTTACAGAAATAAGTATCTCCACAGACAGCATTGCCAGGGGCGTTCTGTAATCACGGCTGTAGCAGGTTTTGCATATCCACTGGTAGTAGTATCATGAGATTTGCATTCACAGCAGCTCAGGATTTACATATTTGTGATGGCTGTATTGTGGGATTTGCATGGGATTCTTAAATCACAGCAACACAGGATTTTACCAGCGCCACACAGCAATAAGACTCATGTGAGTCACTGGATTTCAAACAGGAAAGAAGTGCTACAACAGCAATGCCAGTCTGTGCTCAACATCTCTCACATAAGCACCAGAAAGGTGAGGAATGAAACTCGGGCCCAAATGAAGGTCCTGGGAGCCTTGGCATTACCTTCAGGAAAGGCAGGAGTCACCACAGGTTCCCATCTAGCGCTTACCCATCCTCAGTGAGCTCTCTTGGACTTCCTCCAGTTTCTCCTTAACTGCCACCTGACTGAGAGTCAAGGCAGGAAGGAGAACAGATGGGAGAAATTCCTTATGCACATGGACTGATACCTGAAACAGAGCCTTTGTCCAGGGATGGGAGTCCTTCAGGCTGAGTCACCCATCCCTGTGTGGGAGGCAGGCAGCTCTCTTCCTGAGGAAACATGTTTGGTTCTGCAGGGAGAAGTCACCTCGCTGCCATCTCATCTTTTCTGGAAATGTCTGATTGGAAACAAGCTCACTTTGCAATGGGTGCCTGGCGCTGTTGTCCTTGTTTTGCTGTTATTGTCTGAGGGGCACCAGGCAGAGGAAGCAGCTGCCCAGTTTTAGGACCCTAGAAATGACTGCAAAACTGCAGCCCAGTGCAGGTGCAGCACAGAATGTAACTTGTGCTGGACACTGCCCAAATTAATCACCAGAGCACCTTGGCAGCTCTGAGCACAGCCCAGGCTCTGCTCCCAGCTTGCAGACAGCTCCAGAGGAGGAGCTACCTCTACAAATGGTCTGGTTTTCTCTTTCTGCCTGCAGCATATATTGGAGAAAAATCTCTTTGTCCACTTAGGTTGGTACCTGCTGCATTCCTTCTCTGGCTCTGGGACGAAGTCAGAAGATAGGAAAATATTTTTCCCTTCCCCTGCTATCAAAGTGCCCAAGGCTGAGCTGCCTCAGCAGCACTTGTGCAATGCCCACCATCGATTAAAGAACCAAATGATTCATTAAGAAACCTCTGTGATAAATGGCCATGAAGAACAAGGTCCTTATGATAAAACTGACTGTGATCAAAGTGTATTGCTGTGACATGTAAAACAGGTCTTTCTGTTCATTAAAGAAAATATTGATGGGTTATAATTTGTAGGATGACCCCAGAGGAAAAGAAGAGAGCAGGGACAGGATCAGCCCATTTCACAGCGTGTGAAACACAGGGGGAAGAAGGGAGCGGGAATCGTTAGCTAGAATAGAGTTTTTGGAGTTCTCAGGTACAAAAGAGGAACAATTCCCCCTTCCCTGAGTAGCTACAGAGGGTGTGAAGGCCACAAAGATGAGCAGCTACCTCAGTGCAGAGAGATTCCAGCAGCCTCCATGAACAGGAGCTGTTCTCTCCATGTGAACTGATCATTTGGCTTTAAGCATTTTGACCTTCCAAAAGGTTTTTTTCCCCCATTTCATAAATTAACAAAGTCAAAAATCAAAGCAGATGAGTTCAGGATCAATTTTATTCAGTTCTTTAGTTGTGTGAAATGGAGGATTCGGAAAAACATGGCTGGGTGATTAGAGAAGCAAAGAAAACAAGAGGAGGAAGAAAGGGAGCTGGAGTCCAAACCTGCAAACTCTATGTGTTCAAAATGATGGAGAGGCTGAGGTATTATCCCTGTCCTAAGGCATTGAGGGCTCTATTGTGTGAGGCTGCTTCAGAAATTTCATTGAACATTGTTCTTTGGCAGTGAAGTGCTTGTGTGAAAAGGTACTTGGATTTGGAGACAATGAAGACTGATGCAATTTTGTTGGTAAATCAACTGTGGCAAAATTATGCACCTGTCTCCCTGCTAGAATTGAAAGGAAATTGAAGGACATCTACACAATAAATGATGAATGTCATTATAAATGTGAAGGTGAAATGTATCGCTGTTGAAATTATACAAAACTAGGAGAGCTGCACAGATGATTTTCCATTAAATGTCTTCTACATAGACAAGAATTTCAGCAAAAAGTTACTTCCTTTTGTTTTGTTCTTTGGGGTAGGCTTAATCAATCTTAAGTATGCTCATGATGGTATCTTTGTCATCCATGTTCCCATGTCCTACAGGCTGGTCAAGATGAAGGCTGAGGCAAAGAGCAAATGTGAGGCAAGGGAGGAGATGGAGAGAGAGAAGGCTGAGGAGACAGTGAGGAGAAAGGAGGCACTGGCAGCTCTGTTCAAGGAGTGGACAGTGGACAGCGGCTACAGAATCCCAGCAGCACTGGTAACTAGGGGAGATCCTGCTGTGGTTGTTCCTGACAGGAGGAAAAGGACATTTGTGCTAGTGCCATGTGCCCTGTCATGGCAGCATGGGGCACAAGGATGGGTGATGGCTCTGCCACCACAGGATCAGGGGACAGAGCATTGTCCACAAATCTTACCTGTGTGTATGGCCCATATGTCTGATTATTCCAGGTGATTTATTTTAGTGATTGTCTACTGTTGTCTGCATGACACAGGCCTCTGACTCTTACCTTGATTTTTAGGTTCAGAGTGCCCTGAGGTCTTTTCCAGACGTCACTGATTCTGTTCCTGAAGATATGAGAAAAGGCAAGTTTTCCATGTGTCTTCCTTAGCTTTATTGTGGTGATCTGAATTCTGATGTGACCTGTGAGCAAACAGCAAATGGATTTGATAACAGAGGAAGAATCTCTAAGGGTAGTTATATCAGGGTATGAACCACAAATCTTCAGATAGACTGGAAAAAGACTGAGCCACCATGTAATTCATTAATACCATCGTGAAAAGCATAGAAAAAAGTTTAAAAATCTTTCAGGGAGATAGAAAGACCAGATTCAGGCCCTTTCCACTTACATCCCTTATTAGCCAGACATTGCCATGTTCTTACCGCTATTTTTAAGAATCACTGTACCAACCTCCTCTTTCACCTGCCCTATCAGACAGTGTTTGTCTCATGGGAGGTCTTGGGAATACTGGCATATGGGAGGTATGGAACAAAGGTGGGATCAACAAAATTAAAGTCTGTCAGTGTTGTTACCTGTTGTGGTTTCAGGGGAAGTGCTGAGGCTTACCTAATGCTCCACCTAATAGCCCATCTTATCGAGCCATTCCCTTGGCCAGTCCCAGTGACACACAGCCCAGGGCCTCTCTACCAGAGCACTCAGCTCAGAAAGATTTCCATAATTCCTGTCCACTTTATATAGCTCACCCCTGACCTCCCCAGATGATGATAATTGAATAGAGCCAGGAACACAGAAGTGGCAGCACGAGCCTGCTGCCAGCCCTTTACATCGAGAGCCTGTAATGATCATCAGTGATGACAAATGTGCCTTTGCTGATTTGGGATGATAAACAGGGCACTCCAGAGAGTGTTTCTGTTGCTGCTGGAGTCACCTCTGCCTGGAGCTCGCCCTTGCTCAGCCCTTTTCTGTATTACAGAATTGTTCCTCTGAGTAATCATCCAGTATTGGTAGGACATTGTGTGACTGCCAAACACAGCCCCTGTGCTCCTGCTGTGGAGCTGTGGTTCCCCAGTGCAAACAGACCCTGGGACATGAGATTGTGAAGGAATTTCCTGCCCAGATATTTGCTCTCCAGATACTGGGGGTGCTGTCTGTACTATTTCAGTAATAGGCTCCATTTCTTCATTTATTTCATTTAATAGCATTCAATGTACATTAACAGAACATTACAGTCTGTTTTATAGTTTAATAAAGATAATGTACAGTTTAGGAACATCTTAACCAACAAGAGATAAATGCATTCTATGATGAATTTTCTCATTACTCCTGATATATTTAGAAGAAAGAACAGAAAAATAATGCCAACAGAAATAACATGTCTGTGCTCAAAGAACTCATTCAGAAACCTATGTAGATGTTTGATGTCTCTTCTCAGTTCCATTATAGCAGCCCAGAAGCTGACCAAAACATACTTTTGAATATCATCATCAGTAAAAATATTCCCATATTCTTGAGAAAATTACTATGATTTTCAGATTCCACTCTTGCAAAGCAGAATCCATGTCTCCAGATTTCTAAGGCAGTTTTATCTGTTTGTTAAATCAAAAATCATTTCCTCCCTCACATAATTAGTTGTAAGTACTGTTAAAATCATTGCAATTTGCACCAACTTATGTCAAGAATAAATATGACTCTACAGTTCTGAATAGCTAAATGCAGATTCTCACTAAGAGAAATGCAAGCAGATTTAGATGGTCTCTGTAAAGTCAGATGCTTCAGCTACTGTGGGATAACCTCAAATAAATGTCATCCAGCATGAGAAGAAAGTTAATGGAACAGCACCACATGCAACAATATGTGTATAATATGCAAAATCACAACTGTTGCTTTCTAAACCAATATCCCTTCATTTTTTTACCAGCAACCCATGACAAGAAGCTGAAAATGTTAAACACATTGGAAAAAACAGTAATCCTAGATGAGTTCACAAAGGTGAGAAATGAAATACGAGCATCTGGTTCAGAATGTGGTGTTTATCACAAAGTATCAGCATTTCCCTGGGGACAGCTCAGAGGAGTAAGTGAAGGGCTTCCCTTCTCCACCATCCCAGGTAATTGGTTGTATCTGGACATTTCACGTTCCATCTCCATCCTCTTCTCTCACAACGCTTCCATTCTGGCCAGCAGGAGGGAAGTGTTTTGTTTCCTCAGAGCTCCAGCCTGTGCTGCTCTTTGGGAAGTTACTCTGGGAGCCGTGGTTTTTAGGACACCCCTCCCTGTCCCTTTCTAGAATGTCAAAGCCCTGAATCACTTGTGAATTCAGACTTTGCTTGGCTGCTCACCGGAGGTTTGGTGTCCCACTGCAACCATTAGCCTGAGGTAATTAGTAACATCCTCACACTATTGTTATTTCTGACTAAGTTCCACTAACCAGAGAAGAACCAAACCATGAGGACCTGAGATGAGAGGCTTTTGTCCTGAACTATCACTGGTCTGAACCATAAACAAACTGCAACAAGTCTCATAAATATTCATGAAGCATAACCAAGTCGTTTTAAACTCAAAAGCTGTCATTGGGAAACATCAGAAGTGTGGTTTTAATTCATCAAAATCATAAATGTAGTTGGAAGTTTCACCCCATTACTCTGCTGTTCCGCAAGCTGAAAACAACCAAATTGGTTCAAACTATATTTATTGAAAGCTGTCCAGGCCAAGGCTTTGCCAGCAATTTCTACCTGCGACAGAGCAGGATTTTATGGCTGGGTAATTAAACCTGTGAAAAGGGGTTTTTAGAATAGGAATAATGGCAGACCCTCATTGCAGCAGTGCTAGTGGGTGCTGTTATAATAATTAAAACCAGAGTATAAAGCAGCTGTGCAGAGACTAATTCCAAGCAACCACGTGTGAATTTTTGTGCCTTCTTCCCTCTCAGGAGACTCACATATTTGGTATTTTGCACAGAGATGCATTTTTATGGTAACTTGTTGAAGGTTTTTTTAAGCATGAAATGAGATATTTTTGAATTTAACCTCAGAATTATTGCATCTAATTAAGAAGACTATTGTGGATAATGAGAGCCCAGAGAATTGCTTTTGTCACTGCAATGAAGCATCAGTCCATAACCCCTATGGTACATATATATAATCACTGAATGAATTCATGCTCCATTAGCATTAGAAAACTGTTTAAAATATACTTTGTGTACTCTTTATTTTAACTCAATTAAAGATATGACAACAGAGATCAGAAGCACAAAAGACATGGATTGTCAGGCAATCTGATTTGCCAGGAATGTTCTCTCAGAACATATTCTCTGATGCTTCTTCCAGTCCATTTTTAATTGAATCAAATGATGAGGCTTTCATCACTCCCCTTGGGAACTGTTTCATCATCAGGACAGGGCTGCTTCTAATCCTCAGCTACAATTTACCTTTGTTCACCCCTTTCCATCATCCACCAAACCCAGAAAGAAATTATCTTCCTCCATGCTGCTCACGGCCCTTTCCCATGTGGAAAGCATTGCTTTTAATGGACCTTAAAATGAAATAGCACTTTTTTTTCTTCCTTGAATTCAGTGCAGCTTTGGGTTACTTAAAGGCTGTTAGAAACTCAGTAGAGAGACCTCACACATCATTGTTTTTGGAGTTTGGTTTTTTTTTTTTCAGAAATGCAGAGCAGTGGCTGTTGTATTTTTACATCCTTCGTCACAACCTTGTAGGGTCTTTTATATGAAAAGCATTTAAATCCCAGAGACCAGCCCTTAACAGTTTATTTCACAGGCTTTGTGCTCTAACACACAGAACCCCCAGCAGTCTGGCACAAAGCTATTGGCACCAAGGGAAATGCTCACATTGCCTTTGCAGGGTCAGAATCAGGCTTTAAAGGTGAGATTATTTTCCACGATTGCATGTGGCTTTCTTGATTTCTAGTGATATCAGTAGGAACAAGAAGAACAGATCCATTGTTTTTGATGATAATGTGTTCACAAACTGCACCAAGGTCTCTGGGTAGCAAGAAGGAGGCATGCCAGCTTTCTTTGGAGAGGTGTCAAAATCTCTCGGTTAATAACAAATAAATGTATGTTAATTATGCATACAGTAATTACACATCACCTAAGAAAAGCTTAAGATTGTGATGGTGCCTCCTGCCCACATGGTGCTTGTAAACAGTGTCCTGTGAAGTTGTTAAACACAAGATGAGTGCAGGAGCCTTTGGATGTGTCATCAAGGTGACATCCAAAATAACAAACTGCTTGTCCAACCTGCCTGATCCCAACAGCCTCACCTTTAAGGTTCCTCTTTCACAGGGCTCTGGGATCTAATAACCCCAAGAGCTGGTGGATACTCATACCCCAGATGTGCCACCTTCTCTCCAACCTGCATCCTCTTTTTATGCTGAAATGAAGCAAAAACCCACATTGCATTAGGAGCTCTGCTTTCCTACCACCCCTCAGCTTTTTTTTCTGCTCTTCCTCTCTTTTCCACTTGTCCCATATATTTGGAAATTATGCAATATAGACATGAATAATAATAACATATATTAATATTTCAGCTGGTTAACGCCTGTGTGGCATTTCAACAAGTCCAAGATGTTTTAGCACTTATGTCAGGTATCCATACTCTCGAAATGGGATAATGGGAAACATTCTGTGCTTTGGAAATTCCTCCTTTTAACTGTATGAGCTCCCTGTTAGTGTGGCTGCCTCCAGAAACCTGTTATAATAATTCAGCCCAGGCTCTGGGATTGTGGTTTGTTCTGATGGCCATTATTATTTATGTCATGCACACCACATTTTTAGAACCATATTGCTTTTGCTCATAAAAGCCACATGGCTATAAATCCAAAGTGTTAAAGTGTCTCCAAGGCTGGAACGTAAAATCAATCTCAAGTCAGTAGTATTCCCAATGTCAGAGGACTTGGGTAACAGCAGGCTCATTTTCAAAAGGATCTTTCATTTTTTTTTATTGTATCCAACTGGTCCTCTAAACATTGAAATTGTAGGCAATGCTCATTTTGTGGCATTTGAGAGTTGAGTGACTGTCAGATCTGCACAATGTAATGGCTCAAAATGCCTCCTTGGGAGTGAAGTCAGGAATACTAAATGCTGCAGACAACCATGGAGAACTTAAATCCTCCACAAGAAAATCGAGCTTAAACCACAACATTTCATAGGAGGGATATGATCCAGCCTCTCTGAACCACTGAGCTTGGTAAGTGACCTCTGGACCAGGAAAGGAACTGTTCAGGATACATTTCTGCAGTGTCCCAGGCTTATTTGGAGAATATTGTTTCTTCTGAAGCAGAGAACGAAGTAGGCACCAAGTCTGTGTTATGTTGGCAGATTAAATTACAAATTCCTAAATATTTCATTGCATGCAATAGATTTTTAGGAGTTCAGCTAACGGTGAAAATGCTTGAAGAAAGTTAACCATGTCCACTGCTGCTTTCTCTCCATAGCTTGTCCTTGCCTACACTGAACATGTTTCAAGTGACAAGTTCCAAGAAATCATGGAATATCTCCAAAAGTGTGCTGAGGACTTCCAAGAAGCAACAAAACATGATACGCAGAGGCAAATTTTTGTTGCCGCCTTCCACTATTGTGATTATGGAAAGGTAGGCAAAGCAGCTCTCAGCCTAATTTCAGTGTGGGCATGCTCCCAGTTTGGTATTTCTCTGGGTCACTGCTTGCTTTTTCTTTTCCTCAACTCTAGATCCTCTCTTTGTGCTTACTCAGCAGTATTTTAGGGAACAATAGCTGCTGCACTGTTGTCAAATTCATAGTTCTTAGACACAGAAACATCCAATAGCCTATTAACTGATGGCTAATCAGAAACTGAATTACCTGAACTGATGACTTGGGACTGAAGTTTGATGATTCTGGAGAAGAAATTAACCATGGCCTTTAATTCTAAAAAAATTACATGCTTCCACAGCACGTTCAGAATATTTGAGTGCTTGTTTATCTATTCAGCCACATTTCAGCAAAGATAATCTGATGTAGATTGACTTTAACAAATGTGCACATTACTTCAATAATTACATATATTGCATTAATTATGTTGCATTACTTTATAGATCTTAAGGGCTTCTGTCAATAAATCTCATAGTTAAAATTCAAAATGCAAAATAATCCACCTTTACAGCCTCTCTGAGAACAGTAACGTGAACTTCAGCCACAGTTTATGGACAGGAAATTAAAATACAGTAAGTCAGTTACAGAGCTGGAAATGAAACTCAAAAGTCATAATTTGGTTTTCAGCAGCTCTAAGCTCTCTCTATCATCCTCTCAGTACACCTGCATCCCCATTAAAAAGCAAACAAAAAATGTGCTAGACTTATTAGAAAACCAGTAAATAGTGGGAACTGAGGAATCAATGGCATAAACTATTGCTAAAAACTTGGGTTTCATCCAAAAAGTGTGGTACTTGTTATGAGTAGCCTCAGTTTGCCAGTTGCTGGCTACTACAGAGCAAGCAGTTGCCCCAACCTTAGTTTTCTCCCCTATATAAATTATATATTCCACCCAGCACTCCTCCAGTGACGCTTGCAGCGCCTACCCAGAGTGAACTGTGCGCTACAATGTCATGCTAATAATGTCATTACCGCCAAGAGAAAGGAATTACAGGGCTCGTTTCAACACCAATAGTGTATTTTAGAGAATAGCAGGCAAAGCTGCTGTTTCAGGGATGAGGGAAGAAATGTGTCTGCTTCCCAGCTAGGAGACATTTCACTTTCCTACAGCTCTGTCAAGAAGGGCTGTGATGTATCCTCTCGGCTACAGGGATACATAAACCTGAGTCCTGTCTTTGCCACGGATTTCCAAAAGATCCCTTCTTCCCTTTCATGTTTTAAAGTGACTTTCTTCCTATTATTTCTGTGGCAGTAATCACCATCTCCATGCTACTAATCCCAGTGGAATCTCAGAGGCAAAGAGCCAAAAATACTAACACAACAGGAGTGAGCAGCTATCAGCAATGATGCCACTGCTGCCGAAAAAAACTGATCAGAGCACAGAGTTGTGGTTTCCAGGCTCCGAGGTAGCCCTGCCCTGTAAACTGAGTTCACTAAAGTGTCGTGTGGGCCACGAAGCTCTTTTAAACCTGGCCTGGTTTCTTTTGTAAAGTTCTACTGTACCCACAGGGGAGATAAAAATGCAAAGTAACCCAAGGACTTCTACCACTTGAATGTGATCCATTACCTGTAGAGCCCATTCTGCAAAGCACAGCAAAGCAGTTGTTTCAGTTCCTAATTTCCATTTGTTTGGTAGCAGGCAGTTATTCCAGTCTGCATGGTGAGTGTGGCTGGCTGCCTCAATGAGCTGCAATTAGGGCCAGGGAGCTGAGAAAGCAGTGTTTAAATTACAGTCAAATTAGAAGGTATCCACATGATCATTATTATGATTTGAAATGCATGCATCCAGAAGGATGGCAGCTCAGCAAGGGCAGCCTGGACTGTACACTGCAGCAGAAACTTCCCAAGGCAATCCCAGAACACTGTTGGATCACTGCTATAATACCCCAAAAGCCAATGGCTCTGTGAATTTTAAGCTTACTGTCTCTGTGCTCACTTGCATCAGTTTCTTTCATAACATTTCTTTGCATTTATATGCATTTATATGCATTAATTTCCAGAGATGTTTTAAACCCGGGATTTTTAAATGAAATTCAATTTAGTCAGAGATTAGTTTTCAAGCCAATGAAGTTTGAGATACTCCTGATTATCTTTCTTGCAGTACAGCAACAACAAAGTCTGCTTTCTCATGACCTTTTCTGAGTGTCTGTTCTTCCCTCTTGCTCACTAACAAGCTCATTGTAGGGTTCAGATACACACATCACATTTCCAGAAAAACAAACAAGTGGTTAAACACTGACCTATCCCTGATTAAATGGCAAGTCTGGTTTAGTCTGTGTTGCCAAAGGAATTACTCATAGGTCACAGAACAGTGCTGAAAACAGCTGAGAATCATCACCTGCCAATATCTAGGTGACAAAAAAATTAGGTCAACGTGTTTCAACTCCCTGGGCACTAAAGCTGCCCTGAGTTTTGGGCGGCTGTACAAACACAGATGGTTCCCTGGTGTGGAGAGGGGAGGCTGTACCTGTCCTGCTCACAAGGTGCAGCACAAAGGGCAGGTGGGCAGGAATCTGTCATCAGCCTTCTTAGTCACACACCAAGTGCAAAGAAAAGTCGCCTGTTCTACTAAATTTAGGACCTGGGGAAAATAGCACAGCTAGGGAGAGGAGTTGGAAATGGTTTCTTGTTGTAGTGCTCCTCTCTTCTATAGATGGCTGAACTGTGACATGTTCCTCCCAGGGTAAGTTGTAAGGAAAAGTGTCCTGAAATAACAGGGAGCCCTGCCAAAATGGCAAATCTGTGTAAATTGGAAATGTTTAAATAAGTAAATAAACCTCTATTAATATTTGACAATTTCAGCTATTTTAACTATTTTTATATGTTTATATATTTTATATAAAACTAAAATTATTGGATCCAAATAACAAAAAACTCTTCAAGAATTTGAGTTATCTAAATCCTCCAATTAAATTATTTTAATATGACAAAAAGGTAACCGAATCCCAAAACAACATCCTTATTTTATATTTAATATATACTTATTTAATAATTTAATAATAATTATATCCTTATTTAATAATACTTCATTCATCTATTCCCTTTTTAATAAAGTAAAATTATGCTTTAGTACTGCAAAGTTCAGGGCAACCAGCAGATGATTGGGACAAGTAACAGCTGAGGAAATTTGAATGGAAAATTAGGTGTGTGTAATGGAAATGCTGAATGGAGAATCCAAATATTCCACAGTGGTCTGATAACACCTTCAAAAACATTGTGTGTTTCTGCACCTCCTAAATGGATCAGCACCCGATCTGATATATTCAATTGAAAGACAAATAACAAGAAGAAATGTTTGCGCAGTGGTGTGCAAGGTATGTTAATGTCAGAGGTGTGTTAATGTCAGAAGATATCTGGAATCAGGACCTACATCTTGTAAGTTTAGGGACAGAATTCTGTGATGATATTTATTGTTCCAAACCCACCCATGGCTGAAATTCAGCCCTGATTCCCAGCATTTTTTTAACAGCAGGAATTAAATAACCAGAGTCTGAAATACTAAAATTGGACCAGATGGCTTCTTACATTTCAGCTCTGGTCCTTTCTTCAGAATTGGCAAAAAAACTTCCAGTTCCCTGTAGAGGAAGGTGCTGCAGTACCAGCAAATGCAATGTGTTCACTTAGTTCCAGCATTAACTTTACCAGTACGTGAGATGTGTATCTTTGAGTTGTTTCCAAATCCTCTGTTTTTAACTATGGGTGCCATTAACTACAGTTTCAGGTTATAAACAATGCAGTCATCTTGAGCTAATTTCCAGAAAAGAACAGCAAAGTTCTTCCTTTATTTCTTTAGTCTAAGGGCAGGCAAAGTTCAAAAGAAATTAAAAGCCTGGTGAATTTTACATTTTGCAGTTTTTAATCTAAGAACAAAATGTGAAAAGGAAATCAATAATTCAGATGGAAAGCTACTCACTACAAATAATGAACTTAAATCTGTTTCCTAATTAACAACTTTATTTCACTAATGGGAGGGAGATTATAAAGGTGGCAGGACTTAAATAATGACAACAGGAATACATCATAAAATGGAAAACTTGCAATCGTTTAGGTTTGCTTTACTTTCTAAACCCCACAATTTCCTGATTGGAAATGACCCATTTCATTGCCTTTTCCTGGGTTTATCGTCTGTGTACACTCACCCTGAGCAACAAGGATTTAATAAACTCTGCACCTTCCTCTGCACTGGAACTGCTGATACCTCTCTCACCTCTGCGGTCAAATGTCTATGAATTTTTAAAGGAAATTATGGAGGTTGTCATAATAGCTCAGATTTTTGGACTAATTATGTTTCCAGGCCAATACATCACGCTTCAAAGGAGATGATGGGGCACAAAACCAACTTACAATGTGCAGTCACTAAGGTAATACAGCACAGTCCATAATACATGAAAATTCTTCCATGGTACTGTCAGGCAATCAATATCTGTCCTGAGAGTACGAAATGTTGGAGCTTTGATCTTTACATGAAGAACTCCTTTGGCAGAACAGTTACAATTATCTCACTGTAATTTGTCAAGGACATGGAAAAGGAAGAGCCTGCAAAGTAATATGTGTGGGGAGTTCCAGCTGAGCCCAGAAGAAATTTTTGCCGCTATGAAATAAATTAACTTTTTGAAATTTGTAGTGATGTTCTGGTAATGGATAATTATCAGTCGCAGGTAATTCTTGACTAATGGTGCCTTCGTAGCGCTGCAAATGTTGATGTAAGTCGCAAGAACCACAGGAAAAACCCAATAATTGTAATCTTTTTGTCTAGGTTGGTCTCTTGGATAGACAAAAAATACTGGCCCTGCTGAGACACTTCTATGACAGAAGCCCCATGACTGACAAGTGGGAATTCTGGAACCCCAGACAGTGTAAGCACATGGGATGTTTCAGTTGTGGTTAAAACACTGGGAGTCCGCACAAGGTTGGATAGTTCAGATATGTTTTATAAGTGCTATCAGAAATGAACAGGGCCCAAAAAAGGACCCAAATGAGTGCTGTGATCTATACACCAGAATTTGCAAACACGTTTTGTAAACTGTGATGCAATGCTCAGAAATGCTTCAGCATCCAAAACTTTCCTTGCTACAAAATTGGGAAATAGAATTAAAGAAAGACCCTTTCTGAAACAATTGTTCTTTCTTGCTCGGCAATATTAAAAGTTAATTTTGTGTTTGCACTAAAATACCTCCAGGCACACAGAAAGATAAAGAAAAAATGCAGAGAATCATCTGCATGAAAGTAAAATACTTTAAAGATATTGGACATTCATTAACTGCTGAGATCAAATGCAAGGTGAATTACAGCTCTCCTTCTTAGTGTAGAGAATGAGGAAACATTTATTTCGAAAGAAAAGTGGTGTAATACATAGCCAGAAGTGCAGATCTCTGCAGGCAAAGACATTATTCTGAAGCTTTGTGTTCCTGACACATGTCCTTGCAGAAGATACTTTCTGGTAGTTTGTATTTACTTGGCAGTACCTTTTTCTTTAAATTTTCTTATGCAAAACTAGAGAACATAAAACCAGTGCAAACTATCAGCTCACCCATATTTTTTCTATTTTAGGGCCAATAATTAAGCTGCAAGATATTGAACTTATGGATTTCTGGGGAGGCCTTGGTGACCAGGAACTCAATGAAAGTTTGGTCTTGTCTCAAACAGAAATTTCTGAGGGAGAGATTTTAGGAAATGAACCTGTAGATGATGATGGGCAAGGGACTGACAGAATGAGCACCAGTGTTACAGAAGGAGAAGAAATGGGCATGAGTGAAGCTGAGACTGCAGGAATTTCCGAGGGGGAAAATGAAGCAGCAGAGCCAAGCGACGCTGAAGTGAGCAAGGAAGGTGGGGATACCATGTCAGCAGTGGAAAGCACGAGCCTTGAAGCTACTGATTTGGATGAAGATACCATACACAGTTCAGACAGGCAGGACGATACTCTCCTCGGATCAGCCTCTCCTGGGAACAGTCTCAGTACGGATGGAGAACCTCGATCTGGAAAACTAGTGGAAGAAGAGGAATCCAGCCTGGGTAGAGAGCCTGAGACAGAAACAAAACCAGAAGGAGATCATACCTCAGACAGAGAACCTGGATCAGAAGGGCAAGTAAGTCAGGGGGACAATGGAACTGCAGGGACAACACCTGAAGCTGCAACCACAGCCTCAGGAGACAGAGCCGTGACAGACACTGATGTCACTGATTCCCAACAGGACGCTCCAGCTGCAGAGGCTGTGAAAGAAACCCCTGCAAGCAACAAGAGCCAGTCTGACCAACAGACAAGCTCGGAGGCAAGACTGCAGGATCAGGGTAAAGGTAAAGTGTTCTCCTTTTTTCTGACAGACTTTGATAATTTTTAATGTATATATTTGGACTGGTTTAACTATGGGGTGTTTTAAATCCATTTCAAAATGCTGTGAGTGATTTCTGAGTAGAGAAGACCATAAGCTTTGCTATCTTCTCAGCATGGTGTTTTCTGCCAAGGTTTCAGAGCTTATTCCTCTCACAGGATGACAGGTGAGTCACTTTGCTGGTGATCCGTATTCAAGGCGCTGAGCAGACCCTTTAATTCAAGTAGGGACTTTGTGAAGCAGCAGCATTTTTATAATAAGGAGAAACTTTATGTTCTGTTTCACTCTGTAATATTTCTATAGCAAGACAGGAACCTGAGCACATTAAATCTAGAAATTACTTAATAATTTTCAGACTGTGACTACCTGTAAGGAGATGTGCTATGAGATCATCTAGCAGGAACCTTTTATTTTAATCTCTCACTGTGTTTCCAAAGGATGATCATACTTCACTGTCTACAAAGGCCTTTGTTCTAGGACGGCTGTGATCAGACAACTGTGTGTTTCAAAGAGGTATCTTCTTAAACATTCTAGAAGGGCCAACCTCCTTGCTAGCACTTGCATCTCACAGTTTAGAGCACTGCAAGAACTGGGTCTACATTGTCCGAGCAATTCAGTGACAGATTCATTATGCAAAAGGTTGTAAAGCTGATGGTACAGCCCCCTGGTACCTACAGCTTTCTGTGGTAAGTTCCAGTGCACAGCACTACCCTGTCATTCAGTCAGTCCCTGGATGTGCATGTGTTGTTTGGGACATGCAGTCCCTCAGTGAGGTCTTTGTCTCAGACAGCCCCCTGCTGAGTAACAGCAATTCCAGCTCACCTGCAGTCAGGGTTTGACCTGGCTGTGCAATGGCATCCATGCCAGACTGGATCTGCAGAGCTGCTATTAGAACAGGATAAGCAGATTAAGGCCTTTACTCAGCATGGAGTCAGTCTGTATTCAGCCGTAATTTCCCTGGATAGGAAGTGCAGGATTGAGGACTGTGCTGATAGCTGCCACGTGGTTGGCTTTAGGGCAGCGTTTGGCTTCCTGTGACACATGGTGTTTTCTGCCTTTCAGACTCAGGTCCCAGCGTGACAGAGATTCAGAACCATCAGGATTCTTGTACTGAAAGTTCCTTTGCTGCAAGCTGCCTCACTCTGCCACAGTTTGTACAGCTCATGGACAATTTTGTTGGTGAAGACATTTCTCTGCCTACTGTGAAGAGGCTTAGTGCATTTATCAAAGGAGAATACAAACAGACAAAAGAGGAAAAAATGAAACAACTAGAAAAAGTAAATATTGATAGGTTTTGCTGATCCCATGTCCAAACAAAAACCAAGCAAATGCCTACAGACACTTAGCAAAGTCAACTGTTAATCTCATGCTGGCAGAGCTCTCCATTCGCAGCCTTGCATCCTCTGTTTCTTCAGGAGACTTTTTACCCCTTTGTTTTCATATGGATGCTCCCTCCCTAGCCCTCAGCTCTGGAAGTGATGATGGACTCATCCTGTTAGAGGTTTTCTGTCTGTCCTAGAGCTGGACTCAGTGAGACAACACTTGATACTTAATTGTGAAAGAGCCCAAAACATTCCATTCTGCTTATTCACCTTTATAATAGCCAAGAACCTGATCTCTGACCTACTGCACTGGCATATACACAGGAGATTGTGGATGTTTGGGGAGGATTTTAAAACAAGTGTGTTTGGGTTTGCTATGTGCATGGCTGGATGTGTGCACAGGCTTCTTTGTGTTTAAGTTACAACGTGCTCTTGCCATGTGTTAGAAAAAAAATTCCCCTTCCTCATGCCCAGCATCAGGATGCCTCACATCACTTCAGGTCTGTTTTGTGGTGCATTTCTCTATCTGTGTTTTCCTCAGACCTCTTTCTGGTTTCCCTCTGTGCTGCTGACCTAATTTGGATGAGATATTGGATCTGACGGCTCCATAGTCCTCACTGAACACAGCACACACTGCCAGTATTTTGGCCTTTGACAGAATTCCACTCCAGCCAGTTATCCCTCTGTGCTGGGTTTAGAGGACAAATGGTGACGTGCATTCGCTTGGAGCCCACACACTTCAGGGCAGCACCAGCCAAATAACAGTGTACAGAAATATGAACTGTCACATCTCGGGGTGTCACTGACAAGGCTGTGGTTAGTTCTTGCTGGGAAGACATTTGTCTTCTGGGAAACTTGCATTTACCTGAGCTGACCTCACCTTAAATCCAGCACAGGCTTCATTTGTTCACTGTGGAATAACTCTCTGCAGTGCTGGTCCTGCCTAGTAAACGGAACTGTCACTTGTGTTTAGTGTTTCTAAGTATCTCCCAGGTTTAATGATTCATCTCCAGGTCTGAGCCGTGTATGTACAGATTCAGCCTGGCCCATAGGAATGATGTGATTGGCAGAGTGTCCACACTTATGTGGTGTCCAGCATCATTGTCCAGGAGTTACCAAATCAGCATCAGTGTTCAGGAGTTACCAAATCAAACACCAACTGTTCCTCTTTTGCAGGTTCACCACATGTCTCACATGGCCCAAAGGAAACAGCTTTTGGAGGCACTTTTTGAAAAATGGGACAGCAATGCACGTGGGTCTCTGGACCTGAAAGAGGTGGTTGCTGTTCTGAGCCGATTCAAGGGAGGCATGGGAAAAGTGGCCTTGATGAAGGGTAAGGAGACATCTCTGCTCTGTGACAACAACACAGGAGGCCTTCAACCATTCAGTGGCAGGGCTAATGAGGTTGTTGCAAGCATTAGTTTGGTTTTGGTTTTGCAAGCAGTCATAAGCATACACAGTGTGAGGTGTAAAATGGAAAGGAACAGTTACCCAGACCTACTTGTTAATGCATTGCTCCATCCTCTCCTGTGCAAGATTCCCAGGCAGAGTAGCCCAATGTTTTCATGACACTGGGATGTGTTGAAAAATTATTTCAGCTCTAACATGCAGTGTATACATGTGATATGGCAGTGAAAAAACACACATAAAGCCTGAGGACATGTTTGCACTTTTAGTCCAGTCCATCTGTGTTATCCAGCTATTTTTAATACATACATTTTACTGTGATTTATCTATTTACTTCCTGCAGGAATGTACCTCACAGGAGAGAACAGCTTTTCTTACGGGTCTCAAATAGCCTGCAGTTATCCACACTGTCGCACAGCTCCCATGAATTACAGAGCAGCTTCGAGTCTCACTTCTCTGTTGGTTTATTTCACTGCATAAACTCAGCAAATTTGGTCCTTGATAGAAAAGTCTTGGGTCCAGCAGAAGTGCTGCAGGTTCACCTGAACCTGTCTGGCAGCCTCATGCATATTAACGTGTGGGCATAACATGCTCTGAAACACTGTATTAGCAATTAAGAACATCTCTGCATGTGTGCTTGGGTGGAGAGGACTGGTTTTTTCATCTCCATGCTCATCTTCAAGCTGCTTGTTCTGCTGCAAATCACTAAAAATGGCTCACTTTGGCAACCACCAAAATCTCTTTATCCTTCAGCTCACTGGAGGCAGCTGGTGGGGTGGGGAGCACACCAGCATGTCACAGTTAATCACCTCCAGGCTGTCCAGCCAGGAGAAACTGGCAGTTCACTGCTCTCTCGTATTCAAAGCATGCCAGAACATACCATGGAAATAGGGAAGGACACAGTCCCTTCCATGAAGGGCTCATAAACTAAAGGACAAATAAATAGAAAGGGAGCATAGCAAAATCAATAGCACCTACCAGCAAAGTAAATTATTTCTGGCAGCCTCAACCTAATCTCCCAAGGATGTGGAACAAGCAGGTTTGGGGGAAGGGTTCACAGATATTGCACATCTCCTGAATGGAAACACAGAGTAAAAAGTGAGTAGAATCATTTGATTGTCCTTGCAAGTGAAAAGTGTAACGTTAGATATAATGGGGAAAATAATTCATTATGCTGTGGCTCAGTAGTGAAGGAAGTGATCATACCACATTCAACTGCATGTATATTTCTTTCTTCATCCCTTTCTTCAAAGTGAGGAGAAAGTGGAGGTGAAAATCCAAACATTTTATACGATCAAAAAATTCTCCATCCTAGTTCTGTCAGAAAATCAGAAATTAAATTAGAATGCTGAACGTTCCTTAGATGATGGGCTAGATAAGGCAACATTAACAGTCAGCTGCACCATGATTGGAGCCAAGTAAGTACTTGCTACTTCTACACCTAAAATCAGTGATAATGATGATAGAATGGTTTGGATTGGAAGGCACCTGTAAAGATCATCTAGTCCAACACACTGCCATGAGCAGGGACATATTAGGGTCCAAGAGGATTTGAAATCGGGATGCAGAAAAAATGATGGAAGCATCCGTCACAGAGATCCCATGAACCCCGGGCTCCCGGAGCCAGGCAGCGCCTGCACGTTCCTCAGGCTGTGCAAGAGCACCCCCGTGAGCCCAGAGCCGGGGCTGGGCAGAGCCTGCGCAGCGCTGGGACAGCTCTGACAGACTGGCTGCGGAGTTAACCAGCACCTGGAGAGAACCCAGGGCTGTGCGGGGTTCTTTCTCATACCAGAGAAAGCAGGCATCTAGAGAAAAGGATGCGTCCAGTCTGGAAACTGGAGATTACCTGCCAGTGTGACCACTTCCATGAAGGAGATAGCTGAAAGAAACCTAGAATGATGGACTGGATGGACTCCACCCAAAGCCAGTTTAGGTCTTGGTTTGTATTTTGCAAAACTGATTAATCAACTAGATTTTCCCTGTCTTATTTTCTGCTTTTTTCTACCAGCAAAGGAACAGCTTTTCTCCCAATACCCACAGCTCAGCAGAGTGGGGAAGCTATCCCCAAAGGCATTCCAGACTTTCCTTGAGTTAATTGCTTCCGAGTTCACTGGCAGTGAGGATGAAACTATTGACGACTTGGTGAGATTCCTGACCACGAGAGTGGAGAAAAGTCACACCGAGAGCTTGCAAAGCTCAGCCAGGAGGAAATGGCTGCAGGATATCCAGCAAGCGGCTGAGACCAGCGTAACAAGCATGGAACCAGTGTACAAAGCAGTGTTTAAGGCCCTCTCCCAGGTAGGCATCCTTGCTCTGCCAGTACAGAAGGAATCTCATGGACAATTTTGTCTCACTTACAGAAGAGCTGACTCAGATCAGATCTGGGAATCCACAGCTGTAGTTTTGGAGCTTCTGAAATGAAGCACACCAGAGTCAGTTTGGGACAAAGATGGTTAATTTGTAGTGGAAATGGTTTCATTTTTAATTTACAGCTGCAATTTCAGCTGTTTGTCCTCACCATTAAAGCCCTCCTCAAAGCCAAAATTTTCTTGTAACAGAAGTGTTCTTACAGTATTGTCCAAGTTTGTACATGTGGCAATTCTGCCACTTGTTTGTTTTTTTCTTAAAGGAATCTCCTATTGAAGAAGAAATCTATAGGACTTTTGCTCAGGCACAGATTATAGTTAGGAGTTATTTTTCTATTTACTCCTTCCCCATTAGCAACAAGAAAAATGAAATCAGTTTTCCTTGCCAATCAAAATACCGAGTGTTTGTGCTTGTCACAGAGTGCACCAGGCAGACACGGCCACGGCAGAGACACAGCCACATCATGGAGTTGGTGACACACAAACTCAGTGACCCAGAGCAGCATCTCAGCAAAAATTAAACAAGTGCTAAGTCCATTAAATAAGTGCCAGTAGCTAATGTACAGACTGTAATGGGAAACATTTGGTTGCTAGGATATGGAAGCCCATGGGGATAACAAGAGGATCAGTGCATATATTGCCCTTCTGGAGGAGAACCAACTCTCCCCAGAGCAGGGACAGGTTCTCCTGCGCTACGTGGCTTGTACCGGAGACGATGCTCCCTATGTCCTAAACCAGGTACTGCACAGGGACATGAAAGGAGTAAGGTAAGAAAAGCTGCAAATAACTGTTCCTTTTCCTCAAAACTGTTTGGAAGGTACAGGGCAGTGTTTGGGAAGCACTGGAAACAGGTTGATGGAGTACTCCAGAGAGGAGATCTCCCAAGAGACTGTTGTGGAACGATCCAATATCTTATATGTGTCCTTATACTCTGCATGGTCTGCTTAGAACTGCTCTGTTTGGGATTTCACTCCTTTCCTTGGGGAGATTAACTCACAGTCTAATAAATCTCATCCTTTAGCAAATGTCTGTGGCATAGGGCCTACATTTTCTTCTTTAAAAATTCATTCCCTTACGCCAGTTTTTATCCGCAGGATATTTTTGAGAACAATGTCTTTCCTTCCCTGGTGTTTATGCTATAAACAGCTTTCATGCTTCTTCACTTGTCACTTCCAAAAGCTTGGCATATTTGTCTCTTCAACCATTGCTGCCTCTAACCTATTAAATGTAACTGCTGCTTGCTTCTGTATTCCTTTTCATTCCATTCATTAATTGATGTTTTTAAAATGTCCTAAGGATGAAATGTGCCTATTTATTACCACTGCCTTTGGGATGCAAGTGGTAAATGTGGTATTGCTGAGTGTGGTCAGGGTATGGAGCTCACACCTTCCTTCTGTGATGCCAAAAAACAGGGAGAGATCAAAGCTGCAGGAGTTACTGTTTCACTAAAGGTTTTCTGCTCCTCCTGACAAACCTCCTCATAAATTTATATTTCAGCTTTGCAGCCATTGACCAGGGAAAGCCAATTTATGTTCCAAAAGTTGAGCTCCATGGAAACATTCACTTCTGGAACTCTGACCGCCCTGTGGAGGAGAGGAAGGGTTCACTCCTGGTGCTGCCCCTGCACGATGCTCACTGGAGAGTTTTTGGCATTCTAGGACTTGACACTCTTCAGGACCAGTGTGAGAAATCCATCTTCCTGACCCATGAGATCACTTTTTACGAGGTGGGCACCATCAGAAAGCAGTTTGTTGCTCCAACCTGCAAAAAACTGGTGGATTTTACATTACATTTACATGTTTGCTCTGAGTAAACTTAAGATGTACAACTAAAAAAATCTGTGTGGGTCCCCTTCTGCAGTATATGGTGAAAGTACTGTTAGGAGAGTACCTTATCAGTATCCTGCTGATTAGCATCTTATCTGAAATTTATTATGAGGTATCACTTCATCAATTATTTATATAATCTCCTCCTGACTAGGAAGTTAATTGACCTTTTGTGCAAAGTCCAAAGATAGCAGCTTTTATTTCCTGAAGCTCTCAATCTCATATTTGTGTTCATTTCTATAAAATTACATGAAACCTTACTTTTTATGTGGTGAAAAAACTGTAAGTGACAGCCGTCTGGATTTCTTTGGGATGGTCTTTCTTGAGATCAGCCTCACTGTGGATGCACCATCTGGGCAGCAGGGAGCGCAGCAAGCCAACTTTACCAGTCCATTTGGCTATTTCCACTGAAAATCAGCCCTGTCTGTTTAAGGACTCGGCCGTGACCAGGTACTCAGTACTGCAGGGCATTATTGGATAAGGGACATTTCACAGTCACTTTTCCGCTTTACAAATTCTGATTAAAGCAATTTGTTACAAGACGAACATTTCCCCAGCTTTTTCCTCCCAAATCATGTGGAATTGTCTGGCTCACTTGGTGGATTCTGCTTTCACAGGGAGTTTGCCATGCATTCAGCAAAGCCTACCACCACATCTGCATGCGGGAACATGTCCTACAAGTGGCTGTCACTGCTCTGGACTGGTTGTATCCCAGGACACCCAGCATCCACACTGTCACAACCTATCTGGTGACACCAGGCAAAGACAAGGTACTGCAGAGAAAAGGTCTGTAACCATCAGGGGTTGAAAGGCTGCTTTAGAGAGGACGTGCCATCTCCAGCTGCCTGTGTTTTCTCAGTGGTTTTATCATTAAAGCTGAAGTCTGCACAAGATTCTTGTGCCTGCCTGTGCAACAAAAGGGCTACAAAGGTAGAAAGGGAAGATTCCCTCTGTAAAGGAGATTCCTCTTCATTCTTTTCATCCTCCCATATAAAAGAATTCAACAGCACTGCTAGTATAACCTTTCCTCCATAGGAAAGGGGAATATTCTCCTACTGCAGTGCTCACTGCTGCATAGCAACCAATAGAGCAGAACCCCACACCCATCCATCCACAGCTTTGCTGTCTGGGACTTCCACAAAGGGAAATGCTTCTCTTTGGGGATTCTCTGCATGTCAGAATTACAGTATTTTATAGGGACAAGAGAATGTTCCAGCTAATGTATTAGCTCTTTGTTCTGAACTTATGTCAGCAGCCAAGACATAAATACAGCTCAGGAAGTGACTGGCTCCCAATTAGCCGGCTTGTAAAGGCAGCCTCGCTCCATGCAGGTCATATTGCAGTTGTTCAGCAGGCACTTGGGCCCTGGGAAGTTTGTTACTTCATGTACCAGTGAGTTAAGAAGATGAAAAGTTTATGCAATATTTAGGAGTGATCCTGTGTCATCCCAAAGTTGGTATGACATGTGCTGCAGCCATAATTCAGCTGCTTCCTCTGATAAGCATGGTTTATGTTGGCAGCGTTCTGTTGTCATTCCAGGCTCGGCACTGTTCCCTTGTTAGCTGCCTGATAGCCAGGTCAGTCGCTCCCCTCTGTGCTTTTCATGTGCCAAGGCACACTGACACAAACATGACATGAGAAAGGACTGCAAGAGGATAGGAAAAAGAATGGAAATTTCTAGGCCTGTGGGTGTTCCTCAGTGTGGAGCCTGGGGTGGATTAAATAGTCTGTCTGAGGGAGGTCCAGGGCACATTCTTCATGTATCTCTGGGAATAAAACTGAGCGTTGTTGGGAGATGTCTTTAAACTATCCCATTGCTCTTGAATGTACATAGGAGTTTCCTGTAAGAAAGAAACCATTTCCTCCCTCTCCAAGCTTCAAAATATCTGTTGCTTTCTTGGATGCAGCTAAACCTCTCTTTTCTCTCTGGCAGAATTATGCTCTGTGCAAGATGATCACTACAGATAACACGGGACAAAAGGAAATCCACAGCTCTCCTGTTGCTCTTCTCAGAGAGGAAAACCTCCTCAGGTAGGCTGCAGCACCTGCAGTGGGACTGGTCCCCTCTGCTCCTTGACTCAGCCTGCATCACTGACCCACATTACGTGAAAGCCCTGACAGCGCAGCCCTGAGAGAGTGTCTGGCTGCAGCTCTCTCACTATCAAGGCTACATGGCACTGAACTGTGAAGGGCTGAGGAGTATTTTCTCTTTGACTTAATGCTTACCAGCTGAGCTGCCAAGGTTTGCAGGATTACAGCCTACACTGAACCATTTTGCCCTTTAGAATAATCTGTATTTTTTCCTGGCCATATTAGTCTCATTTCCTTCAATTCTCTGTTTCCTTCCACTGCCAAGATCCTCACAGGCTTGTCTTTTAAGCATATCATCCTTGTTGTCAAAGTTGCTTGAACAGCCATTTGCTGTTCCAGCAGCTGTTTTTACTTTTTATAAAACTCCCTAGAACAAACGTCAATGCAGTTAGAAACAGCAAACTGCTTTTAAAGCAAGATTTGTTAAAGTCTCACGATTTTCAGCAATCACCTTGGCTAAGCAATACTGTGTTCCCAATGCTATTTTTTCCTTTGTGTACATGCCTTGAATGGTACTTAAAGCTGTGCAAATTCCAGTTCAAGGAAACAAACTATGATTTAGTAATGTAATACCTTTATTTTAACAAAAAGAGATGAATGGCGTCTTACTTAAATATGCTAAGTGAATCACCAAAACACACCAGGATGGTAAAGCCTAGCACATTTCATTTCAGAGATTACCTGTTCAAGTGCATAGACAGTTCAGAGGTCACTCTCACTTCTGTCCATGGAGAACACCACATTGCAGTACCTCTCCATGACCTATCAAGACAAACTCTCGGCATATTTGATATCAGCATCGGACAGCACAAGAAATTACCACCTGAGGAACAGAAAAACCTGCAGAAAATGCTAAAGATGGCCCAAGCTGCCTGCTCAGAGATCCTGCAGAGGTCTCTAGAGGAGACAGAGCCAACAGATGTGCTGGGTATTGTGCATACAGATGTGAGATAGTTTTTTGGGGTGAAATTAGGAATCTCAGTAAAACTACATTAAAAGTATCATTCCTACAAGTATGGAAAGACAAATACAAGTCCTTGGTATATATAAACTACTCCTGAGCAAGTCTCAGTGCTTGGCAAAGTAGAGTTAAACAGAACGGGCCGATTTTAACTCTGGCTCACAGGGTACTTCATGCTGAAATCAAAGGTGTGAAGCAGGCACCCTGTTGCCCTCAGGGATCTAGCACGTAGACTGTCAGTCAGTAATGTAAGTCTTGAGTAGCAGATGTTTCTGAGCAGCTTCTTGAGAGGTTTGTTTTCGATTGCAGAGGCAGAACGTGTGGTAAATGTGAGGCACGCAGGGATTCTTTTCCACCGGTTCATGCTGCAGGAGCTGCGTGAGTGTGTCCAGAAACTCGGTGCTGAGAGCTTTGCTGGAATAAAGAGCTGTGCAGAACCCCCAGCTCTGGTACACAATGTAGTTAAGGCTGTGCTGTTGCTTTTGCATCCAGACTGGAAAGGCTCAGAGGAGACTGAGAACTGGAATCAGTGTAAACTGGTGAGAATTCAAATTGTTGAGAGTTTGTTTTCTATTCTTCCTCCTCCAAGAAGATACAGTGGAATTTGCCAAGGGGGAAATGGCAGTGAAATAATTCATTACCTATAGATTTCCTGTATGTTTCTCATCTATCTTTCATTCTGTAAGCTTTTCACAAACACCCTAATCTTTTTGTTCTCTGCACTGCAGAAACTTGATGACAATTTGATTCAGGAGGTTTATTGCTTTGATCCAACTGCTTCGTCTGTGCAAGTTCAAGCAGAGCTGCTGCTGGACCTCATCACTGGTAAATATCATAAACTCATTGTGAGGTTACCAGGCACAGTTCAACAATGAAACTGTGTCAATGGCAACGTTCAGCTGAGTGCTTTTAAGGGCCTTACTTCAGAAATTAACTTTGATTTCACAATAGATAAACAACAGATAAAGGGTCCTAAATATCTGCAGTCTTTTTTGGTCAATAGAAATCAGCCTGTTAAATTTAGACTCAAAATTCACTGCCTTCAGGAAAGGGGAGCAGATCAGCTTTGAAACCTTCCAGAACAAGTGATCTCATTGTAAACCTCCTGATAAGCATGAAGAATGAGGGTTCTTTTGGCAAGTAATATGTAAAGACATATGAAGAATGATGGTTCTTTTGGCAAGCAAATCTGCTTCAGACCTCTGTGCCCTGCCCTAGGGACTGACCGAGCTCCAAACAGGAACATACAGCGGGAGCCCTCCTCTTCGTAAACACCATCTGCCAAGTGCTTAATGTACTCACGGGCCATAGACAGGAGCTGGTTTTCAGGCTGTCTTTCTCTCCTTTAATGAACATGAGCTTTTTTTGGTGCCAGAGCAGCCAAGAGGCTGTTATTATTATTTGCAATATCTCTGCAAGAGAAATTACTTGTTCTTATTGAGATCTCTCTCTTCATGATCTAATACCAGTCCTGAGAGGCCTGTTAAAAACCAAACGTGGACAAGAGTTATTACTTTAGCTGGGGATATTTATCAACAGTACCCTGCCTGCTGATAAAGAGTAAACACTTGAGGCAGTCATAGTTCCTTTTCATGTGTTCTCTTCATATATATTAAACTAATTCACTGGAAAGAACAAAACAGGCTTAGAGCATCCAGTTTTCCTGAAGTTAGGGATGCAAGTTTAATTAGATTAAAGAATGTAGCTTTGGAAACTGCTGGTGTGCTGGGAAAGGTTGGTTTCCCAGGATGGAACCTATTCTGAGAGAGCAGTTAGTGTGAATGCAGGTATAACTCACAGTTATGGGAATTCCTTTAAAATTAGTATCAGGTAATGTCCATTATGTTCCATATATACGTGCTGGTTTAGCATTAAAGTATAGCAGAGCACTTTGTACAGCAGGGCACCTACCACAAAACAAGATAAATTATAGCAGAAAGTTAGGACTTGACAGGTCACTATCACAATATAGCTGTGTGCTTTCCAAAGCATCACCATTCCTGGCATTACTGGACTCCGGGTAAACTCTGCTGAGGGGATGATCTCCTGTTCTTGTGGCAACACTGCTCACAGTTTTGACTTTCCCTCTCGTATTTACAGCTGGCTTTTTGTTCTAGGTGTCCCTCAAGAAGCAGTGTGGCAGCAGGGCTCTGCTCCAGCTGAATACCTGTACCAGTGGCTTCACACCTGCCTGGCACTCGCGGAGATCACAAAGAGCTAACACACTGAAAAAAACCATCCTTAGACCCTTTTGGCAATCAGTTCTAGTGTGCCTCCAATTAAATATCTTAATTTTTCATCTAACCCTTGTGATTCTGGTGTTTCACATATTTTATTAAATTATCTATTGATTTTATATTTTTTATGCACAGCCACTAGTATTTGTTGTTGAAATGGCTGAAGTCTGTTAGGGATTATTAGTTAAAATGATAGGGAGTCTGTTAAGGATTATGAAGAAAAAGCAATAGAAATATTAAAGAAAAGAATTTTGTCAGTATAGCTACTGAATTTTAAAGGCTTAATCAAAGTTTTAAGGTTTTTTTTTAATTGATTCTGATGGGAAAAAGAGAGGCAGGGACATCTTTATGGCTCCCTAGCTACAATGCTCATAAATGATACAGCAAAAATTTTCAAGGCTCAGTCTCCTTAAATGACTTTTTAGGTATAATTTTAAATAAAGGTTGTTAATCAGCATTTTGTAACGTTCTTTTGAACACGTTGCAGAAAAGCCCAACACTATTAATACAACACAAAAAGCTTTCTTATTGGGAAAAAGCTTGAGATTACAGCAACTGCACTGTCTGCAGCGAGATTTCATCTTTCCAATAACGTCCCTTTTGGCAGAATCAATTTTTTAATAACATTTTGGGAAATTAAACTCGTCTTTCAGTCTTTAGCTGGAAACAAGCGACAGGTCGGTGATGGCTGGGGGGACAGTGCGGGTCCTCAGCCCCGGCCACGGGAGCGTCTCGGGGGCTTTTCCCCCTCACGGGCTTTTCCCTCCTCAGGGACCTTTCCCGCCGCTGCCCTGAGGCGCTCCCGGCTCCCCGCGCTGCTCCCCTCAGGGAGAGCCCGCCATCTCCCTTCCCTGATCAGCACTTTCGCCCCTCGACAACGAGTCGTTAAAAAAATCCCCCGGCGCCTCCAGCCCACTCCGCCCGCTCTCCGCTTCCCCCCCGGAGCGGGACCTCGGCGCGGTGCCCTGGGGGTCTCCGGGAAGGGCGGGGAAAGTGCGTGGGGAGGATTCGGCCGCGAGGAATCTGCGGCCGCGGAACGGCAGCGGCTGCGCGGGGGAGGCGGCCGGACAAGATGGCGGCGCTGGGCAAGCAGTGAGTGCCGGCAGGGCCGGGGCGGGAGGGCCCTGCCGGGGCCGCGGAGCAGCGGACGGGGGGGATTTGGGGCTGACACTGAGGGCGGGGGCGAGCACTGGAAACCCCTTGCCCAGGGACTCGCGTGTCCCAGGTGTCCCCCGCGCGGCCTCGCCGTGTTGGCCTGACTTTAAAACTGTGTTTATTAAAAACAAACAAAACTCAGACAGCGGGTAGGCGCTTGAGGGTGCGGCATTGTTGCTCGAGGTTATTTTTCACTCTTAGGGAGGAGAATCCCCTCAGTGTTCCCTCACACCTCCCACCCTCGAGCAGCGGCCCGGCCAGCGGCTCCTGCTCGGCCTCCGCAGCCGGGTCAGACGGGGCTGAGGGGCGGGTTCAGGGCTCACGGAAGCAAACAGCGGTCACAGGGATGGTGTGGTACCCCCAGAATGGTGGGGTGTTCCAGTCAGTTCAGCCATACACGCTGTGTCGAACTACTGACTCAGTGATGAATTCAGGGAAGGCAGGTGGGCAAGAAATCTCCGATTTAGAGGTTGCTCAGCAGTAAAAGGAAGTGGGTTTAGCACAGAGATGGACTTTGTCAGCAGAAGAGTTGTTTGTGTGTGGTTAATCAATCTCAGCGCGACATGGTCTGACTGTAAATCTTGTTCTTTGCCATAGCTGTACCTGTGGTTTACATTGCCAGCAAAACATGGAATTACCGCATTGCAAACGTATCCATGGAATAATGCCTGGTGTAGACTAAGGCTAAATCCCTTCAGATTAAACTGTAATTTCTTACTTCTCTGAGAGAGAAAAGAAAATCACTTGGAGAGCGCTGGACAAGAGAGATTTGTGTCTTGATCTAGGACAATCATTGCATCCAGAAACTTTGCTTGGCAAAAGACAGCAGTAGCTCTGGGAGAAGCTGGCAAGTGTGCTCTGCTGCAAAGGCTGCTCACATATACCTTTGATACTTTATGTTGATGCTGATCTTTTACTTTTCAAATCATAAATGGCAGAGTTTGGTTTGGAACGTGCTGTGTTGTAAGTGATGCTAAAGGTAACTTATAATTTTTTTTCCTCTAGATATGGGCTTATTATGCCCAAGAAGTTGCCACAGAAAAATCTTGTTTCAAAGAAGCTCTCGGTGTTCGCAGATGAGTCAGATGAAGAGGTCAGTTCAACAATTTGCTAATGTAATTTGCCCCATATTCTGCAAATTTATTTGTGTCCAGCCCTTAATGGCTGCATCAGATTTTGGCAGTGTCATTAGGATATGTGTCATCATTTTGGATTTGGGTGTGAAACACGATCTGTATTTTCTTTAGTACACATTACACGAAAGTGATGATTTTCTTGTTACTTTCTGTCAGCTCTTCCAGAAATTCAGCACATGTGACTACCTGTTTGCCAGAGTTAACTGTGGCTTGTAAAGAGATTTGTTGGCTGCTACTGGTGAATGCCTGCAAATAGAAAGCCCAGCAGTAATCAACAGGTCTCACTCAGATATTAACTTTAAAGTGTGGTAGTTAAGTGTGTTTAATGCTTTAGCTCATTCCACCCAAATTTGATGTAATTGATTTTATGATGTTCATATTGTGAACAAAAGCAAAGTTGTACAACCCAAAAGTTCTAAAAAGAAGATGTATGATATTGCGTGAGAGTGTTCTTTTCTATAATCTTTAGCTTTTAATTTCTTTTTAAGTATTACAGTCAAAATACTTAGTCTGTACCTGCCCCAGTAGAGGGCACTGTGTGCTGTGTAAATCCCACCTGGATGTGCCGCTGGAAGCACGGGAAGTATCCAGGAACAGGCTGGGATATGGGCTGGGCTGGGGCCCTTACGGAAACCTGTGCTACAAAAATGTTCTTTCTTCCCTAGAGCTTCTCTCCATGCTTGCTCTTTTGTGTGGTTGAGAAAAACAATGCTAATAAAGCATCAAATAATTTTGGTCAGTTTCCAACTCACCAAAATATTTATTTTTAAAATTATTTTTTAATTTTAATGAGCTAACAGTTGCTAATTTTATGCCACAGAAAGCCTGAATTTAGCAATTCCCAGCCCCTGTGTACCTGATTCCATTGCAGAATCCAGAGTGTTGCTGTTGAAGGGGTCTGAGCTCCTGTTTTACAGGGCATGATGGGGCTGAGGACCTTCCTAGTGATATCCACTCAACATGAAACTGCCTCAGTGTGGCTTACAGGAAACAGGACAGGAATGTGTTTTAAATCCCATCTCTTTCCTCACTTAGCTGTGATCCTCAGAGGTGCTTCCCTCCACTGTGGCTATAGAGGCAGGCTTTCCTTTAGATACAGCTACTGGAGATGGTAATGGAGCACTTTCCCTTTTGATGGGATCTGGTGTCTTTCTCTGCGTTGAAGATCTGACCCCACATTTTCCAGATCCCAGGAATAAGCCTCATTTAATCTGTTGTCATTACACATTATGTGGTAGGTCTGGGAGCCTTCCTGGGGGCTGTCTTGTATTTTTTCAGTTCTTCATTTTCTCTTAATATCTAAACATTGAAACAAAATAATGATTGCTAATAATTCTAGTAAAAATAATACGTGATGCTGTCTGCCAACTTTTAGCTTAACAGCGAAAAGCTGACAGATTCACTGTCAGAGTCTGTTACAAAAGCTCTTAAAAGTTGTTGTGCTCATCAGTATGGTACATACCCAGCAAAAAGTAATAATCTCATAACTGCCTTTATCAAAGAAGATTGTTTTCTTTTAAAAATCAGAATTACTTTATTAGTTCAGTAATAATTTCAGAGCTTTTCAAGATAAGAGGCAGCATTTGGGAGGGGTTTCATTTCCTGTCTGCTACCTTATCAGTCAGAACTACATCTCAAATGTCTGGAGATTATGTATTTTTAACTGAACTCTAATAAAGTTTGTGCTGGGAAATCTGCACACCTGACTTGGTCTGTGATTATATATTAGATACCAAACTTTTGCTCCCTTTTTTTTTGACATTACTATGCATTTTTCACTCAGATTTTGCCTCTATCCTTGCTGAAGGAGTTTGGATTTTTTTTTTCCCTGTGGTTAAGTACATTAATGGATGTTAGTTGCTGAAGATGGTCTTTGTGTTAGTTCATAAGAAACAGAGCATCTGGGATGAAAATTTTTTTGAAATAAGAGTGTTGACTGGGAAAAGGTGGCTTGTCAGTATTCCCTGTGTGCTGTTCATTGTTCTGTTTTGCCTTTGGGGTTTAGTTGAAATTATCTCTGTGGTACAGCAGATAAAATTTCTGTTTCTTGATTGCACCAGAATTACCCAGTGTATGTTCCTGTACTGTACCAGTCTTTCAAAACTGATTTGTTAAGACAGGATGAAAAAAATAACTGCACATAGACCTCAGTAGGTGCTCAATTCAGGAGAGAGATTGTGGAGCCAGTGTGAAGAGTTCTGTGAATGTATCAGCTGGATTTGGTGGGTTTTTTAGTGACCACCTAAAAGATAAATGGAACATTTAAGCAGGCAGAGGCTGAAAATAAGCAGAAAACTATATCCTGTCATAGGCTCAGAGTTTTGGTTTTACATATAGATCCTTCCATTCCCTTTGCAACTTTTCAAAGGAAGAGTCAGACAGAAAAGGATTTGCTGAGTAATTGATGTTGGTGCTGACTAGAGTTTTTGCAACAATTTCCATGCAAAGTAAGACTGAGTGGAGTAAAGGGGCTCCTAGAAAAGAGTTTTCTGAGAAGGAAGAAGTAGAAAGGAATAGCTCAAGAGGATGTGTGTAAAATCAAGAATAATTCAGAGAAGTAAGGTGGTGATGCCATTTCTCATAATATGGAGAAGCAGGTTATGTTATGGAATTACCAAGTAACTGGTTTAATCTAAACAAAAGGAAGTTGTGTAGTTAAGGTGTGGAACTCCTTGCCACTGTGGCATGGCCAAAAATATAAATGGATTCAGAAATGGATTAATCAAATTAGGGGATGCTCTTGGTGCCAAACAATGGTTCAGGTGCATCCTCCAGTTCAGGAAGTCCTTGATCTGGTTTCTGGAAACTAGGATGGAGTACTGAGGAAAGCTAATTTTCTGTGTACACGACTTGTTTTTCATGTTCATTCTCTTGATCTTCTGCTGGTAGCCATGACTCATATCATACATGAATTGAGAGGAATCTGCTGCCTGATGTGATTTTTATTTTCCTTCTCAGTGAAGACTGGAGTCTCATGTGCAGGTTGTAGTTAGATTTGTACAGGTCTCTGTGGGGGCAGGCCTTAAGGATTCACTCCTACATCCATGTACATGGGGGTATAAGTAGCTCATTTTAGAGTGAGAAGGAGGTAAGAAATGGAGAGAACCATGAGAAATGTTAGCAGATTGGGGTAATTTATTGTTTGGGTTTTTTTGTTGTTTATTTTTTAATAACCTTTTCGGTTGTGTACAAGCTCTCTTCCATGGTCTAGTAGCAGTGGTAGACTGGAGAGCCTCATTTCTCAGAGCTCCTTGATTTGCATGGATTCTATGTCCTTTCACAGGATAGGGTTAAAACGTTTTCTCTTTCCAGAAAATATTGAACTATAAGCTTTGTGCTTCAGAAGAATAGCTTGACTAGAGGGAGGGAAAAAGTATGAGACAGATTGCTGAGCTTATAGGGCCTTTAATAAATGGGCAGTTGATAAGTAAAACAATACAAAAGGATGGGGAGTTCTCATCTATCAGAGCTCACAGCACAGCAGGAAATTGTCCACCATAAACCATTGGGGAAGGTGTTTGTTTTCTGTAAACTTACTGCCACTCTGAAGAAATGGCAGATGGACTTCTTTACCATCATATGTCCAATAATGAGGATTATGTATTACTTTAGTGTTTATGTAATCTTTGTAAATTACTGCATTTATTCCATGTAGGCAGACAAGGAAAATATTCTAAGGGAGTATGTGCCCTTCTGAGTTCCCCTTTTTCCTTGTCTGTGAGTCCTTTGCTTTGAGGGGGCTAGGAAGAAATATTTTGAATGTTCTGTGTTTCAGGGGGTTATGATTGTAGTGTTATTTATGAAAGTCGTGTGTTTGTGGGAGGTGAGCAAAGGTCTAGAGTATCTAGAGATCAGTGGATTCTATTGTATGATATCATATGTAACAGTGTTACCTTAGCACCTTCTCTTGCTGATTCTAGAATTACTTGGTACTCCTCTGAGATACTACCTTTCTGGCATTTAAAACAAATAAAACCCACAGAGAAGTTTGCAAGTACTTTTATTAGTTATAGTTTCCATAGCAGAAAAAAAATCCCTTAGGGGTGATCACTGTCTGTGCCTGTTCATTAGTGCCATCTTGGGTGGGTGACAGAGCCCACAAAGATATCAGATGTTCCTGTGGTCTTTGTGAAAATGCCAGCTGGGTAAAGGGACAGAAACGAATGAGAATTTGTGATTTTAGTCTTTCCCGATGCTGAGGAGGAGCTGGGTGCTCAGCACAGGGCCAGTGTCTGCTCACACAGCACTGCCCACTTGCCAAATCAAGCAGGCACCTCTGGGGAGGGGAGAAGGGAGAGACAGAGTGCACAGAGTCACGTATAGTGAAACTCCATCCCTGCACAGCTTGTTCCCTGTTTCTGAAAATAACCAGTGAAAAAAAAAGATTTACACTGTTTACAGTCTGTCCTGTAGAAAATTGTGGAAAAGCACTTGGTGTTTTTCCTTGTTGACACATCTATTAAAGTTTTAATAGGATAAGAAAGAGGGGTCACGACATGTTATTATTTTATTTTAAACACCAAATGAATTTAAAAGCCTTCATGTTCAGGGGATCTGTTTGAATTTAGATGGTGCTAATTCTGTTTGATTTCATAAGATCTTAGTCCCTGCTGCCAAGCTCCCTGCTACTTGCTTTTCATTTTTTAATTTTATTACAAACAAATTACAGAATCTCTTTGCCTTTTTAAAGTATGACACAGAGGATGCATTAGTCAAAGTTGCAAAACTTGGGAAGCTGCCAAAATGCAAAAGGATTTTTCCTTCCTATTTCTGCTTTTTAAGATTAAGAGATATTTAATTACACAAACAAGGATACAAGTCCTGCCATTATAGTGGATCTGTTCAATAAACACTATTACTGATTGGTTGAGAAAAGATAGCTATGTAGTTTAGGTCAAAACTAATTAAAAGAAAGAAGTAAATAAAACGCAAAGCTTGTTTGTAAAAGACAGTATGATTGGAAAACATTTTCAGTAGGGATCTGTTTCTTCTTAGGAAAGATTACTATTGGTATTTGCTAGCATGTTAATCTCGAGAAATTAAACAGTAACATTTGAAGTACATGCTGTTTAGCTGTGTTCTTATTTCTGAAAATACACAACTAATGATACAGATCAGACTTGAAGTAAATACCAAATCCTTTCATATTTTTGTATTTAACTATGAATACTGTTTTTCTTTTTTCATGTGATTGTCAGTATCTCTGCTCATGACTGCTACATCTCTGATGGGCATGCAGGAAGAATTCAGTATTTTCGGAATCATACCTGCCTGTAATTGGACTTTTATGTAGTTGTTTGTTAGAATGCTAGAAGAAGAATATTATCTGTGTTATTATTACAGAATAATGTAATTAATTTTGTTTCTGCAATGCTTCCTTCCTACAGCCAACTGTTGGGGAAAGTCTTCAAAGAGAAGCATTGAAAAAGCAAGCAATGAAACAGGTAAGGGACTGTTTAATTTACTCTCAATGTTCTGATGCGTAAGTTTATACTATAAATCTGTTTAAATTACAATATAGGAATGAAATATTTGAAAATAGTAAAGATTTCATTATTACTATTTTGATATGATTTCCTCTCCTCCTCCCTTTTTTTGTTTTAGACTAAATTGGAGATTCAGAAGGCTTTAGAAGAAGGTGCTACGGTGTATGAATATGACAGTATTTATGATGAAATGCAGCAGCAGAAGAAAGAAAGCAGTGCCAAAATGTTAGCTGGAAATGATGACAAAAAGGTCAATACCTGAGAATGTGTCCTGTCTGTCCAACTCTTGTCTGCTTGGGGTAACCATGACTGCTTAACTTGCAAACTTCAAAGCATTGGTGAATTATCCTGACAAGTGATACTTTCATTGTTTCTTATTCTATTTCTTTTGAAGGCTCTTGACAGGTTCTGGGTGTGAAAGGAAGCCTCCCACTCCTTAAAAGAAGGGCAAGGCTGCTACAGTACAGAAGACAGAGGGATGAAAAATCAAAACCCATTTATTTTCATTTAGGGTAAAAATCCTCCTAGTCAAAGATGGGATGACTGTTTTGATTGAATACAGCAACCTCTCTTGGTACTGGGAAACGTGCCATGTTAGGGATCTGAAAGGGAATGGCAGTTTATTTTGGATAGCTATCAATCAGGGGGAGAACACATTAGAGTCACTCCTGACAATTTTCTTCCATTACCAACTTAATTCAACATCTCCATCAATCCCAATTTGTGTTTTCTCAGCCACCACAATTACCTCTCAGCACGGTAACTTTTTTCCTTCTACCTCAGCCCAGATACATCCACAATATCCTCAAAGCAGCCGAGATTAGAAAGAAGGAACAAGAAAGACGAATGGAGAGAAAAATTCAGAAAGAGCGTGAAATGGAAGGAGGGGAGTTTGCACACAAGGAGGCTTTTGTGACTTCAGCATATAAGAAGAAGCTGCAAGAAAGAGCTGAGGAGGAGGAGAGAGAAAGAAGAGAATCAGCTCTTGAGGGTGAGATTCATAGTGAAATAATTGTCCTGAAAAAGAAGTAGGTCCTTATACATGATTTGCAGTGTATTCATTTGGTGGTCTCTCTGTGAGGCTTGAGATAATTAAAATCGAAGAGGACCAGATTAGCAAATGCTGAATCAGATCCACATTGGTCTGTTATTTTCCTTTGCACATGTTACAAATGGAACAGAGGAAGCTCCTCTGTTTGTGTATCAGTACTGTTTGGGTTGGTTGGTTTCAATTTTTGAGGGATGGTCAGTTGTTGAAGGAAGTCTCATAAGCCTGGGGTACAGTGATGTTTCCAGTCCTTACCTCAGACATTCTGATCAGTATCAGGAGTAGATGTAAAGCACAGGATGTAGGATCATAAGATAAATTGGGTTGGAGTGGACCTCTGAAGGTCACCTGTGCAGCCTTCTGCTCCAAGCATGGTCTGCTTTGAGGTCAGATCAGGTTACTCTGAGCTTTTATCTCTTTGGGTTTGAAAGCTTCCCGGAGGGAGATGGCAGTTGTGGTGGTGTGCACCAGTTGTGAGTTGTGTGTGGTGAGTATTTGTGGCACAGTAAATCCAACCTCACTTCCTTTCTCTCAGCATACCTGGATGTGACCAAACAGAGGGATCTCAGTGGATTTTACAGACATCTTTTAAACCAGAGTGTGGGGGAAGAAGAGATGCCTAAATGCAGCTTCCGTGAAGCCAGGTAGGATGTGATTCCAACAGGGTTTCAGGTATAAAAACCAACATCTGGCTGTTTGTGATTCCATACTCACTGGAGAATTAGAATGAGAGAACTGAAACAGTGGTTAAGGTAAACTGGTAATTTCATACAGCTGATTAACTGAATTATTTGGTAAATAACTAATAGTCATCAATGACACAGAAATGAAACGTGCAGGACAGGGATGCTGTCTAAAAAGTATTAAGAGGACAGTTATGCTTGTAATCCTGCTTGCTATTATTCTAAACCACATTTTCTTTGGTTTATATAATATTTAGCAATCTGTATTAAGTTACACATTTTGAATCACGAGGAAGACAAAAGGTAAAATAATGAGCATAGCAGTAAGTCATAGGAAATGAATATGCTATGAATTTCCTGTAAAGAATATGAGTCTCTTAATTTTGTACTTCACATTTAGTTGCATAAAAACTAAATTGAGTGTTGATGCTGTGGTAAAAGGAAATGAATCAAATATATGGGAAATCCAGTGGGACTATTTTAAAATCTCAATATGTGCACATTCCAAAGCAAAGTAATGAGATGAGACTGAATTATTTAGCTATTTAAAATGGTAACATTCTGCCTTGTGGATAAATGTGATGAAGGGGATGTTTCTTGTATGCAGCAATTGATCATTTGAGACAATTAACTCAGGTTCAGCCTCGTTTGATAGAGGTTTTAAGCATGGATGTCACTAGTTAAGTGTTTGCCATCACAAAGAAAATGCAGCTTTCATCAAGAGATCTTCTAGAGCTGGGATTGGATTGTTAGAAAGTAAATTCTTAGCCTAGATGAAGAAAGTGATCACTGAAGTTACTCAGGTATCTGAAGCAAGGGAGTTCTGCATGAAGTCTTCAGGATGATGTGATTTTCTACTGTGTAGAGAGCATTTGAAATGATGGTTTTTTAATCTTGCAAATTAAGGAAATTTCCTTTAGTGGCACAGAAAATTAGTTCAGGTAAAACAAATAGTCCTGTGGATGGTGTTCCCAGCAAGTCTTTCAAATAAACTCGAGTGTATATTTTAATTTTATTCTTTCTTATGGCAGTACAACAGGATACAGAGAGAAAACAGCTCCATTTTTAGATCTCAGAAGTGTCCCTAAAGTGATCCACCTTTGAGTTGGATTGCTAAGTCAATTACCAAACTTTTCAGTGTGATTTTTAGTCATTGCTCATAGGCTGTCCAGGCCTTCAAGCATTCAGCAGACATAGAATCTAACTGGTGGTGTGCTGACTCACAAAAGTGCCCCACAGGCTGTTCCTGGAGCTGTGTGATTAAATGGAAGAGACGTGGCTCGTGTGAGTGAACATGTATTTCCTCATCAGCCAGAAGAGAATGACAAAGCATAACCCCCTCCATGGGTCAGCATTTTGCATTTAAGAATATTTGAGCTGTTAAAAGTTACTGATTTCTGTCTAGCCACAAGTGAGATCTTCAGAAAAAAGAACCATCAAAAAAAACATGTTCCTGCCTCCATCAACAAAACACACAACTTGCTTCTTCTGGATAATTATTTGATGTGAATAGAGGACTAAACACATAGGAGAATCTGTAACTTGCCAGCAGGCTTACACAGGAACACAAATCACTGTCTTTTTCCTTAGGTGGAGGCTGCACATACATCACCATAGTCACTCTTTTAGATCAATTCCTCAGCTCACATTCACCAGTGAACCAGATGCGGATACTTTGTGCTGGATTCCTGGAACCTGAGCCACAGACAGATTTGCTTTCTTAGACTTTTCAGCAGCACCTTTTGCCTAAGTCTTGACCAGAAGTCAGTTAGTAGAAAAGTCCAAGATTTCAGGCTTTTTAATGTTGTTTTTCTTTTCTAACGTAAAAAATGTAGGATAAAGGAAGAAAAACCTGACAGTCAGGATGAACCCAACGAAAGGAACAAATGCCCGTCAGAAAGACAAAGAGTGAAGCCCTCTAAGAAGGAGAGTAATCAAGATGCTGATACCGACCTAGAAACTGATAGTAGTGATGATGACAAGAGACACAAACATAGTAAAGTAAATTTGAAAAAGAAGAAAAGGAGGGAGAGCTCTGTGAGCAGTGAAGAGGAGGTTAAACATCACAAAAGCCAGAGGCATTCCAGGTCACGAAGCTCATCCAGTGTGGAGGAAGAGCCACGCACCAAAGGCCAAACAAGTCATCAGAGGGGAGAGAGCAGGCCAGGCAGAAGGGGGAGTGATGAACAGTACAGGGAAAAGGATTATGAGAGAAGTAGGACCCACGAAAAGGATCACCAAAGGGAAGAGCGACATAGGCACGGGGATCACACTAACAGAGATCACTACAGAAGGAGGGAAGATCAAGATGATAAACAAAGGGGAAAGGAAAGAAAAGAGAGGGAGGGACATGGCAGAGAATGGAGGAAGGCAAAGGAGAGAGAGGAGAAGGGCTCAGAGAAGGAACGAGAGAAAGACAGAACAAGAAATGATAAAGACAGATATAATGACAGAGAGAAGGAGAGAGGAGAGAAATACAGAGAAAGGGAAGATCATGCAAAGGAGAGGAGGGAGAAATATGGCAGTGATGAAAAGAAACACAGAGAGAGGAGGGAAAGTACTCCTACACCTTTAGAAAAAGATGGAGAGACTGATCTGGGAAAAGAGAGAAAGGGAAAAGACAGAGAGGGGGATGAGAAGGGAAGCTCCAGCTCTGGAATGTCTGAGCAGAAACGTAAAGCTGGAGAAGAAGGGGAGAAAGAGGAGACAGAACAAACACAGAAAGCACCTGAGAGCCTGAGCAAATTTGCCAAAAGGAGCAACGAGGAGACGGTGATGTCAGCGCGGGACCGGTACCTGGCCCGGCAGATGGCCCGGGTCAGCACCAAACCTTACATTGAGAAGGAGGAGGATTGATGTCCCTGGACTGGGCACAAACACCTGGGCTGTCAACCAAGAGGAAAGGCCACTGCTGTGCAGACTCTTGTACAGAAAAGGTTTTCCTAGCTATTTATTCCTGGCTTTGCTTTGAGAAGTTGTGTGTCCCTTAAGAGAACAACTCTTGGAATGGATTAATGGGTCTTTTGACACACACCCTTAGTCTGTTTGTACAGTTGAAATATTAAATGTGGCTGACTGTGCACCCTGCCCTTCAGTACCATGTCCTTGGTACTTGAAGATTTTGGACAGACCTGGGAGTGTTAAACAATTTAAGGTGAGAATATGTTCCCCTACACCTTTCAGCAGCCAAAACAGTGAGCTCTGCGGAAACAGAGGTGTTCTCAGCCCTTAGGAGGAGTCATTGTTGCCCTCTGCTCCTCTCAGAAATGGGAAGCAAACCTATAAAAGTGGGTGAAAAAGGAAGAAAAACAGCCTGAATAATGATCTAGGAGATTTCTGTATGTAGTGTGGAGTTTTGTAAGCTATATGCATATTGGGATACGAATTTTGTATTATGTGTGGGTTTTGGTCTGGGGACCCGGTGTACAGAAACAGTTAATAAAGTGTAAGATACATATTGGATCTAATGTGTCACACTGGATTGTTTTTAATGTGTAGGTTATTTTACTGCAGCTTTTTTGCATGGAATAAGATAAATGAGTATGTGTACATGTATTACAGTTGTATCTGCTTGTTAAGTGATATTTTAGATTTGTCAGTCTTCTGTTTGAAGGTTCATATTCAAGAACAAAAATTACCTTCAAACTAGGTAAGTAGGATGTCTGACAGTTATCATAGCTTTTAGAATACATTTTCAACACTTCTTAAATTGTTTCCTTCACTTTGTTTTGTAGTAAGTTTATCACTTTCATGCTAGAGTAAGGTGAACTTACATATTTAAAAAAAAATTTGAGGTTGATGTTTCCCTAATAATTTGTTCAGCAGAGTTACAAAATGTGAGTAAAATTAAATGCAAATGCTGCTACTTTACAAAGGTTTGGAATGAGTTTTATATGTCAGCTAATCGAGTAGTTAAGCACATGCTCCAGTGTGGAGCAGTTTGGTTTTGCTGTTCTTTGTAAACAAATGTAATGAGCTCTGGTTCTTCTGTTGGAATGGAATGAAAGAGAGTTTAGCAGTGGGCCAGGGTTCAAACACTGAAAGAAATCCTCTGCTTTTTTTCAGAGGCCTTGTTGGCATCGTAAACTGGACTAGATATTCTGCTTTTCCTTAGAATTGAGATTTTTATCTTTGCTCTTCCCAGAAGAGAGAGGCACAAGAGACATCTGCAGATGGTTTATGAATATTAAATTTATTACAATAACAGTTTACAGTACAAGGCACATACTGATGACTTACAATCAGCTTGCAACACTTGTAACTAAACAGCTGCATAAATTAATACAGGTGCATCATGTACAAGTTGGAGGGAATACTTAGTTCTGTACAGCTAAAACTCCAGTTTAATTCTCTTTAAAAGGCAAAGATGGTCCTAATTTACCAGTTTCAAAACTTCCTTTTCACTGTTCAGAACAGAGGGTAGGATATCCTTGTGATAGATAAGTGGAAGGTGAGCTGAAGGGAAGGAATTTTTTTGCCTCAGAACACTTTGTAACTGCAGTGCAGCTCATTTGGTATCAATGTAAGTAGATTTTATACAAACCCAGTGTTTAGGGTATGGCTACTTGCTGAGCTACCTGATAAATATTGGTTACTTTACGTGTTTTCAGATGGGGATGTAAAATGAAAAAAAATTAATTATATAAATAAATTAAGTCAATTTCTCAATATTTCAACCACTCAGCTAAATAGAAATACTTAAAAATGTGCATAGCATAATAAGATATTCAAACCAGTACACCATGTAACAAAAAGGTAATGAGGACTAAACTGCCTTTCAAATTCAGCATTTGTAGAATGAAAACATGAATGTATTTTATCCTTGTACTATTCAGGGGAAGAAAAGCCTTTTTAATCTACATTGGTTTTTGTATCTTCAAATAATTCTAAGAATTTTCATCCTCTCTCAGTATCTTGGGGCTCAGAATATGTTGTTCTTGTGTTTCAGCTGTTGCAGGGCTTGTGTTACTATCAAGGCTTCCTGGCTGACTTAATTCACTGGAAAATACGACATTTCTTGGGAAGTCTCTCTGAAACCTCCCAGAGAGGCAATGTCTGTCCTATGTCAGTGTCTTAAAAATGACAGATTTTTTTTGTTAGCTGAACAGCTGTCTGAAGAGGGAAGAAACTGGGTAGGGTCTTCTCCTTTATTTCCCACACTTTGCTGTTGGAAACATATACAAATAGCTCATTCATCTTACACTGACATTTCATGTGTATTTTTTCAGTTAATGAACTCAGAAAATTTAATTTTAAGAAGTAGGTTTCAAATACACTTTGAGGCATGAGCTACAAAACTATTTCTCACGAGTAACTGTCCAGTAAGACAGGTTTATTATGTTTTTCTAGTGGCAATTAAGGAACATACTCCCTTTTTAAAAATAGTTCAGGAGTCTGTAGTTCTCAAAGAACAGTCCTTGTCCCTCTTAAGTTATTTCCTTATTGGAAGTTGGGCTTGAGACTTAAATGAACTCAAAAGTCATTAGCCAAAGTGGGAGAGGAAAGCGGAAGAGGCCTTTCTCCAGGTACACATAAGGGGGGAAACTTCAGCAGAGGTGATGAAAATGTTTTCAGAAGGCAAACACACCATCTCTGCTTTCCTCTCACCTGGCAAGTGCTTCATACCCAGGTAAACTCCAATGGGTTCTTTAACGCCCCCTGCTCTGGGTGCACAGGGAACCTTGGCAAGCTCAGCAAAGGGATACAAAAGAGACTTCTATCCTCTTATTTTACTTTCGTCATAATCTGTGTGCCAGAGTTAAAATACAACGTGAGTTTGTACATGAATGGTGCCTGCTTGGGTTTATCTGCACTTCCACTGCAGCAGAACTCATGTCCTCCAAGGGACAGGGCAGGCACAGCCAGGCTGAATGGCAGCTGCATTTGGGGAGCACGTGTGTGTGTCATGTGAAGGGCTTAGTATGTACATGGGAGTTAATTGTGTGTCAGTGCCTTGAAATTTAATATAAATGGTTCTGACGAGAATCAGTCCTGCTGAATTCTGCTCAACTTCTTGCTAAGAAAAAAATTCCTCTCCTTTTCTTCAGCGTGAAAACCCAATGCAGTCACGTTAGAATATGAGCTACTCAACCTTCAAAGTAGGTTTGGATAATTGTAAATGTACTTTTGTCAGCCAGCCAAAAGAATTAGTCTAAATTTTACTTCTGTACTAGGAAAGAGTAGGAAAAACCACAGGCTCCAGCAAATTTGAGGTGTGAAATTAACTGAAAAAAAAAAGGGAAGTGAAGCAGAGAAACAGATCTTTAAGATTCCACTTTCTGGCATCGGAACTCAAAAAGATTCATTGTTGGTCTGTAGTTTCTTCAGGTCTGCCAGGACAGTGACTGGTTGTGGAAACAGTACAGTAAGTGCTGGCAACTTGAGTGCTTGTCAAGTAACTCATGATGAGTTTTTGTGGCTCGAGTGGATCTAAAGGAAAGTGAAGCCTAAAACATCACAAGAAATGCTTTTGTAGTATTTTTAATGCAACAAACAGTAGAAATTGTTACCACCTACAAAACAGAACCATCGAAAAGGGGGCTGATGCTACCAGCTGTGTGTGCTGATGTGTGCAGAGCTGTGCTGCTCAACATTTTTCCTCTCCCTCTGTCTACTCCACTACAAACCTAGGGAACTTCCTATTTTTATTTTCCTGGTTTATAAACCCCTGCGTTACTCGAGTAATGTATGGCTATCAGAAATATTTGTGCATTTTCCCATGTAGTTGAAGCAATTAGAGAACCTTAGAAGCGAATACGACATTGCCCGGTACGAACGATCACATGGAGGGAGATACAGGAGCACTGCCACACACTGGGGGTCTACACCTAATCCTGCCGTGCCTTGCTCGTCCTGGAGGGGCTGCTGCAGGCACTCGGTGCCACTCCTGGAGCAGGGACGTTCCCTCGTGTTCCAGAGTGAGTGCTCAGTTCAGCCTGCTTGGAAGTGCACAGTAGATGTCCTTGAATTGCTTGGGTAAATTGCTTGGAGGCATCACCTTTCTGAGTGTTGTCAGCGGTGCAGCCTCTGTGGAAAACTCTGTTTGTTGTCTCAGCTGGGAACGTGATTCTCTGGGGGGAGAGGGTGGGGAAAGTGACATTTTATGCTCCTCTTCCCTCCCCCCAGAACCAGGTTAGCTTATACTGCGTTCATGCGGATGTCTCCAAAGGGAATTTCTGTAGCTGTTTCTGGAGTAATGCTTTTCAGAATACGCTGTTGGAAAGAAAGCATTATTAGAAATTGATTCATTTTAGAGGTAACACATAACATGGCAGCCATTTAGAAAGAGATTTATAATAAAATATGATTTGACTTGGAGTTGCACCTCTTGAACCACTACTTAAGAATGTTTCAGGCCTCTGTTAGCACTATGAAGATGTAAAGTGCTATAGAAGTACACAGCAGGATTTTTAAAATTATTTGTAACATAATTGGAATCGAAGCTTGACAGATATCATATTGCAGTTTGCTCACATACCCTGAGCCAACTAAACATATTCTTTATGAACTGGTCTTTATTTGAACTTAAAAGAAATCCCAGTATTGTCAGTATAGATTTATGGCAGAGAAATCTTACTAAATGTGGGCGAGAAAAACAAGCTTTTCTTACAGATACACGCCAGGAAACCTTTCACTGCCTCGTTTGCTTGGCTGGGGGATGTTGAGTGTCTGGGGTGAATTTTAGGAAGACTCTCCAGCAGAGCTTAAAAAATTACTTGGTATTATATATTATAAGAATTTGTCAGCGGCCTCAGTAAGAACTGGGGAGATTTGTGAGAATGGGTCAAAGACAATTCAGCTGGCCAGGAACAGAACAGCCAAATCCCAGGAAAAAAAACCTACTCATAATATCTTCAGGAATCACCTCCTTCCTAACAGTCAAACAGAAGCGACAGAGTTTCAGGCATACCTCCTTAAGTGTCCCTGGGGTGATGACCAACCGATAGACCATGTAGATGGGAATGAAGATGATGGAGGAGGTTCCTATGCAGTAACCCACGACTGTGGTCCAGTAGGGATAATCATAATCAAAAAGCCTCAGCTCAGGAGGGTTGGACAGAAAGCTGCAAGTGACGAACTGAAAGACATAAAGGGAAAAGTGTGAATATGTGGATTTTGATGGCACACGCTTTGGGGAACTCTGTGTTCCAGTGTAGCACTGAAATAAATAGAAAAGGAGTAGGACTCAAGATGAAAAAAATGTTGACCTGAAAATATCCTAAATTACATGAGTAGCTTTAAAGCAAAAAATCAACAGCAAATCACAAGACAAAGACCAAAAGGATGCTTTGATATTCTGCACACTGCACTGCTCTCTGTCACAACAGGAAAAGGAAAAAATATCATCTCAGTTACTGCTGTTGGATCATTTTCCTGAGCATATCATTCATGGCTGAAAAATTTCTTAGGAAACAACAAATACTTTTAGTTGAATACTACAGGAAAAATACTTGTGACTATCCTTGGAAGGATTTCTGACTTTTTTCCAGAGTATCATCAGAAGCTCAGGATTACCAGCAAAACTTCTGTACAGAAACGACATCCTACGTCCTGAGCTTTCCTTATTTTAGGTTAGTTTCCACAGGGAATACAAATAGCTCTGCCTGGTAACCACAACCCCGGAGCTGTGTGCCTCTCTGTTTATTTTGCTAGTTTAGGATCACAAAGAGGACAGAAGTATAAAAATCACTGTGGTGTGACATTTTTATTTATAGACTTCTCTTTCTAGGGTAATAAAATGAAAATCTGTTAATTATGCCTTGATCATGACAAGGGCTTTGAATTCACTCTGTAGGTCTTAAATCTACATTCCGTGCTTCATAAACTCCATCTTGACCTGCTCTGCTCCCACTAAGGCCAGTCAGAATAAAAGGTAGCGTGAAATAATTTTGAATCAGGAAATGAACACTTTATGTTCAAATGGTATTAATAACACTGCCAAGCCAAACATTGGGACATATTTCCAATTCTGAATTATAGATTTATAATGGTTGTAATTAACTGCTGTAAATTTTAAGTGGAATATTCAAAAGTTGTCTGTCAGCAGTTGCTGAGACAGTATTTCCTTATCTTGGTTTTCCTCCTCTGCCAGTACGTTTCATCAGCTTTTATTGCTTCATTTTGCTGAGGTAAACATAAAGCAACAAAACAAAGTAAATATGTTTAGCAAATCAGCAGAGGGCAGGGGGGGAGTTATTCAGAACCCAGACTTACTCAGCTAACTCAACTACAAAAATCCTCAAAACTGTGGTTTAGTAACAAGACTTCACAGCTTTGTATTGGGTTTTTCACTAATTGAGCCTTTTTGGTTTAACAAAAATTGTTACCAAAGAACTTCACAAGAGAATTCTGGAATTAAGCTTTTAGAAGTCTAAGGAGCTGCATTGTTCAGTGGTAATTTTCTTGTGCTGGAAAGAAAAAGCTCTAAAGAAAACTCACCAGAAGGAAAAGGGGACTAATTGCAACCCAGCAAACTCGCCAGTACCAGCCTGGGGCAGAGCCCAGCATTTCTTTCACATCGTTGCAAAACTGGGTGATGCCTGTGGAGACAAATGGGAGGAGAGGGATGACAGCAGATCTAAGTTTTTCTTACGTAGATGCTCAACACTTTTTTATGCGCAGCAAGTAAATTCAGAATCTATCCCAGAAGACCATTTTGTTCCTATAACTCTTAATTTTATTAAACCCTTACTTATTCCCCATTATACCTCCTGTTACTTTTAGATTCTGCTTACTTCTGTCAGAGAGCAATTAATACTAAATCTCACTGCCTTAGTTATCAGTGAGTTTGTAGAAAGCTTTTGTAAACTTTTTTTCTGGAGACATGGGTGGTCTTGTCTGCAGAAGCTGAGGAAGAGCAGAGCTGCGGGAGCTCAGGAGTTTGGGTCAGGGGTGTTTGGATGTACCATAGAACCAGGACACAGCCACTGCCTCCAGGAACACGACGGTCAGGACAGCTGGGCCAGTGGCGTATTCTTCAAACAGCTTCACCACATACGCTCCTCCCTGGAGAAGAGATCAAACTGTCAGTGTCCCCAGGATCCAGCGGTGGGAATCCTGCCCTGCTGCTGCTTGGCACTGCCTGTGGCTGGAGCACATCATTCACAAGTGGGAAATTCACCCAGTTCTGTCACTTTGTGGCTGTTCCTGCCAGGGAAATCCTGGTGAGCTGCTCACTTTCTGTGGACATCCCTCACGTGAGGGGCTGCCATGCAGAGAAGCTGAAATCTGCCAGCAGTTCTGGCTGGATTTTAGTGAACAAATGGGATTTTACAGGATGGCTTTTTGCATGCCCTCTTCTTTGTCCAACAGGGATCATAGCTACTGAACAGGAAATAAATAAAGTGTTACTTTGCTTTCTTCCATTTGGGATCTAGAGCCATGAAGGAGGAGACCTCTTGCAGAGGAGCTCAGCATCCTTGTACAGCAAACACTTCACAGGAGGAGGAAATTACACATAAATGAGCAAGTGGAGCAAGACAAGACAGGAAAGCCAAGTATTTATTTCCTTTTCCCTGATCACTAATTATTCAAAAATTGCTTATTGTGAGCATGAAATCCACAAGCCCCATGGGAACTATTTGCTGTGACTAATGATGATTTCTGCCTTGAAACAATGAGGAAGATCCAGAAATCCATTACTAGAATTTTTTTAAAATTCAAAATACATTTTAAACATTGTGAAGATTTTAATAACAACTATTCGTATTATTTTTAAACATGAAGCTTTTGGGAACAAGAAGTAAACCATATCAAATATGTGGCTGGTTGTCTGCTGACTGATGAGCAGCATCATTTATGATGTGTAGCACATCATGAGTTACAGTAGGATCTTTTTGCAACGTATTTCCTAGTGAAATACTCTTCACATTTATTCCAAGGAATAGGTTTCTAAAGCATAAAGAAAACAGTCTGGAGATTCAATCTGATTTCTTGCAACTCTCTTCAAAAATTACTACTCTCTCCAAGGGTCATTGGCAGGAAACTGCCAGGGAGGGAGGCTGAGGGTGGGTGAAATACTCACAAATGTCAGGGTTGCCAGCGACCCCAAAAAGCAAACGATGGTCAGACCAAGGACAAACAATTCCCTGCGTTTGCCCCAGACGTGCGGGAATTCATCCAGTACTCCGGTAATCACTCCCTCTAGTCCTGCAAACTGAAAAGCATGGAAAAATCACTGGAAAATAGAGGGCAGTGTTACCTGCTTAAAAGTTTCAGTGCTTAAAGGAGCTTTACAGCATTGAAACACTGCTGCTTTGTTCTGCTGCAGAGTTGGTGTGGGGTTTTTTAGACAAGTGTTTCCTCATAACTTTTTAAACTCTTTAGGATGGGGATTAAGTGTTCAAGTATCTGTGGGAATGTACTGTCATCCAAAGGCAGTCCTGTGCTACAAGCACCAGGGTGTGGAGAAATGAGAGGTGGTCCAGTAGGACTAGGACTGTGAAATCAGCTGAGTTCAGCCCTGCTGGAAGGAGCTGATTCTCCACCTGTAAAACCAGACTCACGTGACAGTTTTTTAGTATATCTCCAGTTCCCACCTTTTAAATCCAATTTGTGTGAAAAAACTTCCAGATTTTCATAATTGCTTTTTGTAAGTTTACAAGCAAGAAAGGAGCCTGGAAGGCTGCATTCAACCAGGAGTTTGTGAATCAAGTGCTTTCCTTGTATTTCAGGGTCTTATTAATTGTCACAGTATGACAGTGGCAAATCATTTGATTATATTTAAACCTATTCAGATAAAAATCAGAGTAACAGTTGCTGCCTTACAGAAGGCACCAGGAGCTACCAGTCCTGCTGCAAACCCCTCGGTGCCAGTGCAGGGTTTATAATTCTGTTTCTGTGGTGCCTGAGGGGGTCAGGCTGTACCCTGAGGATCCCCCATGCTGGCTACTCACCGTGCTGTCTAACCCCAGCGTGAGCAGCATCAGGAAGAAGATGATGGCAAAGAAGGTGGAAGCAGGCATGTTTGCAATGGCCTCTGCGTACGTGATGAAGAGCAGGCTGGGTCCTGGATCAGAGAGTTGGGATCATTGTTAGCCAGTAGTGCTGAGGGAAGGACAGGCTGGTGCACGATGTGTCCCAGGGGAGAACTTCTCCCCGCAGGCTGTTTTGCCACGTGCAGTTACCATCATATCTGTGAAGCTGCAATCTGACTTTTATACGTGGTATTTAAGCACTAATTTTTTAGCTGTACTGTGTAACGGTGCCCAATAAAGTCAGTATCCTGAATTATATACTAAATATTTCACACAATTTGGGCTGCTCTCAATCTAGAAGTTAATATACAAATATATTCTATCTTAGAAGCTGTTTGAGATGTGCATAAAACATTAACCTACCAGCATCTTTGGCAACCTCTGACACATCTTCATTCCTCATCTCAGCCATGTATCCCAGCACGGTGAAGATGACAAATCCAGACACAAAGCTGGTCAAGCAGTTCACGGTGCTGGTGACCAGAGCATCTCTGCAACAGAAGACCTAACTCACATCAGGGAATCTGCATCTGCTAGAAGGGGTTTACAACTTCTTGGTCTACAGTCTAGACAGACTCCTAGAAAAACTAGGGGAATACAAGGAAAAAAAAAAGCAGCAGATTTGAAAGAAAGAGGAAAAAAAGCAACCATCCATGACTACTTTTTCTTCTCAAATCCAAACAGATGCTGTAACATCAGTCTGACACTAGATTGAATGCTGGCTGTATCCCGGTGTTTTAAAAGAATAGGAATTACTACATGAATATTAAAAGAATTGAGAATTGTATTTTACAAGTTAGAAATAGAATTTTTTTTAAGGTAACAAGGAAACAACCATAAATTGCCTTTCTGCTCAAGAATATAAAATCATTTCCCAACTGACTACTGAGATTAAATAATTACAAAGTGATGGTTGGCAGGGGTTTAGTCCATTTTGTTGTGGCAGGTTTCTACACCTTAGACCTCTTGCAGTAACTGGTTAAAATTTTCTTACTTTAAGGTAGGGAACCAAGGAGAAATGCTTTAGGTTGCAGGTTCTCTGTTACACTTGCTTCTGATTTCTATGTACAAAGGTCTGATAATTCAGTGCCCTTCATCACCACCCTGTTTCTTCTCCATAAATACCCACAGTTACACTTTTAAACTCAACTTTACTTATAGAATAAGGTAGAACTCACTGGTAGCAGTTGTTGTGGAATTTGTTGTAGCTGGCATAAGCTAACAGGACCCCAAAACCTGGTCCCAGGGAGAAAAAAATCTGAGCTGCTGCATCCACCCAAACCTGAAAAATATTGAAGGCCAAGAAAAAATTACATGAAACAGATTGAGTGAGTTTGGCATATTCAGAATATCACTTAGGTCTACAAAAGGGTGTTTCACTGGTCTGCCTATGCCCTAGTCCTGGTCTAACAGACACTCTGTTAAGAGAGATGTTGAAATATGAATGTTTATTGTAGATCTGTCGTGGCTGTTGCACTTCTGAGAGCATCTTAGGTTAATTCAGTGAATTGCCTGTAATTAGTTCAACACGAGTTTTGCAGTGTACAGAGAACTTTCTGTCCGTGATTTTGCAGCCTTCCAAGTCTTCCTCCAAACTCTGTGTGCTGTGGAATAGTCCCGCGTTTGGCAATGTGTCCTCCAGCCTATGCAGACTTTTCCTACATTTATGGAAATACATTTGACAGTGGGGATGCAGTTCTGGTTCTTGGGGCTCAATTCAGCTTTGTTGTAGCTGTGGCAGATGCAAGTGTGATGATCTTGTTATGAAAAGCGTGTTGTACTTGAAAAGTGGCCCCAGCCCTAATGAGTAATGTTCTAAAGCACAATATCAGCTCTCTTTCTGAAGGTGAAAATCCTCATTCATTTATTCTCTTCTGATTGAAACATGGAGTTCATTACAACTCATTTCTAATATTCTCTCCCATCGTGTGAGGCCATCCTGTATCATCCAGACAGAGCTCTGTCATCACCCAGCACACAGATTGCAATCTGCTGTCCTCACTCCAGATACATCCAATACAATATCAATGCCCTTTATTGCTTTTTCAGAAGATGTGGTTCCTTATTGGAGATGCTGCTTTATCAGAGACTGGTGTCTTTTCATTTCCTCTTCATTCAAAACTCTCCATATCAGCTGGGCAGCAGCAGACTTGCAAACATTGGAATTTTTTAATCTTCGTGTTTGTAGTATTTATTGCTTTGGGGTTTTTCCATCACCCTCCTCACCAGACACTTTCACAGGCAGTGAAGTGAGCACAGCCTTGAGCCTGATGGATTGCTTGTCACCCACAGAGTTCAAGGCTGGATCAGATACTGGAAGGCCTGGGGTTTGTTGGTTAGCTCAGTTTGTCCTCATTCCTCCTTTCCTTTCAAATTTTGGTGGTGTATGCAGGCCTGACTGATTTATTCCTCCTCCACAGGCACTTACATGAGTTACTGAGTCAGGGTTTAGTTGGTGTCCGTGGGCTCATCTGCCAAAGCTTGTCACAGCATGGAGATAGAAGTTTCTGCTCCAGTAACCTGGACTATTTAAATAGGGGCAGCTGTGGGTGCTGTAGGTCTGTACTGGTTCCCTTAAGCCAAAAAACTGCAGCTCCACTACTTGTTAGGATTTAATAAATTCAGTTTGCTCAGTGTGACTCATTTTGTTGCAGTGTAAGAGCACTCTCAGCTTCTCACTCAGTGTCAGCCTGGTCACCATTTTCCTGGTGAAAAAGTGTTTGGTCACTTGTTTTCTTCTAATCATATCACTCGTTCAGCCACTGTGTGAGAACTCTGCCTTTAGTTCAAGCTCAATTGAGGGTGGACTCTAATCTTTAAAATTCTCTATAATTATGGAAAGAGCATGGAGTCAGGCTTTTAAGTCCATGCTAAGACATCTGTTCAGTCATGCTCTATGTATCTATGCTGATACATACACTGATAAGCAAATCTCTTTGGCTGAAAGCAAATCTCTACTCTTCTATAAAGAATTTTACCTCAGTGGCCAGGAGTTTCTGCCAGTCGGGTTTCAAGTAGTAGAGGACACCTCTCCAAGCCCCAGGCAAAGTTGCACCTCTCACTAGCAGGATGAAGAGGATGATGTAAGGGAACGTGGCAGTCACCCAAACCACCTGTGAGGGAACATGGTGAGAGAGTGTTTGCCATGGGTAGAAAGTTAACAGGGATAATAAGAATTAGTTAATCATATTATATCTCTTAGCATTTATAGCATCTTCATGTGAGCTTCTCTGCAGGTCTGTAAACAGGCAGTTTGCACATCTGTCCCCTTTCCTTGGCACGGTTGTTCCTGCCCAGAGAACAGTGCTGTCACTTATTTTTGTCCTTGATTGCTTGGATAAGAGCAGCAGTCACTGTACAGCGAGTGCTCCCCAAATACATCAGCCCATAACCCCTGTCATGAAAACAACCTGAGATAATCCCCTGGCATTTAATTGGCTCAGGTAGAACTGCCTCTACACTGCACTGTACCAAGATGATGTGTCTTGCTTTTCCATCACCTTGCCAGATGTTTTGACCCCTTTCCAGATGCTGAAGTACACAATGGTGAAGATTAACAACAAGCAGAGGGTCAGTTGCCAGCTAATGCCACCCAGGTCATCCAGCCCGTTGGACCTGTGCACCTGCAGAACCTGGCGGCTGCAAAAGGAAAGAAAAACACAGTAGAGATAATTTTTTAACAAATGCTTGCATTAAATGTGCATTTAACAGTCCCATACTGTGGTCTGAGCATTACAAGGAATCCTGAGGCCTTGATAAGCAGCCTTCAAAGTCATGAAATATTGGATTAATTTTATTTTAATTAAAAGTTTGATATTAACAGCACACCAGTGATGATAAGTGACAGCAGACAGCAACTGGAAAGCTCCTAAAACACAGAGCACCCCCCATACACCCTCAGCTTACATCCCCCTACAAGAACTCAGTGATTTGAAGAGGGTACCATCAACAATCAGCCCTGCTGCCCTATGAGGAAAAGCTTGCTGGTGTTCCAGCAGTCTGGCTAACACCACCATCCTCACTTACATGCACTTACGTATAAAATTCTTCTGCAGGAGAGATGGAGTGCAGGGACCAGCTGATGTTGTCCTTGCTCAAGTAGTTGGTGCAGTTTCCTGTGTTCCAGGGATTTGTGCAGCTGGTCCAGGGCAGCTCCGCCGTGAAGGAGGAGATGAGGTAGTAAAAAGCCCAAGCCATGATGGTGTTGTAGTAGGAGGCTACGTAAAGATCTATGATACAGATGGCAAAGCCAATTCCTGGAGAGGAAAGAAAGAATTGCATTCAGTCAGTGTAAGTTTTAGGCCAAAAAAAGAGAAGGAATTGGTTATCACATCAACTACCATCAGTAACTGTCTAAGGCAGCTCTGCAGGAGGAACACAAACCCTCCCAAGTGTTTACAACATTGGAATTTCTTGTGAGTTCAGAAATACTCTGATTCCAGCAAAACATCCTTAATCAAGACAGAACATGCTTATAAAGGGTTTTTTTCTCTTTGTTCCTAAATCTCTGCAATTTAGAAATAGGCATCATGCACTCTCAGTAAATAAAAAGATAAGACCAGAGATTTAACACTGGGAACAAGAGTAAATGAGGATATAGAACAGTTCCTTTTATTCTTTATAATTTTGGGCTTGCTCAGCCTCTGTCTAATCAATTTGAGTTGCATCCTGTATGTGTATACAAGAGTACACACACATGTGCAGGTGTACATGGAGTTTTAGGAAAGCTTTCTTTGTACAGCCAAAATCTTGTGTAGAACAAGCCTTACTTGGCTTTATGAGATTTTCTCTTTTCCCCCCAGAATTTCACCTTTATAGAAAAATTTTCCAGTTATTCAGAAAGTTCCATTTCCCTTTGTTACCTTTGAATATAGGACATATTTTTCTCCAAATGGAAATACACCCATTCCTGTGGTACTGTCCTAGTGCTAATTCCATATAGAAAAGAGGAATCCCTCCGAAGATGGCCATGATTGTGTAAGGAATGAGGAATGCTCCTGCAAGACAGAAAGCAGATGATTGTAACTCTTCACAGACTTCTCTTCCGACAGCACTCTATAAACAAGAGTTCCTTTTACCCCACAGGGAAAATGCATCTCCCCTCCCTAGCCAACACACTACTGAGTTACTGTGGGGTTTCTCATACGAGTAACTACTTGGCAGTGTGAACAAGAAGCAACACTCAGGCCAAACTTCTCACATTTCTATAACACAGGGTTTACCAAGACTCCCCTGGCTGCAATAGGTACAGCTGTGAGATGGGCTACGATAAAATAATCAATTTCTCCAGTAAAATGCCTTTTGTTACATCAGAGAGACAAAAGTCCTTTCCAAGATCTCCTTGATTAGATTTTAGATTTATATTTTGGCCCTTATGTCAGCAAGTCAAAGACCTAGCTTTCCTCAGAAGTTGGTTTAGACATGTTGGTTTATCAGATTTTAAAGTGCTCCTTGAGAAAGGGATTGAGTCATTTGTGTTGGAGTGTGGATCTGCGCCTACTTGGCTCTCGGCTTCTGGTTGTGCTGAGATTTTTAAATCTTCCTAACTAACTTTTCTGTCATTATCCTATCCCAATATTTAGGTTTTTCAGTAAATAATTTCTCCTTGGTCGTTTGTTATACATGATATTTTAAAAGCCACTAAATCATCCATTTATAAACCAAGAAATTCAGCGTTAAGGAACAATGGACAGGACTGGGCACTGACCTCCTCCATTTTGATAACAGATATAAGGAAATCTCCACACATTTCCCAGATCCACTGCATATCCAATGACAGAGAGAAGAAAGTCAATTTTTTTACTCCAGGTCTCTCTGTCCTCCAGCTCCATCAGCTGCTGCTGAGCTTCGGCCCCGCACGTGGTGGACGTGGTGGTGGTGGTGGTGGTGGTGGCTGCTGGGGCCGTGCCCTGGGCATCCTCCACCTCTCCATTGCAGGGAACTGAGCTCTGAACCCCTGAAAAACCATTTGAGATTTGAGCTGCCTCCCCTTTATTCCCCTGGCTGGGGTGGACTTTGTTGCCATCCTCCACCATCCGAAGGGCAGATTTAGGGTTCCTGACCAGAAGTCCATTCTCTTTACAATCTTCTCCTTTGCTGCAGTCTGAGACATCTTTCTTGGAAGTCAGGGGCTCTGTCTCATTGCTTGTGGGCTTTTTTTCCATTTTTTCTGAGATCTGTTCTGGTCACTTGCAGACAGGCAGCACCACAGGGTCCCCTCGTGGTTTGTTTTCCCACACCTGTATTTCCAGCACTTTTAGAATTCCTCTTCCGTACTTAAATCCATCAGACTGAAGGCACAGGCACCATCTAAGAAATGAAAAAGAGTTGAAAATCCATTACAGGCTTTACTGATGCTGATAATTTCAAGTTACAGCCAGCAGATTCTGAGATTAAAATAAAGAGGTAATTAACCATCAGAGCATGCAGTGTGAATCACGGAGCAGATAATCTGGGATTTTGTCCAGAGAAAGGCAGGAAGAAATCATCCTCTTTGACAGCAGAACCTGGTGTACCTGGATTACACCTTCTCAGGAGGATCTGCTGGACTTTGTGCATTGCTGGACACCTCACACACAGTCACAGTCCTGCTGTCTTCTGGTGTCACCTTCTCCCTCTGAATACTGTTGGACTCCCAGTGTGCAAACTGAGGGCAGAGTTTAGTGTGACTTTTATTTTCATTTTCCTAAGTTCATCCTGTGACTCATCCACTCATCTTGTGCCAATTTCTAGATTCACCCGGTATGAAAGGGAAAGAATTCATTAAAACAAATATGAGATAACCACGGGTATAAAAATTACATTTCATGAACACCTTTCTTCAGAAATCCCACAGTGTCTGCTCTGTTTAGCAGCAGATGAAGGAGGCTTAAGTGAAACTTTAGAAAAGTATTTAAATTTCAGTGGTTTTGCATCAACTAACTGTTGAGGCTCAGTCAACACTAATAACAAGAAGAAGAGATCATAAAGTTCAGTTTGATTCTTTTGATTAAGAAGTAACATGTGAGTCTTGTCCCCAGTTTTATCTGTCTCCCTGGGCAAATAAAAGCATCTTTCATTCTGTTTGGATCTGCTGACACCGTGGTTCCAGCCCTGGGAAAGGTGGTGGGCACTACTCCTGTGCTCCTGCCCACTGCCAGCCAAAAAAACCTGGCACTGGGAGGATCCCTGGCTTCTCTGCCCTCTTCATATGTGCTAAAAACAGAACCCATGGGGAATAAACCATCCTGAAATAAAGTATAACACAGTTAACTTTTCCTTTAGAACAAAGAGAACAGAGAAGGAGTTGTGATTCTGTGAGCAGGTCGTGTTTTGCTTTCTGCTGATGTGTTCTGGTAATGTAAACACCCAGCTGCCTTTACCCAACAAAACCTTGGAACAGGAGCTGATCCCCTGTGCTGTAAATTCCCCAGGGCAGTAACCCTGGTTTATTGCTAGCAAAGAGTCACACAATATCTACCATGCCACCAGAGATTAAATTATTACAATTACAACTAATTTTTCCTTTTCAAAACTTTTTATCACAGTAGTAACCGGCATTGTCACATCCTAGCAGAAAAAATAAACCTTATTTCACTTTTAACTTCAGGGAAAACTAAAGGAGAAGGAATATGATTTGCTTATTTCTAGAATTTGCTGATTATCAGAGCTATTAAAACTCAAGTTTTTCCCAGCTTTCCACCTTTTGCAAGGATGGCTTGTTAAACCTTTTCTAAACATTTCTCAGTGCAAGCAGAGAGAGAAGGAAAGTTATTGAGCTGCAGAGCAAACAGGAGGATGGTCTCAAGATAAAAGTCACTTGAAGATGTTTATAACCTTCAGAAATCTTTAGTTCTCCAGGCTTACGTTCTGTCTCTACCCAAATAATCTCCTTTCCATCATACAGCAAGCAGTGCATCATTAATGTGAACTTACAAGAGCAAGTACTTTGCTGCCGTTAATTAATCATCCACAAAGATTGAAACATCTTCAGAGTTCCTGAGAAAAACACCAGGGCAAAGAATAGGAGGTTCTGTTTTACCTGCAGGACTATAAAATCTGAATGCCTTTGGAGTCCAAAAACCTTCCAAACGTCCCAAAAGAGGTTATGGAGATGGAAACAGCCCTGGTGGCCACACAGAAATCCAAGGAAAGGCCACAGCCAATCCTCCCCTCATTTAGAGCATGGTAAATACCAGGTGGGAATATGGAAAAGTAACCTGAGCCCTTCTGGACTTTACTCCTCTCACCCATAAATGGGAACGCAGTAAAGGATGTTGATTTAACTGCATTATCTCATGGGACTGATTTTTCCATACCTGAGGCTTAAACTCTCACTGTGTTTGTAAAACACTTTATTTCTGCACGTTTTTCAGTGCTTTCCTTGCTGAGGGGAGGTCAGCAGTTTTTGTTAATTTCCAAGATCTGTGACAGCCTAAACTCCTTCTCCTGTTCTTCTGGAGACTACAGGAAAAAGAATACCACATTACTTGAAATATTTCGGTAGAATTTTCAGTAGTTCGAGCCTCAAATATGCAAAATTACATGTGAATTTTCAGGGGCTTCAGCTGAAAGTTGAACAGTTTCTTACTGGAAAAGGAATTGCAGCTCGTGAGCTGTCCTGGGAAGTCTCTGGAGTGATGGAGTCCACAGATACACAGTGGAGTTCACAGGGGCGTAGTCGGCACACGAAAACAGAACAGTTTCAGATTGTTTCATTACACTGTAAAAAATTGTGGGAGAATGTACTTTTTTCTTTGCTTTGTTGCAAATCAATGAAAAAAAAAAACCTGAAGGCACTGTGACCACTACAAAGAGAGAGCTCTTGAGGTTGGGAAATATGCTTGGACACCAGGGAAGACATCCAGGGGATAATGACCCCAGTAGTGAAGGATTTTGCCCACCTCAGCCTCCCCTTCTTTGCACAGATCCCTAGTTCAGGTGCTTGAACGATGGCAGCAATGATCTCAGAAATAACAGTTTATTACCCGTTTTCAATCTGAGCTGCCGCAAAGGTTGCTGTTACATAACTGCACCGTGGCTCCTTATCACCCCTAACTGGCTGCAGGAGAAAAAGGAGATAAAAAAGGGAAGAAGACAGAGCTCTGTGCTTTCGTTTCCTTTTGATCTGTGCTTGGTAGACGTGACTTTGCTCCCCTGGGAGGCCCTGGTGCCTCTGCAGCAGCCCCGAGCAGGGGTTGTTCTGCAGGGCAGCTCCGTCCAGGAGCACGTGGAAGGTGCCAGCCCTGGGAATGTCACCCTCCCTGTGCAAAGGGTGACTAAAGAGGAGTGACCCTGCAGCACGCAGCGTGTCCTCCACACCTATTCCAGCTTTGTTGGAAACACTGGGATGCAAAACTGAAGACGTGTTTCCACATGCTGGGCTGAAGCCATCAACGCAGTTCACATCAGCCAAACATTAATTAAATTATATTTATTTATCTCCCACACGGAGCTGAACTTGAACCAGCACTGTAGATGTAAAATCCCTGCATATTCCTTGATGCACAAATCCGGCTCTTTCGCCTCTACCAGAGCAATCCTCGAGGAGCATCCCTGGCCCGGGGCCCGGTTCCTCCGGCTCAGCTGAGGGAGCATCCCGTGTTTATTTCTGGAGGCTCGCAGTGACCTCTCGTGGCAGTGCGGGAATCCCTCGCCTTTCACGCTGTGCCACAGAGTAAACAAGTTTTCCCAGCACAACAACAAAGTGATTTTCCTGCTCTCGGCGCTTTTTAAGGGAAGAACTGACTTTTAATATATCTGGGAGAGTAAAGCGATTGGGTTGAGGTGCAGCAAAGAGCAGATGCTTCAAGGGAGGTTGCTGTGTTTGAGGTGGGGCTGCAGTGCCTTCACCAGCACTCGCCCACCCCCCTGTGCCTCTCATTTTAACTCTCTCAGTCGCAAAATTTGCTAATTTATATACATTTCGCTTCACACAAATGATGTTCTTATTTCGTGCGCTAATTTTATGAAAGCGGAGAAGCAGCACTCGCTGCGCCACAGCTGCATTCCTGCAGGAAAACTCAGGTTCCCACCTTCCCTCCCACTGCTCCTCCATCCATCCTCCTGCTTCCATCCCTTCACATGCAGGCACTTTCAGGGAACTGAACCTCAAAAAGAAGCGTCAGGCCAGGCTGTTGGCAAACCGAACCAAACACTGGGATGATTCCTGTTAACTTGACCTAAATCTCACGTTTATCACAAAGAATTTAAAATGGTTGAAGTTACAGCTGCCTGACTCACATGACACCTTGCAGCTCACACAGGCAGTTGTGCATAAATGGAAGGAGCCCAAGGACGTTACTTTTATCTCAAATATCAAGCTAGAAGTTTGTATGACAAGATAGGAAACATTCACCCCAGGCAGGAGAGGGCTGTGCTGCTTGCCTGGACCTGTTCTCACCTCTGAGACACAAATGAGCCAGAGAGACTTCGTGTTTTTCCTCTGAGTTTGCACAGTTCAGGAGCAATGCTTAAACCAAAGTATCACAGAATAGATGTCCCCAAACTGTGAGGACTTGTTAAAAAATAAACATTTCAGCCAATTAAATTGCATTGGTCTCAATTATGATAAATTTTACCTGCTGTGTGTCATACACAAATCATGTTTAGCTTCCTAATGCAAAAAAAATTAGTGCTTTTTGATGTTGAATCTGCTCACTTTTACTGATTTCATTAAAAATTGATTATCTGGAATGTCCCTTCCTGTTAGCTCATTAGCAAGTGTGACAGTTTGTATTTCAGATTTCAAAACCTGATATTTGTGAATACGTGGGAGCCACAGAATTGGGGCATTGGGTATGAAGCAGATCTAAGCTGATATCTAGACCATTCTTCCAGAACAGAAAACTGACTTATTTGGGGGATTTTTTTTTTTTAGAAATTCTTTTCTAGATGAAGAGAATCAAAATTGGATTTTGATAAAGAGTGATCAAAACCCACTGAAATTAATGGTCCAGTGAATTGTAACGGGTTTGATCCCAGTGCCAGTGATTTTAAATGTTACTCACTTGGGTGCTTTGGCACAGCACTGTAACCTGAGATTATTTTAGAGGAAACTTGAAGCATGCAGGTGACAAAATGGACCCTTTGTATGGATATTTGCAGGGCTCCAAGGGCTCCCTCACATTCCTGCTAAAGCAGAGTGAACTCAGCAAGTGGTGCTGGTGAGACAATGGCCCTCGTGGGAGAGTAAAAGGCTGCTTCCCAAAGAGTGGCACAAGGAGAGGTTAACTCCTGTATTCCCAGATAAGGTAAAATGGGAAAAGAGTGCTTCTGAAAGCAGCAGTTTTGGGGAAATAGAAACCTGCACTGGGAGTTGTATGTCATAATCTTGTCCGTGTCTCAGTCTGAAGTTAGTCATCAGGAAAGAGAGATTTTTACCTCTAAATTTCTGTTAAGAAGACAGACACTGTACTGTGGTGGGAATGCTGCCAAACTGGTGTCAGTCATTTAAAGAACAAGGAGGAGAGGAAATGCATTTTTTGGCTTGAGTGTCTGTGTATAGTGCAAGGAAACAGATAAGCTTGGAGGAAAAGATACTGCTTTTGTATTCTTCCTCAAATTATTTACATAAACTTGAAGGAAGGGCCATAACACAGCAAACATCACTAAATAAATGGAGCACCATCCCTTAGTAACAGATGATGTTTCTCTGAAGGAGATTTGTTAATGGCTATCTCCAAATTACAGCCCTTAATTCGGGCTCCAAGTTCTACTCAAGTTCTTTATGAAACATTTTTCCCACAGGCAGGGTTCATTGTGTTCTCTCAGTTCTATAAGATACAGGGCTGCAAACACACAGGTTTGGAAAAGAGTTCAAACATGAGCATCAGGAAGGAGATCAGGACACAGAATTAATATTTCCTTAGGCTTTGCTACTAATGAAAACTCAGCAGTTTATATTTCCATGGAGGAAAGCAGGAAAGAACTTAAACACACTGCACATTTCCATGTGTAGGAATAATTTAGGGGGGTTATTAAATTCTAGTTTTGGGGCAGTTTTTTTTTAATTTAACCATCTGAAATTCATCACACCCTGTCCAATTAGAAAATGGTCACAACACTTGCTATATGAGAAGTTAGCAAAGTATTCTCCAAGAAAATTATGGTTAATTCACCATCAAAATCACCAGAAGATGCAGCTCAAGTGTTTGAGCCCTGCCCTGGTAAAAGTCTGACAACCCACATTTAAAAAATGCCACAACATTTTCAAGAATCCAAATCCATTAAATGCCTGATCCCTTTTCCCCCAGGCTTTCTTAACATATCAAAACATGTTTTCCTTGCCTATTTATATATTCAGTTGCATTGCATTCCTTAATTAAACTCCGTATTTCTTAGCAAACTAACCCAGCAAGCCAGTTGGTTTCAGTGAACGCGATTGACTATAAATACATAGGACATGCTCTTCAGATTTATTACTTGCAATAAATCTGTCCCATTGAGTTCAATAATTTACTGAGCTGGAACCATTTACCTTTTAAAATATAACTTAATGTGGTTAATAAAGCTCACTTCACCCTTTCAAAATAAATAACAGCTTAAATTGCCTATTTTTTCTTTCTTTCCTTCAGATTCTGCTGCTTTCCTTCATTTTTCCTTACAGCTTAATGATTTTTGCAAGCTTTAAATAACTTTACATCTGTAATGCAGTTATGTGGACTGCCAAAACTCTTGAGTTTAGATTGTCAGAACATGTTCTGCTACAGGCATTTGACTCCCAACGTTCATAACTGCTGGACAAGTGCCTGAACATGACAGAGTAGAGCATGTAGCAGCAGAAAAGAAATAAAAGGCACTGAAAGTTTTAAAAACTCAAGGAAAACTAAAACGAAAATCAATGTATCTTTTTTGCCCCCAAAGCTTTGTTAGATGTACAATGTTTTAGAAAGTGTCAAAGACTTTAAAGGTGATTTAAAAACAAACAAAATCTAGCATAAAGATTTTAGCCTGTCATTAATATTTCAGATTTTATAACTGAAGTGGAAAGAGACAACAAGGAAGGAAAGTTAATGAAACTCCAGCGTCTGCTGCTGCAGGGGGTCAGCTCTGAGGAGCAGCTGTCTCTGAGTCTGTCTAAATTTCATAAAAGTACTTCAGCCATCGCTGTGCAAAGACAAAATTATAAAGTACCTGTGTTTGGGGTCGGTCTGAAGCGCTGCCCTTGGGGAGATCCAAGCTCGAGTTCCCTTCACCCACATTTACTTCAGCCTGGGGAGCTCAGCCTGTGGGCAACTCAGCATCCTGGGGAGGTTTTTGTACACCAGTCCCCCTCACATGGTCTGATTTCCAGATAATCTGCTGCCAAAGAGCTCTTTAAGAATTTTTGCGTCACTTTAGTCGAATAAACTTTATGTTTCACCAGGGCTGCAGCTCAGTTTTCCTCCTAGAGGTGGGTGGCTACATTTGCCTGCTCTGATCCGTTCGGGCGAGCAGGATCCAATGAAGGCAGAGGCAGAAGGAAGGGAAGCTCTCCTGGTAAGGGACAGCTTTGCTGGGTGTTGTTACAGCTCTAAATAACAGGATGGGGATGAGGATGGGCACAACAAAGTTTTGAGGGAGTCAGTGAATTACAAATTTATAGGTGAGTCTGTAGATTACAGAGGGATAGGAAGGACTGGAATATTATCAGAGTAAAAGGGCTTGAAAATAATAACTTCTTTTCAATAGTGCTGAACAGCTGCATTATTTTAATAAAGAAATAAGGTTTAGTTTTGTTTTAAAGCTTGAAGCACAAATTCCTTACAAGCGTTTTGCTGCCTCAATAAGCTCAACAAGTAATTTCCTTTCTTCCTACCACTACTCCAAATACCTCACTCCACATCTGACACGTTTTTTTCTCCAGTGCTTTTCATCCAGGATTTCTTCATTCCTGCACTTCGCGACTTGTTTATAAAAAGTCATAAATCACAGGTCAATGCCGTAGTTTAGGTGGCAGATTTAGGAAAAAAACAAAAATGTGGAAAAGCAGAATAGGGGCAAGTAAGAGTAGCTGATTGTTAGAGCAGCAGGAGCTTTGCTGGAAGCAGTTGCCAGTTTTCAGAGACTTCCTCCAAACAATTGAAAAAAAAAAAAAAATAAACTGAAAACCGGAGAGCTGTAATTTGCACTTTCCTTTGCTCTCCCTGACAGAGCCGCAGCTGGGCAGGGTGAGGCACCTGCACCATCTCAAGGAGAGCTGGGGCACTGCAGTTACACACACAAGGGACACGTATTAAAATCAGTTTTGTTTCCCATTAACGCCCCTGGGCACTGTGTTAAGGCTCTTTTGTCAAATTGAGCTTTTTTCCTTCACTTGCTTTAGAAATTCATTGATCTTTTAGTGCAAATAGGAATATCTGCCTCCTGTCTGGGTGCTGGATTTCCCTCCTGTGTCCTGCTTTCCAAAATAATCGGGATTGGCCATGCTAACTTTACTGGGGACAGGAAAACCCCCACCAGTTTGTGTCCTTGTGTGTAATATTCCTCCCCAACCTTCCCTCTGTTTTGTCCTATTCCAGAGGGTTTGCTAAGACAGATTCTGCCATTCCTCACTCACTAAACCTTTCTGGAGGTCAAAGCACAGTGTTTTAATGTGTAAATATCTAGCTGTGGGTCAGACCCCGTGCTGTGGAGAGCAGGATTTCTTCTTTCCTGGGAGGATGGGTGGCACAAGGAATCTGCACCTTTGCTTTCCATACAGATTTCCAGCTCATTACTGCTGGGAGACCGGAAGGGATTTTCCAAACTCGCTTCTTCTATCCTCTTGCAAGAAATAAATTCTCTCTACTGAGAGCCCCTCTGCTCTTTACATAATTATATCTGGGGTTTTTAAAAATTTTAGAGAAATCGTGACCTTTGTCTAAGGTTTTTCTCCATCTCAGTCTCTGCTTAGAGTAGGTTCTTTTCTGCGTTATCCAGGCCTTTTTGTTCAGGTGTTTTTTTCATTATCATCTTCTGCAGCAGTTGTTGGGTTTTGGGTTTGTTTTGTTGGGTTTTTTTGGGTTTAATTTCTTGCCAAACAGTCTGGAGCCTTTGGGGCATAATAGAAATAACACACTGGAGATTTCAGGCAAAACTCTCAACTTTATGACACCTTATTTATCTCATAAGTGAAAAACTTTCAGGGGCTGTACTGAGCCAGCTCCAGAATCTCATGAAATCTTCTGGGCATTGGTGGGCGAAATTCTGATGATTTAGGGAAAGTATGACAAAAAGAGAAAGAAAATGGACTTTACACAAGACACATTGATAAAGCAGTTGCAGAATCCAGCACAAGGATGGGAATCATCACTCAAATGACCTCATAACAGCACTACCAACTGTACTATGAGAGCAGTAACAGCTCTGCAAATGATTCACTGCCAATAAAAGGATTGGAACGATTTTCCGAGTAACACAAACCAAACAAATCCTGCAATATTTGTTTGTTCCCATCTTTCCTTAGTTAGCAATCAGACTACATTTAGAAGCTATTGCAATTGGCTGTGGGATAAAAGAAATTCCGATTGCCCTTCCCTGCTATTTTCCACACTGACAGTGCTGGGATGCACATCTGGGAGTTGGATGAGTTTTGGAGAGGTTTTGTTATTTCCACTACAACTGTTTTAAGAGCACATTCCAATGGAGAAATCTGATTCCTAGAACCCACAAACCACCACTACACGTAACCTCTCCTCAGTTTCTTCATTAGGAATTGTCGTTATTTTCCACCATTTGATTAAATCTGAGAGTTGGCTTTCATAACATTATCTGCCAATATTTGCAGATAACCTGTCACCTGTCAGGGGAACTGGCTTTGAATTCTCAGATGAAAACTACAGTTTTGTTGACAGACTGGAAAAGGAAGCTATTAGTCAGCTGGTTCCTCAGTGATCTAAAGGTTAAGGCTTTGCAAAGGATATATATATATACACACACATAAACTAAGGGAGAAATCAACATTGAAATACAGTGGGCACAAAGTGTTTTTTTTATTCTAACCAAAGCATCTTTTTAGCAGTTGTATGTTAATTATTTTGTAGTCTGGATTTACAGCTCATAAGGCACAGAGCTTTCTTTGCTGAGTGACAACCTGCAGCAAGCCAGGCTTATTCCCACATTATTTCCATTCCATCCCTTGGAAAGAGTTTAATTTTTTATCCTCTCTGAACCATTTCCTGCAAACTGACAGGGGTTAAGTGGCCTGTTCCTCCATCACACACTCTGGAGAAGTGCTGGAACAATTCACTGGGAACAATCCCTGGCTGTGGACTGTCTCCCACACACCTGGGAAGAGACTGAGGCTCTTCTGGATCCACCTGTGCCTTGTGCTATGCAGGACCCTGAGAGCTTCCTCAGGCTCGGGAGGGAGCACATGGAAGCTCAATCATCACTCAGCTGTCTCCAGCCTTATCTGAGGGCTGCTGATCTCATCAGTGAGTTTTCCCTCAGGACAAAAGGGCAGAGTGACCCGGTAAAAGTCACATCAGCAGGAGCTGTTCATGGGGAATCATTTTATCCACAGATTTTACCCACATTTCAAACTACAGGTTAAAAACAACCCCACCTGCCTGGAAGGTGTGAGGGTCTGGTTTATGGATAACAACCAATCCTTACCAGTGTTTCCATGGCCATTCTCCCACAGGCAGAGGAATATCCTGGACTTGGTGGCACCAGCACAAACCTCAGAACACTTTGTTCAACTGCCCCCAGAGTCCTCACAGTGGAAAAACCACAGCTCTCACCTTGGCATCTGCATTCCCCCTCCCAATTGCACCTTGGAAAGAATTTATAAAATTGCAGGGCATAAAGGCAGAAGTGTTGCTGCCAGATTGGCTTCATTCCCCATAACGTGTTTCAGCCATGTGGATTTTCTGTGCTCATTTGAAGGAAAGCAAAAAAACACAATACTATTGTATAAAGTGCACAGGGAAATATCTGGGCAAGTAGTGGGGAGATAAGCACAGGCTGGACAATACTTTAAAATACTAAAATGAACAAAAACTGGCTTGGAATCAGTTTTATCAAACTCAATCCTCATCAGTGCTACCACCAGCAACAAAAATGTCAGTTAAACTCTAGAGAAAAAGTCAATTCTCCTTGGCTGCTATCACACTCATAGATAGCACAGAGGAGACAGAAGAGCTGGTGTTAAAGTCGTAAGTAGAAAGATCTTGAAGGACTAAAATTACTGACCTTTTGGAAGAGGAAAAAGCCCCCAAAACAACACATGCATTAGTCATAAAGAAAATATTGTGCATAGCACAGCTCTCCAAGGGATCTGGCTCCGTGTCAGAGCCACCAGGGAGTACAAGAACTGTTTGCTTGCCTTCACTCAAGTGACAGCATGAAGTGGAGACTACATGAGACCCCAAAAGGGTCCCTGGAGGATCATCTGGTCCATCCCCCTGCCCCAAAGCAGGATCAGCTCCACCAGAGCCACTTCTGATGTTTGTGTAACCTGTTGCTAAAGGTCTGTGTTGGGGGCACCACACCCTCATTGCAGGTCACCAGCATCTTCCCCATTCCATCAGCTCCATGCACCTCTTTAAAAAAAAGAAACCAGAACTGTCCCAGTCACTTTAGAAAGTGTTTATTCAAAAGCTTCATAGCACCATCTTGTTTTTTTAAAACAACCAAATAAAATGCAGCAATTAAAACGTTGGTTTTTCTGTTGAGCATGACACTAACTCCACCTGTGAACATATTTATGGTTGTTCTTGCTAAAATAATTGAAAAATAGCGCTCCTATGCACACAGACATAGCACTGGCCCTTGGGGGGGTTATCCAGTCCCAGCTCAATAATGGAAGAATAAAACCAAGTGGAACTGGATACCTCAAGGAAACAGTCCCCCTTCCCCAATTCTGCTGGAAGAAAAAATTTTCTAAAGGTCATTTTTAGCAGTTTCAATTCATATGTCCCCTCCAAAATTTCAGCAAAATGAAAAATGTAAATATATAAAATATTTTTGGGGAGTTCTTTTATAGGAGAAGTCAGACCATAATTGGTTAATTATCTCAATATGTTTGCTCTAACAATCACCTAACTATTAAATCTAAAGGGCCTTTAATGCCCATTTCTTCCAGGGAAAACACCATTCAAAATAATTTGACTACATTACTACGCTAATTCGCATTAAAAATTTAGGGTAAAAATCAAACTGCCATTGACAGCACTTTCATTTCATTTCAATCTGCTTTCATTCTGAGTTTTTTTTTTTTCCCCTTTTCCCTTTTGAGTTGTGGAGCAGCCTGTCTGGGAGCTTGGATCAGTAAAGCGCTATTTCCCAAGGATCCTTAACTTACATTTCAGGAATAGGGACCGGGCCGAGGCCTCGGTCACGTTATCGTTTGGCTATGGCTTCCGACCACTGGAATTCTCTATTGCAGCTACTTCTGATGGCCATGAGGAGGCAAAAGCTCTGTGCTTCACTTGGCCAAAGCCCCCATGGGGTCCCAGGCTGGCAGAACAATCGGCTCCTGCTGCATCACGGCCAGGATCTCCTCGGGCACGTGCTTCTTGTCCACCACCACCTCGTACACATACTCGGAGAACCAGTCATCCGTCATGATCAGGTAACCTGGGGGGACACAGAGCATCACAGCACTGAGCTGCTGCAGAAAAGCAGCCACAGACAAGTCTCACCTATGAATGATGCATTAAACAGGGCCTGGTCACGCTGGTTATCTCTCCAAACACACAAAAAGATATCTGGAGGAAGCTGACATACAGGATGTACTTTGTGTGCACTGAAAGGTCAAGCAAGAAGCCCACCAGGAAAAACAAGACCCAGAATATCGTAATTTATGTTTGCTCTGTTAAAATAGGCATTGAGAACACTCAAGGGAATTACAAAGCCTTCCAGGCATTTAAGGCAGAAGGTAAAATTATTTTAATCTATTTGAGGCTTTAGAATTTTCCAGGTGAATATCAATCTGTTCTAAGAAAACTTTCTTGGTTTAGTTTTTGCAGTAAGAGGCAGCCACTGTTTTCCTCAAAGCCATTGAAATCACACTTAGGCTGAACCAAATCTTAATTTTCTCCCTTAATATGAAAATGACAGTGAACACCTTTTGAACTGGGAGTGAGGGAAATCACTTTAGAAGTTTTAGCAGAGAGCTGCCATTGGAAACAAGCTATTCCAGGTGAACTGGGAGTAAGGAAGCATTTAGCAGACAGATGAGAAGGCTTTATGTAATAAAGTTCCTCGTGTCCTTATACAATATCATCACACAATCAAATGAAACAAGAAAATGTCCAAAGAATATGGACAATAAATGCATCTATCTCCACCATCTTGTTTCTAAAGCAAGAGATCAGATAATCCCATAAATTAAAACCCCTATCAACTGTAACCTGAGCTAGAAGCCATTTTGGCAACACTGCCAAAGGGAGCTGCCTTGATTATCCTCTCTTCAGGATATGAGTTCTTGGGACACACAAAAACCTCTCACTCCCAAGAGCCAACAAGTAATTGCACCCTCAGAGGATTAATGAACTCTGCCTCTGACATCCTGTCCCTCAGAGCCGATTGGGATCGCGGCGTCTGAGCGAGGAGGAAGCGCCGAGCACGACTCCAGAACATGCAAATAACTCAGGTCACTCTTTGGGGAGGCCTGGGCAGTGCAGACCCATACACACACATCCTACAGACACCTGGAAAGCCCCTGAACGTCCCCAAAGGGCCTTGGAGAAGGCACATTGTGCTTGTGCTGTAACTCCTGGGGAGAGCAAACGAACAGTGCCTCTGGCACAGGACACCTCTGGGATGAGAGATGCACAGACAGACTCTGGGTGCCTACAGGTAAATCCCTGAAATGCCTTCCTGCAGGGAAGCAACAGCCAACACAAGACATGAAAAGCTCAAAGGGAGCTGACTTCAGGCTGGATTTGTATCCAAAAAAAAGCTCTTTTCATGCCAAAACAAGCAGATGGACCCCTCTCCACAGCGTGATTTAGTATTCCCCTCTTCCTTGCTTTTAAAAAAAGATATCCGATGGGATAAGCTGGGTTCAAAGTTAGGTAATAATGTCCTGTGTGTCTCCAGAACAAAGGAGTACTCAGAATAATTAAACTTGCCTGTGTGGCTGAAAAAGTGCCAATAAACCAGAAAGGAAATATTTGACTGGGAAGTGACTTTTTTACCTCAGAAAACAAGCAATGTTTGTCAGCAGCTGTGTTCATTTCTTGAGCAAAACCACACAGGGTTCCAGAAACACTTATACAACAGATATAAATGTAATTACTAAATATTTAGGAGAGGCAAAGCTTGGTTCACTGGGGTTCCCTTTCTCCAGGACAAACACTAGTACAAGATTTCAGTTCTATCCACTCTAGAGTGTGAACATACAACTGACTCCATCTCAATTCCCAAACCAGAAGTCCCAATCTTTCCAGCCTTGCACCATTCCAGTCAGGGGAAACAGGTGGCACCTGGCAGCTTGCACTGTACTTGGAACAACAGGGAACCCCACATGAAAACACACAGTTCTTTCCACCCCAAAAAAGTCATTTGTTTGCTCATTTTTTAATGACTCAAGACCAGTCCCTGGTGTTTTGTTGCAGGCTGAACCCTTGATCACCCTGTCCAAGAAATCCTGGGAGTTGGGGCTTACTTGTATCCCCCCCACCCAACTGGGCCTCAGCTGGGATGTGCCAAGTTTAGCATCATTCCTGGCTGACTCCTCACTGATGTGGACTCTGATCTCTTGTGCTGGACTTACCCAACAACAGCTTCCCAATTCCTTAATGAGGCAGATAACATAAAAATCTTAACTCTTATCACAGTGAGACAGACTCAGTGGCACAGCAAGACAGCTCAGACAAACACTGAGTCTTCACCCTCCTACACCAGCTACTACTGGACACTGAAGAGTGAAAAAAAATCAGGGCAGGAAGGAGAAGAAACCCCATCAAGTTGAGTCACAGTCCCTGAAGGGATTTAAATGATGTGTAGATGTGACATTCGGGGACATGGTTCAGTGGGGACTTGGCAGTGCTGGGTGAACAGCTGGACTCTTTTGGACCTTAAAAGGGCTTTTCCAATCTAAATGATTCTGTGACTCTCAGCTACCACTTCTAGTGTTTGGAAAGAGCCCTGGAGGACATGTCCAATTGCCTTTTGCTCCAGAGCAGCTTGTTTGCTTATACCCAAGAAAATCATTCAGGGATTCACCTCCCTGAAAAAAAAGCAGTCAGAAATAGAGTCAAGCTTCCTGCTTCTGATGGGATTTTCTGTCAAGGCACTTTTCCAGGCAACTCCCTGGAAACTTCCAGGCTCCCAGGGAGCAAGACTTTCCAGAGACCATGATGTCCCCTGGTACAAAGCAGATAAGGGACAGTGACTCACCCTGCAAAGTCCACACAGATGGCATGGGGACAGGGTAGGGCAGGGTTTATTCAAGTCACTCTGGGGTCCTTTTTTATTTCAGAAGAACAACCAGCTCCTCTTACATGGCTCTAGAGCTCATTCTTGAGAAGTGAGTGTGCATTTGGATGCTGCAGCACAGAAGTGCCACAGCTCAGTCCCAGCCCAACAAGCACCACTTGTAACAGGGTCACAGTTCAGCTGCTGCCCTGTACTTTTGACGTTACCTCAGCATTGATTTGGCTTCTTCACACGACCCAACATTCCAAAGAACATTTTACTGCTGTCATATTGCTGAGCCTTGAAGGCTGAACATTAACAGTTTCGTTGTTTTGTCAAGACTGAAGATTTTTATTGGAATACTTTGCTGCGAATGGATACAGTTAACTCAGAACAGAAACTACTGCAAGACCAAGAGGCCACAACATAAATTAAGACACTTTTCCAAGAATATTCAATGTTTTCCTCTGAGTTGTTCACGTTATCAAAAAGCTTTTAAATAAGACCACATCCTAAAACAGAGTTCTCCAAAAATAGTCTATTCCCAGAAGAAAACCAAGACATCCTGGGAAAGTTCTGCCACACCAAATCTTACAAGCACAACATTTGGGATTAAAGCGCAGCAGAAAAATGTGGCCAGCAGTGACTGTTACTCCCTGGGACACACAGTCTGGCCTGGCACACTCACCACTGAGGCTGTGCCACGGCTGAGCCCACATCCGGCCTGCCTCACTCAGGAGATGACAAAAATCCTGGAGTTCCCCTCCACTCCGTGTAGGAAAAGCTGCCTGACCTCGGCAGGGCAAAGCAGGAATGCTCTGACACCACCAGCCCCACTCACCCAGGGCTGGGGAGCTCAGAGCTGCCCCTCAGACCAGCAGAGAAACACCCTGTGGTCATTCCCAGTTTCCATGAGCAGGGAATCACAACTGGAAGCACTTTCCTAAACCAGCTCCGAGCTGTGACTCAGGGTTGTGTCCACACCCCTGCCTGGTGCCACACCAGGCTGGCACAGGGCCCTGGCACAGCCCTCAGAGCCTTCCCAAAGTGCCCCAACAGGGCAGAAGGGACAGCAGCAACAGGATAACCAGTTCATGGAGAACCCCCAGCACAAGGAGAAGCACAGTGAGGACTGGATTTTGTGTCCCAGTGCCTGTCACAGCAGCTGCAAACTCCTGCAGCTGCTGGGGGTTTTGGCAGGGATAATGGCTGGGAATTTACTTGGGATCAACAGCAAACTGATATCGAGGCTTAAGAATATCAATTCCCTGCAGTAAACTGAACAACATTAACAAAAATTGATAATGAAGGAATTAAACTTTGATAAAATATGAGCTCTTGATAAAGTCTATTGGTATCTTCCCATGCCTTCCATAGTCAAACCAGTTTGGTTATTGGATTGTCCCTTCCACATCCTTACTTCCAAACATTCAGCTTCCTGTTCCCATGACTATAAATTACCTTTATTGCCACGGTCTTCACCCCAGGAGTTTTCCACTCTCCATTTTTCAAATGCATCTTCTTGCCCATCCTGTGACAAAACAAGCCCATGACATTCAGTGGTGAAGGAGAGGCCAGATCTGAGCAGCCAACCCCTTCCACACCCAAATCCAGCACCAGGAAAACACAGAGCTCCTCCTCTCCTGAGAGAGTTCCAACAGTTTCTTGCTAATGGCTAGAGAAATACCATTTTCTGAAATACTCATCTACCTACTTAGACTAAATATGAGGAAATGTGGTCAAGAGCCTGCAATCAAGATATATTTTAGCAGGAAACTGAAATTTAACTAAATGCTAATCCAGAGTTAACTGACTTACATAATTTAAGCTGCTGTCCCTATCCCCCATCAGGGCATGGGGGAAATTAAAAACAGGATGCACAACTTGCCTGAAGTGGGAATCAGAGGAAAGGAACAAGGAACTGTCAGAATTCAGAACAGCATTAGTAAGAGCAAGTGCAAACTCTTGAGAATCCAGCTGAAGGACACAGCTCCAAGTCTGGTGCTGTGCAATTAGAATATTTTAATACAAAAAACTAACCTGAAAAACACCCCATAAATCAATTTTTAATATTCAGTGGAATATTTTAATGCTCTTATTCTCCCTTGAAAAGAGAGCACAGTCCTTAGGATGAGACAGTCAAGAGCTCCCAGACCAAGGATGTCAACTCTGGATGCTCTCAGAGAGAAACTGGGAGGAGCACGTTCATGTACAGTAACTTTTTAACCAAGAGGTGCATTTAATCCACATCAATTTTTGATGTTGTAAAATTGTAATAGGATTTTTTTAACTCTTCAAAGCTTTTTTATAAAAAAAGTAAGTAAATCCAAAATACTACATTTTACAACTCAGTTTCTCAAAGCCCCTTCAGATTAAGGTTTTTAAGAAGTACCAACTACAAAGTTTTCCTTGTTTTTCAGTAAGATATTTAGAGAAGTGTTCATGCCATCTGACACACAATGGAAGCATTAAGAGCTCAGAATGCAGAAAACAGGAAAAATTATATTGAGTTGTAAAAAGTAACTTGGAAAATTCTTATGACTCAGCAGTTCCATCCCAAGTCTCAAAACTCCACAGCTCAAACTTGTTCAGTGCTGTGCAAGCTGTTATTTCTCAAGCTGTTATTTCTCAAGCCAAGGTCAAGCTGGACAGGAAGAGATCACTTCAAAGAAACTTTAATAATGACAACTTCTGGAAAGAAATGGAAACAACTTTGCAGATAACCCCAAGTTTTAAGTTTTTACATGGCTCTTTTTACTTCATTATGTGCTTTGTTATGGTGCCAGGAGCAGATCTAGCTGTGGATTCATCTCAGCCTGCTGTTTGCCACAGAGCTATGCTGGACACCATTTCCCTTCCCTAATTAGAGGTCAGAGAGATCACATGCCAGGGAGCTGCAGGAGGTTAACCCTGCTGCAAAGTGCCTCCTACCAGCATTTCAACAGGAGCTGCAGGCTCTAAAGCAGACTGGACTAACCATGCAGTAGTCATCCAATGGAAGTTTGTGGGTAAAAGGAAAGAAGTCCTTTGACATATCTAAAATTCTTCCCTCCTTGTTAAATATTTATAGTTCTGAACGTTCAGACACAAAAAACACAAAGGGAATAAACAACCAGGCCTTGTGCACCAGGGAGTTGTGGTAAAGTGTGAGCGAGCCCAGGACACAAAGAAGCTGCCAGGATATTCCAATACATCCCTGCCAGCATCAGAACTCCAGCAGGGAGACTGTACCTTCTCAGTGACAGCTGTCAGGACCATGGCATGGGTCATCAGGGATTCTCCAAAGATCAGTCGTTCTGCTTTGTTCATGTTCTTGATGGAGACACCAAACACCAGCTCATGATTAAATCTAGCAGAAAGACAAATAAGCCACATGAGAAAGGATGCAGGGAGAGTTCTGACTGAGTCAGGGAATCAGGAGACTGCCCTGTGCCAGGACAGTGCGCTGGCAAATGAGTTCAGCCAATTTTAATGTCAGAATAAATGCAAAAACGGATCCCTTTAGGAGTTTCTCTCACCATATATTAGACATTTAAATAAGTAAGAATATTTAACAGCTACTCATAGTGCATCTTTAAAGGATTCAGATTAAACTAACAAGTAAAAAAGAAATTCTGCTGCTGCTGAATTACTTAAATATATTCTTTTGGGGTATATAATCCAAAGTATGTACAAATCAGTTCCTTAAGCAGCTAAAGGACTGTTCACGTCCTCACTGAGCATCCCAAGTGACATTCTGGTTCGGTTCTCCACTCACATATTCAGGTCATTGATTCCCAGCTTGCCATAGAAGTGCTTTGCCACGTCACAGCCAAACCACACAGCCTGCAAAGAGAAGGAAAACTCATGTCTGGGCCAAATCCCAGGAGTTTTACATGGCATGGGCTGCACTGTGCCATCCACAAAGAGAAACCAAACCCACCTCGCCATCCTTAATAGATGCTGCGGCCAATTTCTTCAAGACCTCCACAGGCTGGTTGTTGTAGAGAGTTTTCCTCCCTCCAGCCATGTTGCCCAGGTACTCCACTGTGTAGAGCCTGTTGTAGGGATTCTGGGGTCGAGGATCGTTCACTAGACAAATCTGCCAAAACCCAAGATGTCATAAAACAAGGTGCAACACAGCTGAAATGTTTGAGTGAATTCAGAAGGATTTCAGGGAATGGCTTTTGTCCCAGCCAGCTGTCTGCCCCGTTAGCAAACAAGCCACTTGGCTGAAATAAGAGGTTTTTTTTAAGGTTGGGTTTTTTTCTGTTTTGTTTCACAAGTTCACCTCGTAACTGTGGCAGAGCAGCTCTGCATGTTATTCCTTCTCTAATTCCTTCTCTATTCCTTGTCTGCGTTATGACACATTACAACTGATTAGGTCATTGCATATTTGATCATTACAAAACCATCGTGGACTGCAACACAAGATCCCAGATAACTGAAGGGCAGAGCACAACCAGCACAACAGGGAGAATAAACACCGAGCCATCTCTGGCTTGGGCAAGCAGTGCCCATCCCATGTGCTGCAGCTACAGCGGGGACAGACAACGGCAACAGTGGAAAATGAGTGGTTTAGCAGCAGAAAAAGGTCTTGGAAAGCTTTCAGCATCCCCAACCTTGTCCTCCATGTTGAAGTAAGGCTTCACATGCTCGTTGTAGAACTGCACCGGGGTCATGGGGCCGTATTTGTGGTAGTTCTTCTCCTTATCCCGGAACTCCCAGCAGAAAGTCTCCGGAGGGCTGCCCAGGCAAGTGCTCACTATTCTGAATACCTGCCCAGGGAAGCAAACAGCTGTGAGCCTGCTGGAACATGCAGGGGTGCCTCTCCTACCACAGCAATGCCACTAGAGGATGGATTTCTCCATGTGAGAACCAGCTGGAGAAATGGGATCTTAACGGTCACCTTTGAACACATGAATAAACACACACATCAATTATCTGCATTCAGCTCTTGAAATGTGGCTGTTTCAGCAGTTCAAAACTGATCTGAAAGGCCTCAGGAAAATCAACAGGGCTTCTCTCCCCACTCTCACACTCCATGTTCTCAGGTAAATCACCAGGCAAAACAGAAGCTTACAAATTCCAGGTTATCCTGGGAATGCAGCAGCCCAAAGCAAAAACCAGGATGCTGCCCAGCCTCATTACAACATTTCATAAGTAATTCTGAAGCTCCTCCAACACTGCAAGAGAAACTTTATCAAATTGATTCTCAAAAGCATTCAGCATCACCTGTTCCACCAGGTGGTTTGCCCCATGCAGAGACAAACCAGACCTTCTAACATGGGCGTTTTATCCCAGTGTTCCCCTGTACTAACTCATTTTCTACTGTAGTGTTCATTTGGATTTCAAAGACGGGCCTTTGCATCTTTTCAAAAGCCCAGAATAATCTCCTCATCTGTTTTAACATATTTAACAACATCTCTGTTTAGGGCTGAGCTGGCAGGTTATGCAATTTAATTCCAGCTCCCTGCCTGCTGCCTGTGACACCCTTTGCAGCTGGCAGCTATCTTTGGATTTTTAGCATAAAAAGTTTACCAGATTTCAAGTCATCAGCCTCCCAATAAATCAGAATATAAAACTGCACTTCAGAACCACTACTGTTACTTTCTCACAGGGCTTATCAGAAAATGTGCCAACACTGGCAGTGTAACCACATGAGTGTCTTTAGAGATACTGAGCAGGACCTGCCACAGGTACTCTGGGGACATGGAATTTAATCACAGTTAAACAGGTTTGAATCTGTTTTATTTCAGCTGACACTGATCTTCAGCTCTGTCCATGTCCTGAGCACAAGACAAGTCTGTTCCTTGCAAAGATCCATCAAGTTATTTTAAATAAGAGAAGGAGTCAAATCTCAGCTGCACCTTCTGCACTAGGACCCAGCTCCCGTGGTCTGTGCCAGTTCTCCCAGCCTGGCAGTTTTCACACTTACAGAGCAGAGTAGACACAATACCTCTCCCCAAGCTGATTTAACTCCTTCTGGAGCTGATCCTAAGGTCCCATAAGAACTGGCTTTATGTTAATATGCTCTTTGTGCTGACAGCAAAAGGAGTGCAATGCTCCTGCTAAATAAAGGTGTTCTTGCTCCAAGCAATTTAAGAAAACAAGTGAAAAGATTAATTACAGGTTGGAACATGGGTGTGGGCATAAGGCTTCTACTGCAGGAACTCACACATTTCTCAATAAATATGGTAAAGAGCAAATGTAAACCCCTGAGCTACTATAAATATTTAATTTTGCACAGACTGCACAAAAGGTACCATTTGCTGTGGCTACACCCACGTTACCTCAGATAACCGCAAGCGCTGAGAGATGAGGCCGTGAACACAAAATATGCAAGGAAAACGCCTAAAAGGAGAGCAGCAACCAAATGGGCTCCAGCCAGAGGAAGGAAAATGATGGAGACACAAGTCTCCAGTGAACAGAGGCACTGGAGCCTGGAATGGCCTCCCTCAATTGTTTTGCCACCACACCCAACATAGGCCCTCTCTTCCTATCTCACAAGCTTCCTCTATCAATAAATAAAATAAGCATATTTAAACTAAAAGGTGACTTGCATTGCCCTAGTGACAGCTAGAACCAAGATAAGGCAAAGATATAGTGGCTTGTGCTAAACCCCAAAATGAATGAGGAGGGGAAAAGGAGGACACTCCCGATAAGGAAGAGTCTACAAAGGAGAACAGTAAAGGAAGAAAAATTCTATTGCATGAACTGCACTGATTGCAACTTCTGACCTGCTGTGCACTGGTTTGATAAGAATGTTTATGCAGTTCTGGAGTGAATATTTAATCCTTTGTTCCAGGACAACTGCCCCATTTCAGCTCGAGTGCTGCTCCCAGCAGGAGCAAACCAAGATTTGCTATGCAAATAGAAGCTCCCAGAACAAAACCAAGCTCTGCTTTGCCACAAAAATACAGAGGCAATACCCCTCATACACATCTAAACACATGCAAACCACCCTCGCTGCTGCAGGAGAAAATGCTGCATTGACATCAGAGAATTAAGCAGAGCCTTTTACAGAACAAACTGCAATCAGTTAAGAACCTCTCATGTCAGTTCCAGGATCTCTTGTCAGAGGGCAAGAGGCTCTAAATAAATGAAGAAACACTTAGCACTGAACTGTGTGTCACTGCCCTAAGAATGACCATCTCTAGGAAGCTTTTGATGTCTGCTGTAAAATCCCCCAAGGCCTTTTAGACACACACTACATGTAAGTTACATGAATTCACCTCTGAACTAAGTGCTCATTGGCAACATTCTGGGGCAGGCTCAAAGCACAGCATTCTTAAAGCATGAAGTTTCACAACAGTTTTGATGAAAACCAAGGAACACAAATCAGTTTTCTTCTTTTAACTTAACCTTAAGATTAGATAAAAAGAAGCTACAGAATTTTATATTAATTTCCAAAACCCAAAACAACATATTAATCAATATGGAACTGCCTAAAACTTTACAGAAATAGCCCGAGGTAGGTTCTGCCTAACAGTGATGTTCACTGGATTGCAGAAAAAACTAACACACACCACCAAAACATTTGATTCCTCAACTCAGCTAAAGACATACATTTAACCACCGGGTCACTTGGCACTGCATGTTTGAGAAATAAATTAAAATACATAGATTTTTTTAAAGTGCATGCTCTTGGTCACAGCCTCAAGTTTAAGTTATTTTTTGCAGTTTAAAAATCAAATATGAGCAGCACAGAATGAGAAAAATGACGTGGGTTTGTGTGAGCAGGAGGAGGTTCAGGCACCACAGTCACACGGACAGTGATGGAGTCAATTCACAGCCAAAACCAGGCTGCAATTCATTCCTCTGCTGCCCCCCAGGATCAGACCTCAGCTGGACTCAGCCTTGTGCAGACACCTCCCTCTTGTGGTTCTTTTCTGCTCTCTTGTGGGGAATCCTTGCACAACACTTGTGCTGCAAGATTTGCATTCAAAGCCATCAGGATGCAAATTTCAGCCTTTCCTGTTATTTGTAAGAGCCTGACAGGCCACTGTTTTGATCTCTCAAGAGTCAAAATGCTGCTTTTCCTACAGCAAGGGGCAGATGTCTGTAAAATACCATCATTCTGAAATCTGTGGATTCAAAATATTTGTCTGAAAGGATTAAAAAAACTCAGAATGAGGTAAGCAACAAACCACTGCAAAACAAATTCACTTGAACAGCTCCAAGAACACTTTGTTAAGCAACAAGAGGCGCTTGTTTTGGCTGATCCAATAGCTACAGAACAAAGGTAAGAAATCTCATCCATTCCAGCCCCGGGTTCCAAAATTCAAGTCACACCAGTTTATTTACCTCTTCTATCATCATGTCCATGGCAGCACAAAGTTCTCCTTTGCTGCCTCCACTTTCCACCATATTTCTTAGCCTCAAACAGTATTCTCTCATCTGTTTAAAGAGAAAGTAATTTTGTTATAAAGGATATGAAAGGTGCCACCTGATCAGTTTCAGGATTTCCTATCTGGTTGTTTCAAACACCTGTTTAACTCCTCATACCTTGTTTTCAAAATGAAAATACCTTCCAGAAGCTTCATTAGAGATTGATTCATTTTAAAATAACAAGATAATTGAATGCTGTTAAAGCAAAATATCACCCAAAAAATTAACAAATAGTCACAATTCAATTACCATTTCCAACCACTGATGGGAGGCTTGGAGCCATTAAGCTCTTAAGGCTTGATTTGTCTCAGTCCCATAAGTGATGCCACAACATCCACACACACCAGCACCTCTGTGACTCACAGAACACACTTTCTTCACATTTATTTTGCAATTCTAATGCATAATTGATCTCCTGGCTGATGAAAAGAAAGGGGCATTTCCCCACTGCATGCACAGCTTCCCATTAGTGTCACCATCCATAGGGTCAGGAACAGTGATGGGGCTCCCTCAGGACCAGCTGCTTTGTCATGCTCAGGATTAGAACAACATTAACAACATTTGATATGTCCAAGCTCATTCCACCACATATTTTGCATTTTTTATGTGGATTTCAGCAGGCACTTTTCCCTGAGCATGCAGCATATGAACTGGAAAAAAATATCACAAACTGTAAAAAATGTTCTAACTGCCTTTTTCATCTAGCTACCTACACCAGCATCTCCCCAGGCTAATTCATTTCTGCAGTTCAGGGAGTGAGTTAACACCTTCCTTCAGACAAAGCTGTGCACTTCTACACTGAAAGCTGATTTTTAACAGGCAGTGTTTTTAAAATACACTTTTTTCTCCATCTTTTTCACCAAATTTGGCAGTCATCTCTAGAAACCTTGGCACACAGGGAGATGAGATACTGAAAGGGTGGAAAAAAGACACCTAGACACCATGTGCTGGTTTCGCAGAAACAGATTTAAGCAGCCACATGTCAAGAATTAACTTCCTTGGAAAGCTGAGGATTAGGAATAACTGCTACTAAAACCACAAGAGGTACTGTCAAGCTACTGAAGCCTGACAATGGACATCTTCCATGATCTCACCCTCCTGCTCCATGTTTCAAGATTAACACCAGACTTTGCTCAGACTTTAGGCTGCTTGTAAATAAATTTCAGTTGCTGAGATGCACTTAACACTTTGGTCAATAAGGATAAGGTGGTTAGGAGCATTTGGAGCAGGTTCGTTCCCATCCCCTCCCCTAAGTTGTATCATCTAAATCAATTTTACCTTGTGATTCAAGATCTCATTCATCCTTCTAGTAGCCTCTGTGGTATGAGACTCTGGGAAGTATTTCTTGGGGACAACACCATACTTCTCTAAAAGAAATAAAACTACAGGTTAACAATTGGCTTTTTCACAAAATAGATGCTCCTACTTCTGCTTATAAAAGATAAAGAGAGTTTGGGTTTGTGCAGAGATTATAAGGGAAAGGCTCTTAATTAAAGGTTACAAGTACCCAAAGTTTACATTTTAATATGTGACTGAATCTTGACCTCTGATCTGCATTCCACAGGGATCCCAGAACGTGGAATCCCCAACCTGCTCAGTATCATTTAACTCAACACTTAAAAGTTCTGAATTAATTAGTCCTTTAGGAAGTCCTGTTCACCGGGAAAAAAAAAAACTTGATTGCTTTAAAATTAATCTCCTGAAATACCTTCTAAAGAACTGGGCCTCCTATGAATCACTCCATGTAGTTTATCTAAGGTTAAAACTGACTTCCCCATCTCCTTTCCTCTCCAACATTTATAAAACACCAGTAGCAGCTCAGTGGCTTCCTGCATTACAGTCCCACTCTCAGACCTCACCATGCAAGGCTCTGGATGTAACAGCAGCAGCCGAAATCTCTGCCCTGATTAAGTATTTATAGCAACGGGATGAGGAAAAAAAGGAACCTCCAGGCTTCAAAGAAACAAATTCCTTTTGTGATTCTAAATTTGTATTATTGCCTTGTTGATTTACAAAGGTGTCACATTGTTTCACAACACAAATGAAAGCAGGTGCTGCTGTAATTAAGTATCTCCAGCAGCACAGGATCCCATTTCTGCTGGGGCTTTGTAAGACCAGCACTGCCACATTCCACATCAATTTCCTCTCACTGATCTTTATACCAGCTTCAGGCTGCAATTCCAAGTAGTTTTGCTCCTGCTTTGTAGACACACCCAGGTCTAGCAGCGGCTTTTTCCTTACCATGTGCCCTAAAGATTGTGTACATGGATATAAATAAATGAGGCTGAGTTGATGACTGGAAAAAAAGGTGATTGAACCTTTTTATTAAATGGAAAGTCAGAACTATCTAATTATTTGTTCATCTTCTGAGCTTTATCATCAGCAGGAATATGCAAAAGTGATGCCTGACAAGATTTAAGCCCTATGGCCCCAAAAATGTCTTTGATTGAAAAAAAAAATACAGTGGTTAATGGCATCATGTGCCTTGGCCAAATCCCCGGTCTCAAACTCCATTTCTTATTGTATTCCATTCCCCATTTCTCAAACCAGGCTGCAGTTTTAGGAAGGGCTCCTCATGGCCAGTTCTCTCACCAATAATGTTAACCAACATATCCCACTGTCCACCATCATTCGTGGGGTTGGAGAGCAGGAACTGCACCAGTCTTCCTTCCACTGGCTCCTTTTTCTGAGCTGTTTCCACAAAGGCATTTAAAAAGTAGTAACAACGCTCAACCTGAAACACACAGATTAAAAAAGAAAATCCTTTTAAGTCAGACATATGATGCATTAATGAATTGCTGAGTATTCAGTTCTTTGCAAGTACAGAATAGATGAAGCCACTTTCCTGCTCATCCAATGAAGTCCTCATTTTCCTCTCTAGCATTCCAGGGGCTACCCTATAAAATTCTTTGTTACAGACCAAATACTTAGGAGTGAGTTAGCACAGAGCTTGAGGGTAGGGGAACAGGAAATGTGAAGCAGAAGTTATGCAATGACTATGGCCCAAACTAGTACTAGATGTGCTTGATTTCTCTTAGGGGGAAAAGGAGGCACACAGCTCACCCATCAGGTCACAAGCACAACTGAAACCTCAGAGCTACAGTCATGTTTCCCCTGAACCTCCAACAAGTAACTTCTGAAACATACAGAACTCTTGAAAACAAAAAGACTTTTACTATTCCAAAACATCAACATCTTGACAACTTTCTTCTCAAGCTGAAAGTCCCACTTTGCTCAACCTGCATTTAAACCACATTTTTGAAGAACTCTTGAAGTTTCTTCTCATACATGTTAAAACAATCCAGCCTAAAAGAAGTTCTGTCCCAACACTAACACCTGATTGCATAAGCAATCCTACAACAACCTGCACGACTGTACCTTATCCCAGAAAAAGAGATAGGACTGGCTGAACTCAAACTCTTCAATGTTGTATTTCTTCATGAAAGGAAGACGCATTGCGTTGAGGCAGGAAAAGATCCAGCATCTCCCTGAGAGATCAAAGGAACACGAATTAAACTGGAACGCCTGTGCTCAAGAGCTGCACAACAATTTCTTTCACCACGAGATTCATGACACAGTTCTGCCTCGAGCCTTTGGCTGGGGTTCTACAACACCAAAAAGCTCTGAAGGAGTTCTGAAATCTTTTACTGCAAGCGCATATCACAATTGCGCCACGCAGAAGGGAAAAGAGGCAAACGCTGCAGGTCTCAAGTGTGTTATTAACTCAGGAAGATGCTGCAGGAATTCGACTTTGCTCCAGAGCCCGGACAAAGAGCTCCGGAGCAGCGCCCGCTCCCAGGAGCGCAATCAGCGTTACGAGTCAGCCCCCAAACGCCGCCCCCGGCCCCGGCCGCCCTTACCGGAGTTCTTCTGGTTGGTGACGGGCTTGCCCTCGGCGGGCACGGCGTGCTGAAACCCCGGCACGGTGTCCTGCACCACCTGCCGCTGCAGGCACACCTCCAGCCGGTCGTTGCATGTGGCCACGTTCTGGGCCAGCAGGAACTGCGGCTCGGCCCGCAGCCGCCGGCTGAAGGCGACGGCCTTCTCCGTGCTCAGCCCTGCGGGACACCGGGGCAGGGTCACCGCCGGCCCCGCGCCCCCAGCACCACACCCGCGCCCCCTCCCACCCACCGCCGCGGTAACGGTGAGGCTCCCACGCCCTCCGCACAACAGGCACGTTATCCCTGCCCGCA
>VXBT01012136.1:108144-119164 GCA_013400235.1 Oriolus oriolus | reverse complement strand
CATGGCGGCACCGGCAGCGCGATCCCGGCGCGGGCCCGAGGCGGAAGCGGCTCTTATAGCACCGGCACCGGAAGCCGGAAGAGGGGCCCGGGGCCGCGGCCGGGGGCGAGGGGGGGGCGAGCGGCGAGGGGAGAGCGGACGGCGAGAGGCGAGGGACACGTTTAGTGCCGGGGAGCCGGGGGGGCGGCCTCTCACAGAGACCCTTCACAGACACCCCTCACACCGGCCCCTCACACCCGCACAACCCCGAGTCCAGAGCATTCCACACCGCCTCGAGCCCGCGGCCTCCCCGCCCCGAGGAGCGTCAGTGCTGGGGGCTGTTTGTGGCACAAGCTCGTGTCGGTGCCAGGGGCTGCGTGTGGCACAGGCTCGGCCCCTGCTGTCACCCCTGGGTGAGTGACACCCAGCCGGAGCATCCCCATCCCTCTGTCCCCAGCTCTATCCGCATGTCACCCCCTGCGCTGCGACAGATCAACAGGGAGGGTTTGGGACAGGTCTCCACGGCTGGTGGTGGTGAGGCCGAGTACCCAGGAGCATGAGGTGGCGCCGCTATGGCACCTTGAGGGATCCCCCTGAGCACTGGTGAGTCAAGGACACGCTCTGGATCACACTCCAGATCAGGCTGCGGAATCTGCCTCTTGAGGAACTGCCCTGCTCCTCTGAGAAGAGCGTTGGTACATCACAGTCCCAAACTGATTTACAGCACGCAGTGTTTATTGACAGTATTAGTAATGGACTATTCCAAGGCCTGATAAGGCCTCAACAGCTTGCCAGGACCTTGAGAAAAGTGCTTGAGTGGCCCATTTGTTGGGGGAAGGGATGGATGGAGAGGTTTTCCACCCATCGTGGCGCTGGAGCAATCACACTGGAACTTCACTGTGTGTCATCGAGCGCTTGCCCCAAGCCCTGGGGTCTGTCTCAGCCACGGAGATGGGAGGTGCAGCAGCAGTGCTGAGCGCCAGGCAGCTTTTGCCCTGGCAAGAGAAGCTGAGATGCCCAAAGGATCATTGGGAAGGGGCAGGAGGTTGGGTGGCCACCACCCCAGCACCCTGTGGAATGGCACTGCAGGACAGAAAGCAGCTGTCAGCTCAACACCTCGCCTTATTGGTGTGCATCAGCATCACAGTCCAGTAGAGATTCCTCTGCAGACTGATCCACAACCCGCATGCCTGACTGCACATGCATTCCTTGTTGGAATAAGCATGGAGGGCATCATCTCCTGCAGCCCACCTGCCTCAATGGTGCTCTAAGGAAAGGTTCCCTGTGACCAGTTCTAACAGTTCTGACACTCTAAGCAGCAGGTTAGAATCAACAGATGCAAAGAACCACTTATATTTTGAAAAAACATATAAACTTGACCCCAAAAAAACTTGTTTCAGTGCTTTATCTCATCATCTCACACAATGGCTTTGGTTGACCTCTAGAAATGATGTTTTCTGGGTGTTCTTTACCTGCAACAAAATGAACAGAAGAAACGAAAAATCACCTCCTAGGAAAAAAAAAAACGCAAGTAAGTTGAATTCACCTGGGCTGTGTTCAGCTCCAGAAAGCTGTCAGGAGGCTGAGGATATGACATTAGGGTATTTTCCCTTCCAGTGCTACATACAGAAGTAGCCAGAGCCCTGGGATGGCCAGGGAAGGGCAGGATTTGTGTGTGTCCTGTCATGTTCCCAGGGACCCCTCTCTGCTGGGACAGGAGGTGTGGGCTGATGTTCACCAGCCACAGCAGAGCTGGGTGGGTTTGTCATGCTGAGTGCGCTTTTCCAGCTTCTGCCACTTTTTAAGAAGGAATTCATTTGGAATAAGCGTGAATAAGCAGTCAAATACTTACAGAGCTGTTTCTTTTGGCTTCTTGCAGCACTGAAAAGAAAGAAACAGTCCTGTTATCTTTCACGTTTCCTGGCCATGGGGATATTGTTACAAATATTGCAAATACGTAATGCCTTCCACATGAAATATCTAATACTTGATTTATCTACTGGTAATTCTAAAGCAGAAGGTAGTTTGTAGCAGTTTTCTAACAGTGAAAAGCAACATTTTGAAATAGAATAGAAACGGTAGAAAAAACCAGGGCACTGCAGCAAACAATGCTTTTTTTTTCCTATGAAACCAGAGCTTTCCATACCTTTAAAAATTTATCTTTTTGAGCCACAATTCCAAAAAGTATCGTGATTGCAACCACCACGACAGCAGCAATAATGGCCTCCTTGGGAAAAACAGGTTTTTTATCTGTCAGGAAAGAAGAGGTTGGATATGTGAGAGATTAGTGCAGTCACATAACCCAGAACATCTCACAGGCCTGTGTAAAAGACATATTTCTTTTCCCACAGCTGTCACTGCTGAGTTAACCATTGCTCTCTCCGTATTTTACTGAACTGAAGAAGAATTGAAGCATCAGTTCCTGAAGAAGAAGATCCCCAGACACTGTTATGCTCAGAAATAAGGCTGTCCAGAGGTACCACTGACACAGGTAACACTGCTTCCCTCCCTGTGCTTCCCTCCCTGTGCCAGGAGGGCAGAAATGAAAGGGGTCTGGACAGAGGTGGGAAATAGGTGCCTGGTGGGTCACCTCATTTACAGTCACCTCTCTGAGCCCGGAGTGCCCAGCGCCTGAAGTCACTTCTGGAGCACAACTTCTCTTGCCTTAAGCAGCTCTTTGGGCATGACAGAATACTGTGGTCAGAGTAAGACGCTTCAAGTGAGACCTGAGGTGCTTTAAACCACACTCAAGTGTGCCCTGTCAGCGTGGGGGAGCAACAACGGGATGAGCCTGCCCCGGGTCACGCTTGCCAAATGCTTTTGAATAACAGGTAGAGCAGGAGAGGCCTTTCCTGGTGCTGTGGTCCCAGGCACAGGTGCAGGGAGAGCTCCTTGCTGTTGCTGTGCCCTGGGAAGTCCATGCAGGGAAATTTACCACACTCCACTTACACTTCTTAATATAAATGGATGTTGTCATTATAAAAGAGAGCCAAGAGTTATTTGTAAAGCTTATTGTTCGGCAGCAGCCTTGTTACCTTCAACTATGAGGTGGAAATCCCTTGTCCCATTTCCCATGGGTGATTCCACCACGCAGGTGTAGGTCCCGTTGTCAGATTTCTGCGCTTTTCTGATGGAGAGCTGAAAGACCTCACTGGTCTGGTACAGCTCGTGACGACTTTGCTGCAGGGTCAAGATGTTGTTGTCCTTGTACCAGGTGGTTTGGGCTTGAGGGTTGGATTTGGAGTTGCAGGTCAGAGTAACATCTTTGTTTTCTTCCACGTGGAGGGTCTCCTCTCCGCTCAGCTGGGGAGGAACTGTTCACAGGAATGCAGTTCAACGGGTCATTAATAATGCTGCTCGTAGAATCACAGAATTGTTTAGGTTGGAAAAGCCTTCTCAAATTGAGTGCAGCCACTAACCCAGCACTGCCAGGGCCACCACTAAACCATGTCCCCATGTGCCACATCTACACATCTTTTAAATCCCTGCAGGGATGGTGGCTCTACCACTGCCCTGGGCAGCCTGTGCCAGGGCTTGGTGACCCTTTTGGTGAAGGAATTTTCCCTAATACCCAATCTAAGCCTCCTCTGGCACAACTCGAGGCTGTTTCCTCTTGTCACTTGTTACTTGGGAGGAGAGACTGACCCCATGTTGCTCCAACCTCCTTTCAGGAGCTTGTAGAATGCCCACCATTTAACACAAAATAAGTTCCTTTCACACATCCCTTGTGCTCCTTGTTCAGCAGTCTAACACATCACAGTAGTGCAGCCTTTCCTGATCCTCAGGAATGAGAGGGGCAATCAGTGGCAGAGACTGTTGCTCCAGTATTTCCTCTGCCCTGACTTGTATCCTTGGGAAATAATCCAGGTGGAGGCAGGGACATATCCAGAATATGTTTGTTAAAGGCCCACCCACTCCTATAAAAGAGGCCTTAGATCAGGCCATAAGCACCACCGTGGGAAGGGAGTGGCTTATCACGTGAGTTATCTCCTCCTAAACGCATTTTTTCTTGGTGAAGACAGCGCACAAGGGTGCAAAACACCGCCCAGACAGAGCTGCTTGGCCCATGACTCCATCCCACCCCAGCCATTCCACGCAGAAATCCACCACGGCGACTCACACTTGACATCCAGGACCACAGACACCTGCACAGACTTGTCCCGCGCCAGCTTGCACGAGAAGGTGGCTCCGTTGTCAGACTCGTTGACCGGGGATATGCAGATGTTACTGATGTTCACTTTATTCCCATCGTTCAGACCCACCTGCCCATCTCCCCGGTACCAGAGCAGCTCCTCGGCCTGGCTGCTGTTGTGTACGAGGCACGAGAGGGAGATGGGAGGGCCAAGCTCTGTAGACAGGGTGAAGTCAGCAGTGTGGTTATTTATAGACAGCTCCAAACCTGCAGAAGAGGGAGGACAAGGACATTAAGCATCCTAAGCCATACTCTTCCTACAAAAGCTGCCCTGCTCACTTCTCCAGGCCTTGACCTCGGAGGAGGGATGAGACTTTCAGGTTTCAATCTAACAGGTTTGCTGTTTTCAGGTGGAATGTTAGTTTTTGAGACAAGAAGCTGTCTTCATCTCAAAGCTCCACAGGTTTATTTAAAACAAAAATCAGGCTTTTGCAGAACACCAACGCCTGACCTGTGACAACAAAATGTCTGAAACCAGGAGTGACCCTGTGACACCCAGCCAAAGGTCATTCCCATCCCATCGCCCTCCTGCTGCCCATCACTGCGGCAGCACCACTGTGCTCACTGTTTGATATTCCATTTTTCAGTTGGAGCTGGATGCCCTTGGGAGCATAAATTAGTTAATCAGCCCCTCAGCTGTACCCTGGCTGTTGCAGAGCTGCAGTTTGTCAAAAGTACAAACCTCAGGACATACTATATGAACAACCAGTATGGGAAATAAATTATTGTAATGGGATGAAACTCGCTACTGCAGCCTGGGCCATAGAATAATGAATTAAAAATATAGCTCAGAATATAAAGGTACTAAGGTCCTGTGAATATAAAGAAGTCTGAAGGTGTTCCCAGATGGCCAAAACTATCACACTTCTCACTGCTTAGAGCAGGTTTGGAAACAATGGCCTCATCATCCCTGCTGCAGTAATGCTGGAAAACACTGAAGCTTCCCCATTCCCTTCCCTGCTGCTCTCAAAATCAAAGGCCAGCTTTCAGACAGTCCTCTGGGGGTGACCTCCAGAACACTCAAAAGCTGGCATGCTGCTGTGGCAGTGTCAGTAGTTGGTGTGATGGGGCTTGGACAAAGCCAGGATGGATTTTCCCGTTGCTTACCTGTGGCCACACATGCCAAGAAGGAAATGGCAAGGACGGGCGCTCCGCGGGGCACGGCGAGGCTGCGTCTCTGTGCCATCTCGGAGGGGCCCAGCTGGCTCTGTCGGAGAGAGGGTCCCAGCACTGCTGCCTCTGCTCAGGGCTCGCAGGGGTTAATCCCTGCTGCCATCAGACACCCTGGGGAGTGCCCTCACAGCGGGGACAGGGTCACCAGGGAATAAACGGAGTCTGTTGCAGGGCATTTTCCAGTTCAGAGCAGATTCAAGGGGGTTTTATGTCTCTAATCTCCATTACATGAGTTTGTTGTCTCCAATAACCTGTCAGTCAGGGGAACCCATTTCTGGATTGGGTAGCACTGGGCTTACCTTGGGAAGAGTCTCTGGAGAGGCTGCTTCTGCTGGGAAATGCACAGGTCTTTCCCCTCCTTATTTATAGGGTCTGAATTTTAGTATTTTATGGTAGTTCATAAGAAGTGAGTCCATAAAATGGGTTCAAGGCCTCGTTCAATTCCTGGGTTTCTGAGCTCCCTGAACACTGAAGAAAAGTATTTGCTGGGCTCTGCTGGCTGTTTTATGAGACTTGCTGAGGCAATGAGTAACTAATGAGAAAGTTCCTGCATCAGCCATAAAGACTTTCAGCCAAAAATAATGCCTTTTTTTTCCAGCTTTCTGGGTGTTCACAGCACTGTTTCAAGCCACAGGAATTTTATCCCAGATTATCCTAGAGCAGGAGTAGACTCCGATTTGTCCTTTTCCACCCAAAGCTCTGTTGCCATGTCCTCCTTTGAGTGGAAAATGAGAAAATTCACTGATTCAGACTTTGAACTGCATGTTGGCAGAGGGGAGAGCAGACACTGTCCTGCTCACCAGTGTGTACCCCGAGGCTGCTCCTGTGCTTAGCTCAGCCCTGGGCACTCCCCAGCATAGAGCCAGGGGGTCTGTCCCAGCTGTCCCCTCTGCTGGGACAGCTGTGCCTGGGCTGTGAGTGCCCAGAGCACAACTGAAGCACTTGGCTACGTGGAAATCTGTCTGAGCGTGCTGCTTGTACCTCAGCAGGGTGACGGTGACGTGGTCACAAAGCACGGGGTCCTCGCAGCCTTCAAACGTGTTGTCACTGCTGCCAGTGTCCCTGCAGGCACATCACTCATCAGGAATGGGCTCAGCAGAGCCATAAAGTGCATTTCATGAGCAGGAGGAGTCTGGGATGTGTCCTTGGTGTTTTCTTTGCCTGTGGACGCTGTGTCCCAGCTCAGTGGCACAGAGGGGGGGCAGGGAGGGCTCCTGCTCTGGGACTGCTGCCTGCACACGCAGCACAGGAGCACACAGCCCTGGTTATTTGTGGGGCTGTTGCAAACAAGGCTCACCTTTAAGTGTTAATATAACTCCTTCTGTGTTTATGGGTTTACCCTTAAAACCAACAGGGAATCATTCTCAGTTTAAAAAGTGTATGTGTACAAAAGTCCTTTAAAGAGAGAGTTCTCAGTCTCCCTTCTAGAAAACTGTCCTGTCCTTGTAATATTCAGCTAAATGTTGGCTTATGGTTCAGTACAAACTCCAATCCAAACTCTCTTCCTAGGAGTAAAGTGATCTTTGTGGTTTGGACTTAAGCTGAGTTGAAATAGGGTTTCAAAGCAATGGGCTGGGAAACGGCTCACGTGCTCCCACCACAAGGTGAGCCAAAGGCAGGAGAGTGCAGGGAAGTCCGTGCTCCTTCTGGTCACTGCACTGCACTGATTGACACACTGGAGAAGAAGGAGGTGTTGGGAGGAAGTGAGGATGTACAGAAGGAAAGAGTGGAGTTTGGGAGTATTTATTTTAATGCAGAAATGAGAGTAAGGGAAAAGATTGTCAGACAACAGCTGTTCTGTGGGGGGTTTGTTATGATGTGAGGCCCAACACCAACTGGGACCTGGGTCAAATTCTGTCCCAGCAGGTCCGTGGCAGGCAGCGAGGTGAGCTGAGGTTCATCTGGAGCAATGGCAGTGACCTGTTTTGCAATGGGGTTTGGGATCTGCTGAAGGAAGAGGGACTAGAAAATCAAGGTGTTACCTGGCCAGAGGCACTGAAAGGCAGCTGTTTAGACCTGGTAAGCATTGCTTTCGCAACGGCTTTTTACGCTTTTCTTTTTATACAGGGTGTAATTAATCTTGTGGGTGTCTAATTACTGAGGTCTGGAGTTTTGTGGGTTGCGTTCTCCACCTTTCCATTACGTTTTGAAGGGACGTAAATCTCATGTTCCAGAATGTGAAGCAGCCACTAATGACTCAGACTGGGAGGAACCTCTTCAGGGAGGCAAGTACTCCGTAACTCTCCACAGCAAAGGATCCAACCCTCACATTTGAGGTACTTGGATCTGCACTGCCAAGGCTGGATTAGACAGACCATGGGCTGGAGTCAGTAATCCACCACACCAGTTCCTGCTTGTCATCCTTATGGCAACGCTGGACCAACAAACCCAGAATAAGGCTGTTGTTAAATATGACTCTGAACAGCCTCGAAGGAATTAATTAATAAGCACCAGTCTATTCCTGGGTGTAATCCAAGCCTTAGAAACTTGAGAAGATTTAGAATGTGATAGAGATTGAGCAGAAGTTTTTTTTTTCCACTGGGTCTCTTAACCTCCAACTCCAAACTTCCCAGCAGTTTGGGTTCTGCGTGGATCTCCTCAGTGCCTGCAGGAGCAGGAAGAACAATTCCTAATGCCTCTCACTGGCAGATGAGATCTTGATTTATACTCAGCAGAGTTGTGAGGGTTGGTCATTGCTCCTGGAGTCAGGGGCACGGCAGGATCTGCACAGACGTGTGGAAACCCGGGATTGTGTCTATGGTTTTGTCAAGCAAACAAAGGCTGTAACGTGGCTGTAATCGTGCTCCAGAAAACGTGTTTCTGCAATAGTGCCTGAGGCTCTGCTCTAAGGCTGCTCCTGTCTTCCTACTCCTTGTGGTTCTCCACTTCTAATCCCTTCTTAATATGTGGTGCTACATATTTTGCAACATCTCCATTGTTGGAGGATGACTGTAACACCCAAATCCAGTGCCTCTCCTTGCCAAATAACTGGGCCGGAAAGTGAGGCTGTCAGGGAATGCTGCTTGAACTTACTCAGCACTCCTGTTCCCTCCCACAAAACCTATTTTTCCCAAGTATAAATATTATGGAGAAGTGATGTGCCCTGATTTCTGCCAGCCTAGACCCAACATATTTCTCACTGGTAAGATAGACAGATCTCAAGTATTTTTTTCATAAATTTGTTAGTAAATCTATTTTCTGATGATCCTTGTATAAAGGCCACATGTTGTGCCACTGAACACAGGGGGATGATGAGTGAACTTTATCCTTGGGAAGCAATAAGGTTGAAGAAGCACTAAACCAGTGAATGTTTTGAAACTTTAAAATAAATTCAAATGAAAAATAGGCGTTAATGAAGAAACAGATCCTGGGATCAATGAAGCGGAAGAGAAGCCTCCAGGAAGGTGAGGCTCCAGCACAAGTGTGGGACGTGGATGCCACCTGCTGGGTGCCCACCCACGGAAGCTGGCAGGGAGCAAAGTCACCTGGGAGCGCTGGGAACCGGATGAGATCCCTGGGATCACCTTGGCAGGAGCTCAGAGGCAGTAAATCCTGTAGAAGGCGGAAGCCACACTCATGACTGAGGAGGATGCTAAACTTGGTGCTTGTTTCATACTGGTGGCCAGTACAGGACATTCCCTAGCAGAATTCCCAGAGCTGTTTCTCTTTCAAGACTGTGTTCTGCTGTGGCTGCTCTACAGCCTGGACCTCAGATATTTTTGTCTACCTGGGAACTTTCATCACCAGTGGGATTTCTTGGAAGTGCTCTGCTGGAAAACCAAGTGCTGATTTGATCTTGTGAAGTGCTGCCAAACAGTATTAGCAGTTTTAACTTCCCTGCTGTGGGGTCATCCCTCGCTCCCTCTGTGAGGAATCTGCAAAGCCTGAGCTGCTCCATCTTTCCAGTTCATGGGGGACCATTTGCTGCCGATCTTCAGGAGAAAATCGCATTCTCTCCTGAGAGAGAATCGCATTCTGCTCTATGGTTGGAAGCATTGTGGAGTGCGGTGAGGCAAAAGCCACAGCTCCTGAGTAACCAACTTTTTGAGTGCCACAGCAAGGCAGAGATGAGGAGGAGGAGGGAGAGGAAGAGGAAAGGGAGGAGGAAGAGAAGGAGGAGGCGGATCAGTGCCCAACCTGTGTATTTGCTCAGCCAGGGATGTAGAAGTCAGAGCTCTCCTTGGCTGGCCTAAGGAAATGTGAAGGGTTTGTTGTTACTGGCTGCTGAGCAAATGAGCTGGTGACTCACCAGCCTTTGCCACATGCTGCTTTTACAATCGGCCTGTTGGAGTTCCAGACAACTGGGCTTTTATCAGCTAAAAAGGGAAATGAGCTCAATTACTCTGGGTAAATCCAGAGCAATTCATTTGTAGACTAAAGACTTAAAGCTATATAGTGGTGATCACTTCCGAGACAGCCAAATTCCCTCTTGACATTCCCTCTCCCTTTTGGTTTAAGAACATCCTGATGACCAAGCTCTTTTGGCTTTTCCAGTTTCATTTGATCTGGGGCATCTTTTTGATGTTTCCCTGTTACTTGCTTGTTCCTCTCCTGATGATTGTGCAGCACAGATGAGCCCCAAGAAAGAGAAGCCAATTTAGTCTCCCTTTCCTCGGGGCCCTTCTGATGCTGTACCACGCTTGGCTCACACACGAAGTTTGCATCATCTGATCTCTTGCGCAAAGGATCCCGGAATGCCTTGAGATGAAGGAGTCATGCTTTCAGATGGTTCCCCTGAAAATCAGTTTTATGTGCTAGACTTGAGGCGTGTGTCTGCAACAGGAAATGCCAAAGCTGGGAAGCAGATGTGTACGTGAGATACTACTGAAAAGTTAAACAGGAATTGACAGGATTCTGCTGTTGGAGACTTTCATTGTTTTGCGGATTGCAAGGTGATTTTTGCAGAGTAAGATGTCCTGCCTTTAGTCCTTATCATCTCACCTGCTTCACAAAGGGAATTAGATGGAGGAAACCCCAAAGCACTGTTTATATCTCTTCTGAGGCTCATGGCTCTGCAGTCACAGCCACATGCAATGCAAACATCACGCTGTTAGAATGACTTTAATCCCCAGAGGTCCGATCTGAGCAGGCAGCTCGCTCAGGGCTGGCCACATGCGTGTCCCGCCAGGAAGACGGAGGCACCAGGAGCAGCACCTCGTGTCCCGTGACCCACAACTTGTCACCGTGCCCAGGCAAAGGCCACCCCGTCCTTTCTCCCCAGGTCCTGGTTTGTGTTCCGGCTTTATCCGTTGGAGAGGAGGGGCCTGTCGTGACCCCTCCGAGGTACCGGGGCATCGCCCGGTGCTGCTGTTTGTCCCCCTGTGCGCAGTAACTCCGTGCTGGGTTATTCACCTCTCCCGCAGCGGGGAGCTCGGTGCAACAGCTCATGGGGGGCGTTCGCGAAGGCAAACAGCGAGCGCGCAGAGCCAAAGGCCGCGTTGTCCCGAGGGAGGACGGAACCCCCCTGGCCCTGGGAACCCCCTCGGCGGGGAACGCGAGCGGCTCCGCTCCGCACCCGCGGAGCCCCGCGGCGGGGCCGGGCCCGGGGCAGCGCCGGGGCCCGCAGGGGGCGCCGCGGCGCACGGTGACACCCAGCCCTGTGACGTAACACCCCCACCGCCTCTCATTGGTCTCTCACCGCCGCGCCCGGGCGGCTCCTCCCCCGCGGCTGCCGCT
>VXBT01012136.1:82586-107910 GCA_013400235.1 Oriolus oriolus | reverse complement strand
CGCCTCACGGCCGGGCTGGGCCCCGAGCGCCCCGACGAGCCGCCCGGCGGCGCGGCCCTGCCCGGGCGGCCGCAGGTGAAGCTGGTGGGGAACATGCACGGGGACGAGCCGCTGGCGCGGCCGCTGCTGCTGCGCCTGGCCTGGGAGCTGGTGCGGGGCTGGGCCGGCGGCGACGAGCGCATCGTCCGCCTGCTCAACACCACCGACCTGTACCTGCTGCCCAGCCTCAACCCCGACGGCTTCGAGCGCGCCCAAGAAGGCGACTGCGGCGGCGGCGGCGCCGCGGGCGGGCGGGAGAACAGCCACGGCCGCGACCTCAACCGCAGCTTCCCCGACCAGTTCGGGGACGCCGAGCCCAATCTGGAGCCCGTGCCCGAGGTGCGAGCGCTCATCGACTGGATGCGCCGCAACAGGTGAGTGCTGCCCGGTCCGCCCTGCCTGGCGCGCCGCTCCGGGGAATGGGAGACCCTCGGCTTCGCTCCCCGGGGGTGTCAGCCAGCTTCCAGCCCTTCCCGGTGTTTCCCAGCAGGGCCTGGGGGGAAGGAGAAGTAATTTCCCCACCTGTCGGCTCTTCATCGCAGCCGGGACCATCCTGCGCTGGGGAGAGCATTTGGTGGCCCCAGTTTTTGTGCACCTGCCAAGGCGGTGCATCAGCCCCGCAGGGCACAGCCTGTACCCTGCGCACACCCAGATGTTTTGGCCCCCATGACCATCTGCATGTGTGCTATCTCCCCGAGTTTGTGGCTGGAAACTTCTCGCCTGCTTTGCTGTGAGCCTGTCGGTGGGTCTTGCTCTTAGGGCCAGTAATGCTTGCTCCACAAGCTGTGGGATGCTGGAAATATTTAGGGTTAAGTGGTCTCTGTACGACCATGTGAACAAAGCTGTGTTGGACAGGGCTTCCCCTCGTCTTTGTGTTTCATTGGAAATTCCTTGGATTTAGAAATAATGCTCTATGCAGCAGCATTTCCAGACAGGCCTCTGTTTCTACAGCCGCCTTCCCCATCTGTTCAGTTGAAGCACGTGGGACTGAGCCTCGAGCATCCGTGCTGACCCGTTTGGCTCTCCCCATCCTAAGGGTTAGCACAGGGGGAGGCTGCTGTGCCTCGAGTGGGAGCAGCCCAGGAGGGGAGATGGTGCCTTCAAAGCCCAGCTCTGGTGTGGGGATCTGAGGCAGCTCCAGAAAATGCAGTGGCCAGGCTGGGCATTGATTCTTCACTTGCCATGTGTTCTTCAGAGAACGGTGTAAGGTCCAGACCACAAAGGTCAGTGCAACCAACCACGGGAAATTGTGCAGAGAAAGCAGCAATGCACTGCAGCAAACCGTGGCCCTCTTCCCAAAACAGGGATAGGAAGAGATGGAGAGGGGGTGACTGATGGCCACAATGCACTCCAGGGCTCTTGGTTGACTCCAACCAACACACACAACGTTCAGCATCGTATAACGTTTGCTCGTGTTTAGGAAACAAAATTTGCATGAACAAATGATCTTTATTAAAACTTGGTGGATGGCAGTGCCCATGGGGATGGTGCTCCAGAGGAATTTCAGGAACTTCACCAGTAACTGCTTGTCCTAACAATCCTTTAGGACAGCTCTGGTGCAGCACTTTGCGCTAAAATCCCTCCAGGTTTGGTTCAGTTCAAAATTAGTTATTAGGGAATCTCATGTGCATTCTTTATATAATTTTGAAAACATCTTGAGCTTTTTATTTTATTTTTTCTCCTAGTATGTGAGGTGGATTTGCTGTCAGCCTGGGTGAAACAGGAAGAACGCAATGCTTTGTGTGTCCCTCTGCCTGGCAGCACCAGTTAATACTGGTGTAATTGTTGGACTAACATAACTGCTGATAGAAAAATGAATGGGTAAACAGAACTGTTTGATTAAAAAGGGAGATAGTGGGTGTAATGCAATTTGTGTGCACTATTTTAAGCAAGGTGAAGGTATTGGTCACGTTACCTCTGCTTGAAAACCAAATCCCATTTGAGCAAATGCACAGGAGAGCTCTTTTTCCCCTCAATGCTGTGTTTGAGGAAGAGGAAGAACAGAGACAATTACCTTTGGGATTCATTGAAATGCTTGTGCTGCCTGTGATCAAACTGAAAGGGGATGTGGGGCATGCCCAGTTATATTTTCTGCCTTGGGATTTTAACAGCTCTGTCTCACATCCAGATTTTACTTGTGAGTTAATTCTGTTGCACATACCAGGTGTACTCAGCTTGATGAAGAGCTGTGCACTGCCTGTGTCACTGAGTTTGGGGGCTCAGGCTGCAGCAAAACACTTGTTCCATCTCCAGAAATGCCGGGTGTCAGTTTGGGGAGCCACTCAGCCAGTCCTGAGAGTTGGATTATTGCAAAAATCTGCAGATTTCCCCACTGTGCTCCCACTTGGACACTGTTCAGTTCCTGTGACAATGCTGCTGGCTGTGTTGGAGGCTGGAACACGTCTCCCAGGATAGGGTGTCATGTCCCAGCAGCAGCTGACTCATGTGTGTCTGTTAACTTATCCTTGGTGTAGCTCCAGGTGTGCTCCCTGCACAGGGCTGATGGAGCAGGGTCCAGTTGATTCCACTTCCAGTGTGTGCATTTTGCCTCATTAATCCCAAACAGAGTTTGGAAGCTCCTGAGAGCGTGGTTTGGGTGGGAAAGCAGCAGAATAACTGCTTGGGTTGCTGTAGCCAACTTCCTGTTGAAATGTTTCCAGTGTGACTTTTTCTCCCTTTCCTTCCCAACCCCAGGTTTCTGCTCTCTGGCAATCTCCACGGTGGCTCCGTGGTGGCGAGCTACCCCTACGACGACTCTCCCACGCACAGGCTCACAGGAGTCTACAGTAAATCAGCTGATGATGAAGTTTTCAGATATTTGGCAAAAGCTTACGCCTCACATCACCCCATCATGAGAACTGGCAAACCCAACTGCCCTGGAGAGGAGGGAGAGACCTTCCCAGATGGCATCACAAATGGTGCCCAGTGGTACGATGTAGAAGGTAAGCTGTGCTCGTCTGAGAACTCACATCCAGACCAGTGGTGCCTGTTACAGAGGAAAGGACCGTGGGTTAAGTGATATTTTTAGCTTTGAACGTGTTCTAGCAGCTTGAAGTGAAGAGAGGTGGCATCATGGGAACGCCAGCTGATGAGTAACAGCTTGGGAGATGTTTGTAGGGAAGAGACCACAGCAAACTGAAGGGTTCTTCCTGACCTCCTTAGGTGGTGGAGAGTCGTCCTGCACGTGGGAGGCTTCATTTGCCAAATGAACTCTTGTGGGTCTATTGGCGGTTGCTAACTATTGATACAGGAAAGAGGAAATGATTGTTGAAGGTATTAAACCAATGCCAGTGTTCTGTGAGAGGTCTTTTGAGCTCCGAACTTGTAATTTTCTGATTATAGAATAGCCTGCTGTAAAACTATGTAAAATTTAGATACGTGGTCTGAGCTAACTAAGGAGTTCTTGCTGGAGGTGGGGTCAGCAGCTTTTCCATGGACTGCTCTACTCGTAGGCCTGTCAGCCTGCATGTCCTGTTCTCATCCACCAGTGTTGGAGATCTAGAAGGCGCCTGAATTTTGCCCTGCTGGAGCCTCTAGGAGGGCTCCTGATCCCTCTGTTAGGCAGCTGCACATGGAAGTGTGCTGAAAAGGAGCAAATTACCTCCTGGTGCCACCACTCTGCCTGTGCAGGTGGGGGTTACTGGCCTGGCTCAGCCACGCAGTGGGTTGCTGTGTGTGTGTTGGTTTGGTTGAAAATTTAAATAGTAATCTATGTGGGGAGAAGCTCTCATGGAACAGAGAGCTCCAAAGTTACCCCATTGCTGTGCCCCCTTGGCAGATGTTGTACAGCCACGGCCTCGCCAGACAAGGCAGGAACTTCTGTGGTGAGAACACAACAAAAAAGTTGCGGAAATGATCTCAAGAAGTTGTGTTGCTTTGCTGCTCTGCTTTTCCTCGTGCTGTGGCTGAGGGATGATGGCAGAAGTGCTGAGCAAGCAGTGACAGCCAATGTTGTTTATCCTTCAGAGCTTACAGCTTAACTATTCCTAGTAAGACGGTGTCTTTCTGGAACATGGGCTTTGCAGCAGAGTCCTGTGTTAATCCTGCATTCAGCTTGCTTGGGAAGGCTGGAGAGGGATCCATTATGGGGCCTGAACACATCATCTCTGAGCTGGAAGAGGAAGGCTTGATTTTTAGCAGTGGCTGAATCATTCCCCAGGATTTCACTGGGCAAATAAGGTGTCGTGTTCAAATAAGATGCGGTTTGATCTCTTCCTCTACCGGCTGTCTCCTTCCCTCTACCCTGCTGAGCACACCAGCCCTGGTGTTTGCTGGCTCAAGGTTCATTTTGCTGCTGTGAGAAGTCTAGCAGGAGGAAAGTTTGTGTAATCTGGTGACTTGGCTTATGAGGGAACAGGATATCCTGGATGATCTGTGCTGCCTTGTTGTGGTGGCTGTTGTTACCGGCAAACACCTCAGTGGGGAGGTTTCTTAACTGCAGCTCTGAGGTCTTCTGTCCTTGTAATGAAGTGGGATGGGTGTGCTCTGAGGGGAAAGTTACTCCAGAGCTTTGGGTCTGTGTTCCCCTGACCCCAGAGAGCAGCATTTTTCACTGCAGGGATGACTTTTTCATCCTCCTGCTTGGCTGTGAGGCAGCTGGTTGGTGGCTGCCTTTGCTCTGGCAGCAGGACTGAGAAATGGCACCGTTTTCCTTTCACAGGAAATAAGAGGTGTGAACTGCAGACCAGATTGCTCTGTGCTGCCATCGCTGTGGTTTGTATCTATCCAATAGCCTCCAGCACCCAGTCTCTGCAGGAACAAACCCTTTCTCTGTGACAAGCCACAATCTCGGGCTCAGCACGGGATGGCTGTAGGCGACTCATGGGCAGAGATTGCATGGAGGATGCACTGACGTGGACTCGTAGAGTGGAACATTGCTGAGGGTGACAGCAGCCCTTGGAGCGGTTCCCCCAGAGCCAAGGAATTCGTGTAAAATGTAACCCAGGGAGAGCTCGGGTGAACTGAGTGATACCACACATGTAATTTGTGTCAATTCACCCCTTGGAGGTTGTAGGTTTTAATGTTTATTTTTAGTAGCGGATGAAGAGCAGGCAGAGGGGGAGTCGGTTGTACGTGGTGTGACAGAAGCAGCAAAACCATCAGAGGGGCTGTTTTGAGTTATCCGAGTTGCTCAGCTCTGTGCCAGGGACTGCAGAGGCTCGTGCTTGGATCAGGAGGCTTTGCCCAGTGATTGCAGAATTGAAGTGTGTGGTGAAACGAGGCTGGCTGGGGAGATCCCAGTCCCTGAGCTGAGCTCTGGAGGTAGATAACCAGAGCTCACGGTTCTGTGAGCGGTGCGGGCCACGTGCTCGAGACCTCCAGATCAGGTTGTGCCAGGAGAGACTCCCGCAGGCTCCAACTGAGCTACAGCCAGGAAAAACAAAGAAATGAGAACGTAGTGTTTCAGCAGGTGGAAATTTTCCTGCCACATTTTATCATGTGAAATCAAACATGCTGGAGAGCAAACTGCCACGGGATTCATTGTCCCGGAGTTACCGGTTCAATTTTATGCTGGTGCCAGACTCCATTAGCTTCCATTTGAGTTTGCAAACAGCCTCTTACATGTGTCAGATCGAGGTGGCAAGTACAAACCATGAGAGTAATTGCTAAGGTCAAGTGTGCACAGAGCAAGATGGATCTCTGCCAGACAGCTGAATTTGGCTCCTGCATTCCAGCTGCTGTAGATAAGCACGTTGGCGACTGGGATGCTTTTTAGGGGCTATCTCTGGTGTGCATGCTCTTTCTCTTCCTTTTTAACCTTTGGGGGTTTTAACTACGAAGTGGCTGGTTCAGATCAAGGGAATACATGCAAAGTTGGGCTGGGGTATGGAGAGCAGTTGAGAAACCACTCTCATCATGTCTGTCAGCAGGATGTGCTTTGCCTTTGTGTTGTTCAGAGATCCGGATCAGAAACTAAATTCAGCATGAGCATATTTTGTGGGCAGCCTTGGGAGGTTTGTTTTTACGTGCAGTCCCTTCCTAAAAGTTATTTTCTTGCTAGTTTGACTCTCTGATGTCCAAGTGTTTGAGATGTTTCTGGTGTCTACTGGGAGGCACTTCTCAGGTTGGAAGTGGATTTAGGTTACCTGTGTGCTTGCTGGGTTGTTTTGGCTGTGGTTACCAGCCACACTGAGCTTCCAACCAGCTTTTAGCAGCATCCAGCTCAGAGCAGTTAAAATGAGTGCTGAGAACATTGGGGCATCACTGTGGTGGCCTCTGTTTCCTGGGCATGGCAGAAGGCACTTGCACGGAGTGAGCTCTCATAGAAGCTCTCAGCCATGTCTTCCTAGGGATATGCACTATTTGCTGCACTCATGTGCTTGTATTTTCATAAAAGTCTTGCTGCAGTTCTTTTTCTTCTTGAGAGAAGTATTGGCTTGGTAATTTGAGTGTCTAAGGCCTCTTTTCACATCTATCATGAACTGCTGGGCAGTGCTGTGCTGGTGCAGCTCTTGGGAGGACTCTGCCCTTCTCTTTGAGAAAAGGCAGCTGGGCTGGGTCATGCAGCTGCTGCAGTTGGAGGCCCAAACCTCACCTCCTCTGAGTTTTAATGATTGCAGACTAATGGACCAGAACATTCCTCTGCCTGCTTGGTGCTGCTGCTGGTGCTCACTCAGTCCCATGCTATGAGACAATCAGTTCTGAGCAGAGTCAGCAACTTGTGCCACATACTGAATCATGTCTCCAGCTTGCTTGGTGCCATCTGCTCCCTCTGCAGAGCAGACGTGACCGTTTTTCTGTTCTAACTTAGCTGCAGGTTCTTTATCTGCTGATGTCTGCTCCAGTGAGAGCTGGAATTAGTTTTCTGCATAGTGCAGTTTGAAAATAGAGTCCTTCTTGGCTGGCCTGGCAGGCTTCTCCTGGCTCGTGGAGTATTTATGGCATCTGGATCCTCAGGCTTGACTCTAGAGAGCTGCATTCTCCTGGTTTGAGCTTGGCAGGGAGCAGAGCACCCTGTCAGCGTGAGCTCTGCAGTGTTTGTGCTGCAGGAGGCCTGGGATCCCTGCCTGAAGCGCAGTCCTGATGCTCAGGGAGTGGGTCAGAGCAGGAGAGAGGTTTGTTCTGAGCAATTCTGTGACCTACTGCCAGCCAGGGGCTGACTTGCTGTGACACTAAGCTGCTCACTGACAAAAAGGGGAATGGTGCCTCATGGGGAGGCTGAAACTTTTCACAGTGTGGGCTAAAAGACACCCCGCGATTAAAATGCTGAAGTAAATCCAACAGGTTATCCCAGATATTACCCAGACAGAGTAGAAGCACTGTAGTCTGGCAGTTTCCTACCTCAGGTGTGTATTTTCTACTCTGCTCCATGAATATAGTGCCCTGCCAGTGGCAGGCTGAGTACAGGTCTCTCTTTACCCCTCCGGGTCTCCGCATAGCCGGGGGAGGCTGTGCAGATGGTGTGTGGGAAAATACGTAATTCCACATGCTGTAAAAATAACTGTCCTGCTCTGCAACAGAGCCGTGTGAAGGCCAAATATGTGCAGTGGATACAATCCAAATTTTCAAGAATGCAGTGGAACTACTTTCTCCAAGAGACAGTTTTACCAGAATGGATGTAGCAAGCTCTAATTTAGTCCCTTGCTGCTCTATTATGGGTGAGCATCTGTCCTAAATTTGCTTGAATGGCAGATGAAGCACTAAATATGTTTCATAATGGCTCTGGTTTACGTATGGATGTTTTCAAATGCATTAACGTCCTGCTAGGAGCAGATGGTTATGGGCTGGCAAATCGTTTCACTCGGCGTGGTGTTTACTGGCGAGAGAGCAGCCTGCTGTGTGTGCCTGTTCTGAGCCTGGTAACAGGAGCTGAATGAAGCTGAGGGTGGATCAGACTCACAGGCCTTGTTTCTCTAACCCCTTGAACTGAGTTGGAGGGTTAGAAAGTCCTCCAACACTTTGTGCCCCGCTTTGCCGGACAGAAAAGTCTCTTTCCTGTTTTGATGTCAGCCTGTGCCCGAGCTGCAGCGCTCTCCTTCTGGCTGCGAGTGACATTTGGTTTGTTACAATGAAAGCTCCGTGTTCCCTCAGCAGCACGCTCCCAGGAGAACTGAGAGGAACTGGGACATCTTTGTTGTGATACCATCCCACACATCTTGCCAGGGGCCTGTTCTAAATCCTACTTTATGCTGTCAGTCCATCCCTGCTTTACCCAGCTGCACTGGGGCTGTTGAATTCAGGGCAGTGGTCCCTGACCTTTTGGGCCACCACCTCTGTTAGAAGCCTCCTCTCCTTGGTCAGGTGCTGCTGTTTTTCCCCTGTTCCTGACCATGCTTTAACACAGCCCCTGCCAATGCCAGGCAGTGCATTTGCATCAGGGTGTTGATCCCTTCTGGCTGGTTAATTGCCCAGTGCCACGGCGGGGTCCCTCACTTCAAGGGGCTTGTGAATGATTAGGAAACTGCTCAAAGTAAATGAGCTCTATTGGCACAGCATTAATGCAGCACTTCAGTGGGCCAAGCAAAGGATGGGTGCACAAAATCTGCATTTCTTACAGACTTTTGTGCTGGGGCTTTGCAGGCTGGTGCCATGACATCTGCCACAGGCTTTGTGCTTTCCTTGTCCTGGACTTGGCATCTGCCGCCTGTGGAGAAAATGCATCGCTTTTCTCTGAGAGGGACTTCTGAGAGTCAGTTCAACTCCCTCAACTCATCCAGAGGACATTCTGGGCCCCTGTGTCCAGGTGACCCTGGTGGGAGTCGTTCTGTTGGTGTGGAGGTCTCAGGGCTCTGGTCGCAGGCGCTGCTGTGCGGGTTGGGATGGAGCCGTTGAGGAAGTGGTGGCCAAGGCTGTGACACACCAGTGTGCCTGTGTTATAACTAAATAAGGTTGTGTAAGCCAGAAGACGTTGTCAGCACGCAAAAAACATAGTGTGGTGTGTCTTCCTTACTGACACAACTGCCTGATTGGGGGGTGGGAGCAATCCTTTCATGTGGTCATCTGGCTGCTGTCATGTGGTGGGGTTTAGCTGGGTGATTCTGAAACCTCTTTCACAGACATGTGGGTGTTTTGGAATGTCATTTTTACTCTTGAAAGCTCCCAGTAATGTTTAGAGAGTTGAACATTTGCAGTCTTTGTCAGCATGCTCAAGTCTGGGTTCCAGATCATGAGGGTTGATACCTGCAGTCTCAAGTCCTGCTGGTGCGATTCAGCCCTGTTTGAGGAACAGCTTTGCTTGCTGAGGGTTGGATGTAAACTTCAGGAAATGGGGTCAGGACACTTGCTGGGACAAGGTGACCTTTTTGATTCGTAGCAGTGTCTGCGGTTTCTCTGGAGGGCATGAACAGTAAGATGAGCTTAATACTGGGAAACAGCTCTGTGCACTCCAGTTTCCTGGTGCTCACCGAGGTTTGGCTGGTTTAGCACTAAGCTAACAAACTCTCCTAAACTGCTGCCTTACAGAGGAAGCGTGGGAGGAGGCTGGTGACTTGGCCAAGAACAAGTTTCTCAGACTTTCTCAGGTGGACCTTTCTCAGGTGCAGACCTTTGGATAAGGAAAGAGAGCTGAGGGAGTGGAGAAGGGGAATGCATTGTTCTCATCCTGTCTAGAATTCTGTTAAGAGGCTTTTGGGAGAACAATTGTGTGGTCCTTGAAACTGATTCCAGTGTGCAGATTTGAGCTGCCAACTCCCAGGTTGATAGTCTGGTGTTCTTTTGTATCAAAGGCCTCAAACTCATTTTGAGTAAAGTAACCTCTCTTGCAGGCAGACCCTACAAATCTGGAAGTAGCTTGAAATGCTCAGGGGAAGGATTTGGCAGCTGGAATGTTCAGAGACTGGTGTGCCTGCCCTGGCACACTGGGTTTGTCGTGTCTGAAATGTGAAACGAACCTGTATGAATTCCCAAGAGCTGTGCTGACGAGTTCAGCTGATGGAGCAGTGAGACAAAGGCACTGTCACTTTGAGCTGGCTGTGGCTGATCTGAGTGGCCCAGTGTTCCACTTACAGCATAGGCTCTCATGATAATCTGACCTGACTTTACTCCTTAGGCTGCTCACTCTGGAGCTGGGGCAGCATCCTGGGGAGATGCCGTGCGGGGCTGAAGGACAAGCAGAAATAGCATCTCGTGGTGGGATGTGTGCATTGCTCTTGGAACATGTCTCTGCCTCCTTTTCTCAGGTGGGATGCAGGATTACAACTACGTGTGGGCCAACTGCTTTGAGATCACATTGGAGCTGTCCTGCTGCAAATACCCACCGACTTCCGAGCTTCCAAAGGAGTGGGAGAACAACCGGGAATCTCTCCTGGCTTTCATTGAGAAGGTAGTGAGGGCTGGGCTGGGTATGGGCGTGGCAGCTGTGAAACCCGTGTGTCCATGGTGGGCTGGGAGCGCCGTGTTCAGGTGCCCTCCTGGCTTTGCTGTGTGAGGTAACACAGATGCTGCAGCTGCTGTTTGGAGCTTGGTGGCTACAGAGCTGCTGTGTTTCTCTGTGGTTCTGCCACAGGTCCCACATGCCCCATGAGAGCAGAGCTCTGCTGAGAGGGGCCTTGTGGGGTGCAGTGTTAGAGGGACTGATTGGTGCAGATCTCCCTGAGTCATGCAGGGACATTGCTGCTGGAGGACACGGTTCCCCTGGTGTTGCCTGTCTTCAGCCAGGCCCTTGCATTGTTTTCCTCAGGTCCACATTGGCGTGAAGGGCTTTGTGAGGGATGCAGTCACGGGAGCTGGCCTGGACAGTGCGACCATTGCCGTTGCTGGTATCGCTCATAACATCACAGCAGGGAAATTTGGAGATTTCCATCGGCTGCTGGTGCCTGGGACCTACAACGTGACTGCTTTTGTGATGGGGTAATGTCTCTGTGGCAGCCTGTGCCCACACTGCCAACTGCTCCTGTTCCTTCTCTTGATTCCTGCCCCCCAAACACCTTGTTTATTTAAGGGGCTTGGCTGGAAGCTGCAGCAGTAAATGGCTCCAGCTCAGAGCTGCAGCTGTCTTTGCTCCTGCAGCAGAGTGCTGTTGAGTGCACAGAATTTATGTCAGCTTCTGTTTGACTGCTTGTATCAAATTGCATCTTTTGTGCAAAGGGAGGGAGGGAATAGGGTCACCCCAACAGGAGTTTGTGTTGTCCCAAGCCTGGGTGTGAATGTGTAACTTGCCCCACAGCCAATTTTGTGATACACCTGAGGCTTCTTCCCTGCTGAGTCATGCAAGGACAGCACCGGAGCTGGGTTTGGTGCCAGTGGGATGAGTCCCATCAGTGTGGTCCCTGTGAATCTCAGTCATTAACATCCCAGTGCTTTTGGGCTGGGGGGAGTAGGCTGGAGTGATAGAGGGACTGCAGGGACTTTTGTCCTCTGTTCTGCAGAGCCTCCTTGCTGAAGTCAGTTGTTTTTTCCACAGTTACACACCGGTGACCAAAGAGAACATCGAGGTGAAGGAGGGAGATGCAACAGAAGTGAACTTCTCCTTGCAGCCAGCTGTGATGCCACCGGCTCCTAACGTCACGCAGCTCACGGCAGCGCCCGCCCCTGTCACTACCATCACCCCCACCTCTGTGCAGGCTGAGGCCCCAAATCCAACCTCTGTCCATCAACCCATCCAGCCTGTGGACTTTCGCCACCACCACTTCTCGGACATGGAGATCTTCCTGCGGCGCTACGCCAACGAGTATCCCAACATCACCCGCCTCTACTCCGTGGGCAAGTCCGTGGAGCTGCGGGAGCTCTACGTCATGGAGATCTCTGATAACCCCGGTGTCCACGAAGCAGGTGATGGGGGAAATCCTTTCTAGTGAGGCACAAATGCAAGTGGCAGATGGTTTATGCTGGGAGAGGCAGAGCACAAAGGAGCGTAGAGCTGGCACCTCTCTCTCGAGACTGAGCTGCTCCTTGTAGTACCCTTTGTAGAAAGTGCAAGTGCAGTGGGTGGCACTGTGTTAGAGCATTGCTGGGGGCATCTGTGCTGGTCATGGAGCTCTAGGGAAGAAGGACCAAGGGACTTCCTTGAAATGTTGTTCTTTTTGGAGCTGTGGGAGCAGAAGTGTGAGTTTTAGGTAAATGCCCTCCAGCAAAGCCTGCGAGAGCAATGCTCGGGGTGGTGAGGTGTCTCCAGGCTGTAATGGAGTGGTTATAATTGTCTCTGCGGTGTGACCCTGTGTCTGCAGGTGAGCCAGAGTTCAAGTACATTGGTAACATGCACGGGAATGAAGTTGTGGGGCGAGAGCTTCTTCTGAACCTCATTGAGTACCTCTGCAAGAACTTCGGCACAGATCCTGAAGTGACTGACTTGGTCCAGAGCACACGGATCCACATCATGCCGTCTATGAACCCTGATGGCTATGAGAAGTCCCAGGAAGGTATTGCTGTCTGTGCCAAAATCTGTGGGGTTTCTAGCTCTCAGAACAAGCCTTTGGCTTCGTGGAATCCCTGGGAAATCTGGAAGCTTTGCTGAAGCAGGAGTGCTCTCCACACAGGGAGGCTGGGAAGGGACTTGGTGTGTGCTGTGGGATGAGTGGGTGGATCCTGACTGATGGATGCTGGAAGCTGTTGGGAAGAGCTCTTATACTTCAGCAGTGCTGTGAGCTGCCCCTGTTTGGGTCCCCTTATGGTTTGTGGCTAATCCAGGGCTTATTTTAAAAAAAGACATCTCTTTGACACAGCTCTTGCTTGCTGTGCTTTGGTCCATTCTCTTAGTAAGTGCAGTGTGGGAGCCAGGCTGTCTGCAGAGCACTTGTCCAAGGATAACACAGACTTTTATCATGAGGCTGAAACTGGCAAAAACATCCTTCAGGGAAGCCTTAGAACTACGTGGCTCTTGCAGATTGGCAGAACAGAGACTGTCCAGAATCACTTTCTGGAAGCAGAGCTCTGCTTGGGTTTAACAAAACTTGTCTGTCTGGTTTGAGAAGGTGAGCTCTGAGGTTTCTGTGGTTGTGACATCCGGCTGCAGAGATTGTTCATGGTTCAGTGCCTTTCTGCTGGTCTGGCTGCCCTGAGAGCCTGAGCAAACACCCACTGAAAGGGCCCCCAGGCACTGCTGCACAGTGCAGGCCACTCTCTGGGGAGGGCCTGGGTGCCCCTTCAGGGGTGCAGGGAGCCCAGGGCTGTGCTGTGCTCTCTGCTCTCTTCACTGATACTTGTAAACTCTGTAAAAAGAGGTTGAAACCTCTTCACAGGGCGTGAGCTTGAACTTGTGTTTCATTTTCAGGAGACAAAGGAGGTACCGTTGGCAGAAACAACAGCAACAACTATGACCTGAACAGGAACTTTCCAGATCAGTTTGTCCACGTGACAGACCCTCCACAGCCAGAAACTCGTGCTGTCATGGCCTGGCTGAAGTCTTACCCGTTTGTGCTCTCAGCAAACCTGCACGGAGGTACCGCATCCAAACCAAACTCCTTCCTCTCTGCTGGGCTTTGTGGGATGGGAGTTTGCAGGGATGTCTCCACAGTGTTCTGGGTGTGCACTGGGGAGCTCTCGTGCTGCAAGATGGAGCAGAAACTGGGAACAGAGGGTGAAAACCATGTCCCCAAACATGTTTGTAGGGAGTTGAAGCAGCTGCTGGGAAGATCCCAACCGCTTCTCTGAAGGGAGCATCTGGGAGATGGGGATGGACTCCCTTGTGAGAATTGCTCAGCAGATGGTCTGGGAATGGGATACAGAGCTGTGACTGTTAAAGGCTTCATGGCATTTATAGAGTGAATGCAGTCCTGAGGGTTCCCTGCCTTGAATCGCATGGCGGAACTAAGAGATTTGCAGTAATTTAATTCTCCTTTCGGAGTGTTCTAAATTAAGTCTCTGTGTTTTATAGTTTACTCCCTGGACAGTTTGTCTGCTGGCTTGTAGCTGTGGTAACTTGCAGGTGGATGCTTTGTTGCCAGCGTGTTTGGTTTGTAGTGCAGAAGTATGGTGTGTGGGTGTGAGAGGGCTGGCAGGTCTCCAGCTGCAGTGGTGGCTGGGGTTTCACAGTGCTGTTAGTACAGCTTCCTTGGGAAACCTGCAGCAATAAACTCCAGAAAGCTGAAAAACTGCATCATTTTGGGTCAAAAGCACCGTGCATGTTCTAGGAAATTCCTGCCCTTGCTGCCACTTCTCTGTGAAAGCAATTATTATGTGGTTGTGCTCAGCCCTCCTTCATGTAAGAGCCAAAGCTTTGATGTTGTCGTGGCTTTGGTTCTCCTTCCCGACAAGGTGTGGTGTTCTCTTCCTGTGCTTCTGTCTCTGCTCTCCACTGGGCTTAATGCTTTGTTTAATGCTAAGTCTTGAGAAACTGAAGACTTGGCACTTGCTGGGGAAAAATTTCCCCTGTTATGCTGAGTGATCACTGGGCAAACACACAAGTATGAGCCAAAGCTTGTTTTGCCTGCAGGTTCCCTGGTGGTTAATTACCCCTTTGATGACGATGAGCAAGGAATAGCCATATACAGTAAATCCCCAGATGATGCTGTGTTCCAGAAGCTGGCACTTGCCTACTCCAAGGTAAAGCTCTAACAGGAAAATGGGCACATCCTGCTGGGTTAACTCCTCTTCAGCTTCCAGGGAACCTCCTGAGCAGCTGGTAGAGGTGGGTGCAGCCACTGTGGGGGAGCCCCTGGCGCTGCAGGCGCAGCAGAAGGGTCCTACTGGAGGCTCCCATTCCATGAGTGATGCCCAGCATGCTCTGTCTGCAGGCAGTGAGGGAGGAGAGCTCTGTGCAGGCGCTTTTAAGGGTGGGAGAAAATTTCTTCATGGGCTGGGAGTAGAGCAAAGATAGCTCTGGGCTGGGATTGGGTGTGGGTGCAGTCGGTGCTGCAGCAATACAGACACACATCTGTGTTTGGGAGCCCTGAATGTGTGACTAAGGGTAGAACAAAGAGTGCCCTTGGCTTTGGGGTGCAGGCTCACCTTCACATGTTGCATCTTGTTTTATAGGAAAATGCAAAGATGTATCAGGGAAGCCCTTGTAAGGATATGTACCCCACTGAGTACTTCCCACATGGCATCACTAACGGGGCTCAGTGGTACAACGTTCCAGGTAAAGCACACCTTGAATCTCCTGCACTGTTTGTCTTCAAGTTAATGCATGTGCAGCTTAAGTTATTTAGTCTGATCAGTCAGGGACTCTGCATTGGTCAGCTCAGATTAATGGGACTCAGGTTTCTTTTATAACCTGTTAAATAATGTACCCTGATAAAGTTATTCCTGGGGGAAGGAATTTATAGTGTAGTTTCTCTGGCTATTAGCAAAATGGTTTCATAAAATTTTACAGCACTTTATTAGCATGAAAGGTATTTACAAGAAGGAAGGTTATTTGTCTGCTCTTTTGGCATCCCTTTGAAGCTTGAATCCTGCCCTGTGTAAAAGACTTTTCCCTTCAAGTTTGTACTTCATCTTTCTCTGCTATCTGATTTTTTTTTTTTCTTTTTGAGCTGTGGTACTTCAGAAGTCAAAACTTTTTACATTCTTCTTGTAGGTGGGATGCAAGACTGGAATTACTTACATACAAACTGCTTTGAAGTGACCATTGAGCTGGGCTGTGTGAAATATCCAAAAGCTGAGGAGCTGCCCAAGTATTGGGCACAGAACCGGCGGTCACTGCTGCAGTTCATGAAACAGGTGAGGTGCTTTGACCTCAGGCAAGGTCAGCTCCACCTGGGGTCTGCTTTAGACAAGCCAGAATGAACAGGGTGATCTGCAAATGCTACTTCCTGGCCAGACTGGGTACCTGCTCTACAGAAATCACCCCTATCAGAACCTGTCTCAACTACTCTCTTCTCAACATACCAAAAATCTGGATGGAAATAGCATCCAGAGGATGCAGGTGGGGGCTTTTTATATACCACTACCTTGGGTTTCCTGAGGCTGGAATGTCCCTTATATTCTGTTCCTGTCTGAGTGGGGCTGCTGCTGCACACCTGGGGTGTGCAAACAAAGGTGTGGAGCAGAGAGCGCCGTGCTGACACCCTGAGCCAAACAATTGCTCATTGTACTCATCAGGTGATCTTTGTCCACGCCAGCTGCTGGCCAGTCTAACCTGAACCCTTTTGGAACGTCTTGCTCCTCTGGGAATGCTGAAAATGTGAGGGGTGGGAGGCAGAGCGAGGGCTGGCACTCAGCAGAGCTCCTTTGTGCAGGTTCACCAGGGTGTCTGGGGCTTTGTGCTGGATGCCGTGGACAAGAGGGGCATCCTCAACGCCACCATCAGCGTGGCCGACATCGACCACCCGGTGACCACCTACAAGGACGGAGACTTCTGGCGCCTCCTGGTCCCAGGGATGTACAAAATCACAGCATCTGCCCGAGGGTGAGCAAGCCCCAGCACGAGGAGCAAACAGCTGCATGACTGACTTCCCACTCAGGAATATTCCATCACCTCTGCCTGCCTACAGCACACGTAGGCATGGGCGTTTCTGCTGCCCTCTGGCCTGTGCAGAGATAGCAGTGTGAGGCTGCTGTGGTGTCAGACTGCTCACCTGGAACTGGTATACAACCCCAATCTTCCCTTGTTAGGAGTGGATAATTTGGTGTCTTTAGGGGAAATTCTTTTCCAGGCAGCTGCCCGCAGAAGTGACTTGGTCACTTCAATGCTGCTGAAATTCCGTGTTAAAGCAGCCTGACCTGTTGTCTTTGCCAGTGTGCCGTGTAACCCTGCAACACCTGAGCCAAAAGCAGCTCAACGCCGTGTTGGGCTCTGAGCTGTTCCCTGTCCTCCTGCCATTCCCATGTCCCTTTGAGCTGTTGTTGCTCCTCATTTCTATGCTTCTCACTGTGGGCAGAGGAGCAGTAGCAGTCCCATGTGGGTGTGTGGTCAGGAACGGAGTTGGCTTGTTGTCCAAGGTTTCAAATGCCTGATGTTTTCTTGTACCTTCTTTTCCCTGGGCAGGTATGATCCAGTCACTAAGGTGGTGGAAGTTGACAGCAAAGGTGGGGTGCAGGTCAACTTCACTCTTTCACGGACAGACAGCAAAGTGGAGGAGGGGAAGGTGCTGGTCTTGAACACCCCAGACACCAGCAACCCCAACGAGAAGGAGTTCGAGACCCTGATCAAAGATCTGTCTGCTGAGAATGGTCTGGAGCGGCTCCTGCTCACCTCCTCCAGGGATGTGGCTCCGTACAGATACCGGCCCTACAAGGACCTCTCCGAGTTCCTCCGAGGCCTCTACCTGAACTACCCACACATCACAAATCTCACCAGGTGAAAGCAAAGCAGCAGTGCTCAGCTCTTCCCTGAGCAGCAGCCCTGCCTAGGGATGCTGTGAAGTTGTTAGCCATGAACACAGTGCAAAGGTGGGGAGCTCATCCCTCCCTTCCCTGTGCTCCCTGAGATGGAGGGAGCACCATGTGTAAGGACATAGTGGCACAGCAATGGCTGCAGGGCCTCATAGGTGCATCCATGTGCTTTTTCCTGACTTAGTTCCCCAGGGATGCTTGGGACTGGCAATATTCCCAGCACTGATATCCCAGAGTTCTGCTTATATCTCTGCTCCATACTATTTTGTCTGGTTTTTAAATCCTTTCTGACATCCACCCTGCTGAAGAGTCCCCAGCAAAAATGACCAGATTTGACTTAAAAATCCCAGATGGCCTTTTTTCATTGTCTGCCTCCAGATTTTATTTCAGTAGTGCAAGACACTTTTGTGTGAGCTTGCCCTGGGCCAAGGTCTGTGCCCTCCTGCAGAAGACCAGCTGCTGCCATCCTCTGCTTTCCTTTGTGCTTACCCTCTGTCAGCTTTAGAAAGCACAAATCCCTTTGTCCCAGGGCCTCATTTGCTTGTTGTAACCAGGCACAATGTGCTCATGTGCTGTCCCTGCTGGTGCCAAGGCTGCTTTGCTGATCTGTAGCCTCTATTGTCCCTGCAGTTGCATCAGCCCTGAGCCTGTTCCCTGCTTTCCCTGCACTCAGTTTGCCAACTTAACAGCATGGCTGTAGCAACAGCTCCTGCATTACTGGGAACAGGCCTCTTTTGTCCAGCTTTATAAATTAGTTTGGTGTCCAGATGTATCCTGCTCTGAAGGAGAAAAAGGAACAAAACAAAACCCACCACTGGCAGCACAGAGGATCCAGCAGTTCCACGTTTGTCGTCATCTCATAGGCTGTATGGAGCATTGGATATTCTGTGCATCTGGACCTGGATACACCCTTACCCAGCTGCTGGTGTTCAAGCTGATGTTCAGAGTGAGCTCTGTTCAGTGCTGCTGCAAATCTGCCCCCTTGATGTGGTTGTGTTTCTCTTGCGTTTGCACCCTTCTGGTGGAGGCTGGCGGCAGTTCCTTTCCACACCGGGATTTCTCCGGGAGGTCAGGCTGGAGTTGCAGCTCTGTTGCTGAGCTGACACTCCCATTTCCCATCTCTTGGCAGTTTGGGTCAGAGTGTCGAGTTCCGCCAGATCTGGTCCCTTGAAATCTCCAACAAGCCCAACGAGTCCGAGCCTGAGGAGCCCAAGATCCGCTTTGTTGCCGGTATTCATGGAAACGCTCCCGTTGGGACAGAGCTGCTCCTGACGCTGGCAGAGTTCCTTTGCATGAACTACAAGAAGAATGCTGCTGTTACAAAGGTGAGAGGCCAATCAAAAGACCTCCTTAGAGCCTTCCAGCTGTATCCTGAGATAACACTGCTCATTGGGAGAGTCTCCTTCTGCCAAAACTGGCTTGGGGCTTGCGGTGGCTCCATGTGTAATGGAATGTGCAATTCCGTGTGCGATCCACGGGGAGAGTGGGAACCTCAAGCTGCAGCTCCCAGGTTAAGATCCAGGGAAATGAACCCTACTAATTACGCTTCATGCGCTGTTTCTCCTTTTGCTCAGCTGATTGACCGGACGCGGATTGTGATTGTGCCTTCCCTGAACCCAGACGGCCGCGAGATCGCGCAGGAGAGAGGCTGCGCCTCAAAGATAGGCCAGACCAACGCTCACGGCAGAGATCTGGACACAGATTTCACAAGTAAAGCAACTGCCCCGTGCTTGGGTGGAGTCGTTGGGTTCCAGGGTCTGCCTGTAAAGAAGGCAGTGCTCCAGGCAGCACGGCTGCTGGGAAGCTTCCAAAGCTCGGATCCTCTTTACAGATAGCAATTTGCAGTCTCTTACGTGCAAGAGACGAAGCAGTTATTTAGGAATAGGAGAGGTCAGATAATACCTGATGTATTTTTACTCTTAATGGGTTTCTTTCATCTCTGGAAAAAATGCCCTCTGTTCATGCTCCCCAGAAACAGTCTCCTTTTTTCATGCTTTTCTGGTTTCCATGTAACTGTATCCATAGCACTGTATCAGCCCACCCTTCCTGAGGAGGAAATGTTCCCTGCCCAAGTTTGGCTGGGATCATCACAACTCCTTCCTTAAGAAAATGTCAGTTCTGTGACATTGTTGTGAGCAAACACACATGAAATACCCTCTGCAACACAAAAGGAAATAGCTTGGGGAAATTGTGATGTTGCACATTTGTTTGGCTTTGCAGATGAATCCCCCCAGTAGACAGCGTGGACTGGGTGCTTTACTTGATCAGTCAGATGCATCTGCTGAGGTCAAACAGATGCCTTTTCATACATGCAGCAGACCTAATTTCAGTCATAAAGGATGTACTTCTGGCCTCTCAAACAGCAGAGGAAACTGTTCTTAGTTCCCTTTTCTATTTGTTGTTCTGATTTATAGGCAATTACACCCGGTACTCAGCGGCGCGAGAGCCTGAGACCAAAGCCATCATGGAGAACTTGATACTGAAGCAGGATTTCAGCCTCTCTGTTGCTCTGGATGGAGGATCTCTGCTTGTCACTTACCCCTATGACAAGCCAGCACAGTCAGGTGTGACCAGCTGCCTGGTTCCCCTCGAGCTGTCTCTGCAGAGGTTCATGTGACCGTGTGCTGTAAGAGCTTTTTGTGCTCGTGCTGTTCTGTAGCCTCCTTTGTGTTCAGCCCTTTGTATGTGGAGTTGACAGTCTGTAAGTAAAGCTATAAAACCTCACAGGGTTCAGCTAGGGATCAGAATATTTACAATTTCTATGCCTACAAGAGTATTTCAACCTTTCCTCTGCCAGAGCCAGTATAAAGTCTGCTTTTGATACTGCCCCTCGTTGTTAGAGGAAATAGGAATGCTCCTGAAACAATGTGTGTCACTGTTTAGTGCAGGATCATGGGGTTCAAACGGGAATCTGCCCCTCCAGGGAATGAGAGCTACATGCTCAAAGTCTCACTTTTCTCATTGCAGTGGAGAACAAAGAAACACTAAAGCATTTGGCATCTCTGTATGCAAACAACCACCCAGTGATGCATTTGGGCCAGCCAGGCTGTCCAAATAAGTCAGGTATGTTGGGTTGAATCCTTTTAAGCCCCTGTCAGCTCGTGGCAGACTCTGCTGGGCCAGCTCTGGCTGACAGCTGTGTTTCTGCTCTCACAGATGAGAATATTCCTGGTGGAGTGATCCGTGGCTCGGAATGGCACAGTCACCTGGGAAGTATGAAGGTACTGCTGCATGGCACAGGGCTTTTCACATCTGCTAAACAACCAGTAAAAAGCATATTTGTCCTGTTGTCTGGGCAAAACTTCCCCACTTCCAGCTGCACTTTGCAAAGCTTTTTTAATACTTCTTTTCTTGTAACTGTGGTTTTGTTTTTTGCAGGATTTCAGCGTGACATTTGGTCACTGTCCTGAGATCACTGTTTATACCGGCTGCTGCTACTTCCCCAGTGCTGGACAGCTTCCTGGCCTGTGGGCAGACCACAGGAAATCTCTTCTTAGCATGCTTGTGGAGGTGAGCTGCAGTCTGTGGGAGGAAATTCTGGCAGGGAATGAAGTGGTGGGGAGGGGGAGAGGAAGAGGGAGGGTCTTTGTGGTGCTGTGTAATTACAGATGTTCATGATTTAGGCTGTATGAGGAATGGATTGAGCAGAGGCAGCAAGTGACCAGGGCACGTGTTGACACAAGAGTTAAACATGTGTGCTTTGTTGCCTTGCACTGTTATTTATTGTGACGGTCAGGGATGGAGAGTGAGCTGTATTTTAGAGGGCAAATAGGTCCCATTTTAGTTCCAGATGCACCTTAAGCTTGGATCTGAATGTGAAGTGTTTGAAATTCTTTATTTCAGGTCCATAAGGGAGTGCACGGCATTGTCCAAGACAAGAGTGGCAGGGCAATTTCTAAAGCTACCATTGTTCTGAATGAAGGCTTGAGGGTCTACACTAAAGAAGGTGGCTATTTCCACGTGCTCCTGGCTCCAGGTTTTCACAGCATTGATGCAATAGCCAGTGGGTACCAGCAGAAACATGTCAAGGTACTTGAATGTCCATGTTGGAGTTATTCCCCCATTCCCTGTCACATAAAAACTTCCCTGTTTGGGCTGTGCCTGGTTGTGCCTGTGTTTAGCTGCTGGTTGTGTGCCATCAGGAGCTGGTTTTTGCCTTGACAGAATGGATGGAGAACTTCCCAGCACAGCAGGGTTGTTTGGGGTATACCTTTTCTTTCCATGGCATTTTTCTTTGAGCAGGGCCGGACCAGATGACAAGTGTGTGTGTCTTGTCTGGATCCCCAAGCTCTGAGATGATCTAACCTCTCCTGTCTTTCTGCAGGTCTTTGTACGTGATGATGCACCCAGCTCTGTGTTCATAATATTTGACACAGAAAACAGGATTTTTGGACTGCCAAGGGAGCTGGTTATAACTGTTGCAGGTACAGTGATACTTTTTATCAAAGCTTTAAGTTTGCTTTCTGTACCAGTTCATCCTGACAGAGACCCTCCACTGATCTGGGAGAGCAGCCTGCAGGCTTCAGCCATCCCCTGCTTTCCTTTCTGAACACACCCAGAACCAACAGCCCTTGGTTCTGCTTGGTAGGAGGGAGGGAGGAAGCAACCAGAGTGTTTTGCAGGGATTTGGACGGTCCAAAATGTACTTTGAGATGTTTGGAATGGGGAGAGCTTGTGTGCATAGCTGGGAGCTAGGAGATCTTGCTTCTTCAAGGCTTTTTTGGGTGGTGTGTCACCAGGTAAGCATGAAGAGATTATTTTATTTTGTAAAGGTGGCAGCTGCTGGGGAGGGGTGTTCAGACCCAGTGGTCTGTAGTGCAGCTTGGTGATAATCTCCTAGATTTCAGGCACAGAAAATGGAGTGTGTCCTGTTCTGGGAGCAGCTCTCCTGTCCTCCATGGCCTAGGAGGAAGGAGCAGGGTCACAGTGAAATGAAGGAAGTGGTTGTGACTGTAGGAGGGAGGAGAGGTGCTGGCAAGCCTGGGAGCCTCTGGCGTGGGGGAACACGGCATTAACTTTGGTGTCCTCTCTCTGGCAGGTGCAAGCATGTCTGCCCTGGTGCTCACTGCCTGTATCATCTGGTGTGTGTGCTCCATCAAGTCCAACAGACACAAGGATGGCTTCCACCGCCTCCGGCAGCACCACGACGACTACGAGGACGAAATCCGCATGATGTCCACTGGCTCCAAGAAATCGCTCCTGAGCCACGAATTCCAGGATGAAACAGACACTGAAGAAGAAACACTGTACTCCAGCAAACACTGACACCTCCAGGGCAGGAAAGGAGGTTCCCATGGACCAGACCCGGTGGGGGGGGGCGATCCTGGTGGTTCAGTTTTGAAATGTTAGCTTGAGGATGTGTCCTCCAGAGGGGTGGGCAGCAGCTCCCAACTTCACTCTGTTTGCTCTGTTCCTGTGTACAGGCATTCAGTGGGTGTTGGAGGCTGTTTCTGAGATAAGGACATGGTTTGTTACATTTTTGGGTCAAGATCTGGAGGTTTATATGATGTGGTTTGAAAGGCAGCTTTAACAGGGTGGCCAGCAGAGCTCTTAGCATTTCCCCAGCATCTCAGCACAGGGAGCAGATGGTGGGGAAGTGCCCCAAGACCTGCATGGAGTCGTGGTCACAACACTCCAAAAAAGGTTTCTCTACCTGTTTTGATTTCATGTTTTCCACTACATGCTTGGGGGAAGCCAGATCCTTCAAGTGGCTCCACATTCTGCAGAGCAGCCCTCAGAAAAAGCCCAAAAAAACCCCAAAAAAACCCCCTTTGATTCTCAGCTGTTCCCTTGGAGCTTTTCCCACCGTGGGTTGCTGTAGCCTGCTGTGATCTGCACCTCGAATGGTTGTGGAGCACCTCTAATGTGTCACTGCTTTCAGAGAGTGACTTGGCATCCTGAAGCCTGGGGGAGATGACATCGCTCTTGGAGAAAGTCAGAGCTTCAGTGAACTCTGACAGAGCTCTGCTGCCTGCCAGCTCTGCCATGCTGCTGTTCCTGACTTCTGGGGAGCAAAGAAACTTTATCCCCGTCACCCTGGTTGTGTTTTGTTTGTGTCATAGCCTTGGCTTTGGGTTCTCATGTTCGTGTTCCAATAGCTCAGTGGCTGAAAGAGCAGCTGAAGGGTGTTCTAAGCAAATGGATTCACTGATCTGTAGAAAACCTTTATCAGTTTTGCTCAAATCCACCGCTGTTCAGGAGGAAACAGTGAAATCTGACCACTGCTTTGTATTTGAGCTTATTGGAGCAGCAGGGAGAGGTCACGGGAGTATCCATGGCCCAACTTTGGTGCTAAATTCTGAAGAAAACCTGCACCATTTGCTGCTGTCCACCTAGTACCATTTAATCAGGCAGCAAATTCCCTGCTGGCTTGGCTCTGTTCTTCTCCTGCAGCATCCCTGGAGTGTGGAGCAGGAGCTCCACCTGTGTGTGTGGCTGCAGCTGTGGTGCAAGGAGCGAGGGAGGGCTGAACTGGGCTGGGGGAGAAGGGAAAAGCAGCCACATTCTGTTGTGTAGCACTTGGCAGGAGGTTGGAAAGGAGCTGCAGCATACATCCCCAAGACACATGGGATTTGTGGGCAATAGAAGGGATGTCCAGAAGGAAAGAATGGTTGAAACATTTGATTTCCAAAGCCTTTATGTAACTCTGATGTTCCTGTGCTTTCTGCAGAAGCAGAAGGCTGGGATTAGAAAAGGCACTTATTTTCTTGCTGCTCATTTTCTTTTTTAATTCTTGCCCCGCTGATCTGATTTCTGGGGTGCAGGAGCCTTAGGCCTGGAGTTTGCCCTGTGCTGCTCTGTCCTCCAGAGGCCTGGGGATGTCCACTGGTGAAACCTGCACGTGGTGTCTGTGGGTGGGGGGGTTGCACCCAAAAATCTGATGGGGTCTGCTCTGCAGGGCTCTGACCTGGTCTCCTCTGGGGGAACAGCCCCACTGAAGGCTCTTGGGCCATGTCACCTGGGGAAGAAGCTGTTCTTCACTTCTGCCTGTGGAAGTGCCCTTCCAGAACCATGTGCCTGTGGCTGTGCTGCCCTGGTCATCATCTCAGCTGGTTCTGTGCAGGGCCAGAGAGAACCCTCAGACACCAGTGTACCTCCTTCCCTGTTCCACAGGGACTCCTATTGCAAGAAACACGAGGTGTGGCTGGAGAGGTGTGCTGGGAACAGGGAGATGAGCCTGAGCATTCCCCATGCTCCTGTCCCACATCTGCTGTGAAAGAACTGCTCTGGTTGCCTTCTGCAGGAACCATGAACATCTCTGTGCCTGTTCCCAGCTCATTGTGCTGAGCAGGGGACAGAGTTTGGTCCCTTTTTGTCCTTTTTCCACGTGTAACGGGCTGCAGGACACCAGCACACAGTAGCATTAATCCTGCCTCATCTCTCAACTGTCCCTCTTTTAACAAGAGATACAGCAGGTTTTATTTAAAGTCGAGTTTGCAAATGACTCTTAGGGCTCCATTTGGGCTTTGTTTGCTCTGGCAGCAGGTAATGGACAGAGCTGGTGCTGCTTTGTCCCTGTAGCAATAAGTCCTGTTAGGAACTGGCCCTTTCCCTCAGAGTGCATTTCGGAGTTAGCTGGGAGTAGCTGTGTATATTTAAGGTGAGTGGATTTGAGACGTTTCGCAAACGTGTGAGACTTTCCTACACAGCAGGACCAAGGGCGGTGCCTGGCTCTGGCTCCAGATCCATGCTCGGAGCTTTGCCAGCACTGGGGCTGTTCCCTGGGCACTTCGGGAAGGCAGGAGCGGCTCCCCGTGCCCTCGCACCGTCCGTCTGTCCGTCCGTCCATCCGCGCCCCGGGCCGAGGAGCCGGTCCCCGCGGGCCCCGTCCCTGTCGCTGTCGCTCCGTGCACTTGTGCCTTCAAATGTACATTTTCAAAGGGACTTGAATCGCCGTTTCCTGGCAGCGGGAGGGGAGGGGGCGGCGCGGGGCTGGGCCTGGCTCTGCCCTCAGCCGCCGCCGCCTGTTTTTTACCTGTATACCGAGATCAATAATCTGTATAAAACTATTTTGATGTCCACGTGCTTCCACATCGTTCTTCCTTTACAACGGGACGGGGGGAGCTCGAGGGCGCTGGGCGGGCGAGACCGGGAGAGCGGGACGGGGGCGCAGAGTCGGAGCCGGGGTTGGGGGTCG